>CM076582.1:915046574-915608902 GCA_034641835.2 Pinus albicaulis
AATAAAAATGTTCTTGTTTCCCCTGCCTTGAAACAAGCTGCTAAACAACATGAATGTTTTTATTTAAAATCATAAATACATAGTCTCAATTATAATCCATAAAATCTCAGCTACAGTCAATAAGAATATGGAATCTTTGGAAATGTGGGTTTGTTACGCACCCTTGGAATGTTACAACACAAAATAAAGTAATACAAAAATCAGGCACAACAAGCTTCTGTTATGAAATAAGATTATTGCATATGTAATGCATTTAGTACAGTTGTAAAGATAGTTACTGGCACATATTGCAAGACCTAAGTTACCTGGCATGTTCTTACCCCGCCGATGGCCGGACCTAATATGAATGTTTAATTGAGTACTAATATCTTGCCTGTAAACAATGCTTCCTGAAGGGCCTCTTCTAAGAGTCACTACCTGCAATTTGTATTTTATTAGCATTACCATTTCAATTCCAGAGAGTTTTCAGTAGCTCAAAACAACTAATAGATGGCAACACAATTTTAATATATACTAGAAGCAAAACCTCAGCTCCAAGTTCTGCAATACGCTCGATCATCTCCAATGGTGATCCAGGTCCAACAAGTGAAGCAACTTCCTTTTCGTTTGTGGAAAATATGTTCCCAACAGAACCCAATGCCCTGTAAGATGAAAATTCATATTACTAAATTACAGCATTGCTAAGATAATTTAACTCAGTCAAGTTAATATTTCTAGTGATTCAATTTGCAGAGAGGCTGACTGCAGCCTCCTCTTCCTATAAAATTCCCTGCAAGAATAAGGATGTTGCATAACTGAATTGAGTTCACAAGGTTAACAAACATTTCAAGGGAAATTTCCGATTCAAAACAGAAGCACATAAATGAAAAACTCCAGGAGGAAATCTAGAAATGCAACCTGTTGAAAAACCAGAAGTAGCAGATTGCAACTCCTAATATGTAAAATGCCTGCAGGTTTTACTTTGACAAAGGCACTCTAATCTCCTTGCCAAACAATATACAACAACCAAATGAAATCAGTATACAACAACCTTACAACAACCTTAGCTAATGGTTCTCTTTTCTTTGACTCTTCACTCCATGGTTCCTCTGAGGAGTGTAGCTTTATAGATTGTTATTGCTTTTAATTATGCCCAGCACAGGGCTCTCCTTTATGTGCTTTTGTGAACTCTTCTATTGATCCATCCTCAAATTCTTCATCTAATGTGTTTGTAGTTGCTGGACAACAGCATATAGAGCACCTGCTGGTAGGTTATAAGGGCGGACTTTGGGTTAGTTTTAGACACCAAAAGGGTGCACTTCATGGGATAGCCTTATCCTTTTTCTAAGTGAAATGGATGAAGCAGCAAATGAATATCAAATCAGAGGTGTTTGTGGTAAATAAAGCATGCATGACTGGTGAAGGAGATAAGACACATTTATCCACGTAGATTGTTTCATAAGTTGCCTTGTTATCCCTACCTGGACTCTGTTTTGTGGGAAAAAAATTCAACACTGGAAGATACCCAAAAGAACCCTAGATCTGTTGTAATATACTCTAGATCTAAAATTCATTGAAAATCTTTGTAGATATATGAAATATTTGTTGTAAATTCTACATATGTTTGTAGATCTTAAACAAAATGAGTTTTCAATTTTGGATTTAAAAGGGCTCTTCAATGTAAAATTGCCTAGATAACCATATAAATTTGGAGTTTTCTTTGAGCCATACAAGTGCGCATATAGTTTCTTTCAACCATTATGGATCTAGTTTTGAATCTTTGTTCTTTCCTGGTAGTGTTCGAGCCATCTAATCGACTAGTTGTTGATTCTATTTTAAAATTGCCCAAATCTTTGTAGTGGCAATTCTCGAGTTATAAAATTGCATTTTTTTTGGATCTGCACTTGTAATACGAATTATAAAGTTGGAGATGTCCTCACCTGCTGCTTGGTGATAGTAGATGAATGGACAGTCCCTAGTAGCTGTAGAGAGAATCTAACCCGACTTAAGATCTCCCTCATCATATCATGGGTACCACAAGCTCCATTGACGAATTGCTTTGCTCAATGTTTATAGGAAGAAGAAATTGAGGTTATAGTCAAGACGTGATCAGTTCTTTCGAGCTGTTTATAAGGCACGCATCCATGATGCTACCAAGTTGCCCATTACCTCAACTGTTTATTACACAAACCATACCCTTTTCTATGGTAACTCTGTTTCCACCGAGCAGGGACAATCATTAGGTACGTTGCAAAACACAACCCATGTCATTGAAGATATCCTTCCGACTCCTCTAGTCCCGGACAATGAAGTGACCTTGTGTTTGATTTCTACCTCAGACCTGTGCTTATTTCATCCCTTAGCTGAGCAAGACCAGGACCTTAGCTTTCGATGTTGATTCCTCGACTTGTCTTCATAGCAAGCAGTTTCATTCCTTAGTTACATTTGATTTTTGCATTTCAAATGGGCGCGCATTTTATTTTTACATTTTATTTTTGCATTTCAAATGAGTGCGCATTTCAAATGATCGCGCATTTGATTTTTACATTTGATTTTTGCAAGCCGTCGCAATAGCGACGCTTTGGGGCATAGTGTCGTAATTGCGACGTTTGGAGGAATCCGTCGCAATAGCGACGCTTTAGACTAAGTGTCGCAATTGCGACGTTTGGAGGAAGCCATCACAATAGCGATGCTTTGGGGCATAGTGTCAGTATTGCGACGGATTCCTCCAAACGTCGTAATTGCGACACCTTGTCTAAGTGTCGGTATTGCGACACTTGTCTCTAAACGTCAGTATAGCGACGGTTTCGGGCGAGATTTGAAAAAGTTGAAAAAAATTGGGGAAATTTCCGACATTCGGTCAAAAGTGTTGGAACCAAGTGTCGGAATTTCCGCCAAATGTACTAGTGCTACTATTTGGAATTTAAAAGTAACAGAGCTACCTATCTTGAAATTCTCGTCCCCCATGGCTGATTCTTCCTAATGGGATGAACTGACCTCGGAGTGTACCAGAGATTGAAAAATAAAAGGATCAGGTTGTTCCAGGACCAGTTGTTTAACAACACCCCCAACGTCCAAATGATGATCAATAAAATATTTTTCCTCAGGTCCCTGATGCTCCCCACTTCTCTCTCTGTGTCCTTCAATTCTCAGATCCTGATCAATGATTCTCCATTGTTGTTTTGAATATGGAGTCTTGGTATCAGGAATGGATATGTTGTTCGAAGGGTGGTGAGGTCCAGACACGGAAGACACCGATGGCCCAGGCTTTGATATGGTAGCTGGTTTCTGTGGTCTTATCTTCCTATTATCTCTGTATGATGTAGACTGTTCCTTTTCTGCCCTTGAGATCAGATCTCAAAAGAATGTCCTTCTTCCCAAATTTGCACTCTTCTTTTCCTTCTTACGACCTGTCTTTCCTGTAGTCAGTAGAGTGGGGGTTGTTTGTATATGTTGATGTCATCCTACCGGCACACATGGGCCCTATGTGTATCAATTCATCCTATATGTGCTTCAGTTTGTACAGTAGTGAGCCCACTCAAGTTCGTTAGAGCGATGCGCAGGTTCTTACCTCTCGTCTTACCAGCCAACAACTGTATAGCTGAAGACACCCTAAAAGAATACCCAAAAATTCAACTTCTAAGTGTCCCAACAAGACATTGGTGAGCCCGCTCAAGTTCTTTAGAGTGTTGCACAGGTTCTTACCTCTCATCTTACTGCCCGACAATTGTGTCATTGGAGACAGTCTAAAAACACACTGAAATTGCACCTTTAAGAAACAGCTCTGATTGATTGGATCATCACTTCCATCCCCGCCAACGATGCCAAAATGTTGGGTTGTCTTAATCACTATTGAATGACTAAAAAAATACACATAAATTATCAATCCAGGGACGTCTTTTATTTCAATGACAGTTGCACTGTCTATGTCGATACACTCAACCAAAAGCAATTCCAAATAAAAGAAATTGTTGCTGAAGTAAATGCTGGAAGTAAATCACTCATGCAGAAATAAAATGATCTACAAGACTGTAATCACACTTCAATTAATCTTATCTAGTACGCCACACAACAATTATCTAGTTGGTGTCTCTAATCTCATATGTGTAACAGCATACAAAATACTGAAATTGAAGGGCATATATTCACAGTTAAAACAACAACAACAACACCTCTACTGATACGTAAACCGAAATACAAACACATATACACAACTACCTTAATCATTGCAATCCCTTCTAAGAAGGAGGGCCCTTCCTCCCTAGTAGGGCGCAGGTAGAGAAAGAACTTAACGGAAACTAAATCGAATAACCCATGTAACAGCAATAAAAGGATAATATGTATTAATATGAGCAAAATTACAGAGCCAAAATAATGTTGTTCTCCGCTAACTTTTCGACCTCTAGGGCAAAGAACTATATAGTGGTTACATCTTAGAAAATCAAGGGATAGATCAGTCACGAGAATCTTATGATTCTCATGTTGATTGAAATAGAATACATATGGTTATAACCACTTCTTAATAAAATTTTGACTAGAAAATTATAGATTACAATCAAAACCACCTATAGGCTGTTATCCAAAAATACAATGCTAAATAACTTCTACAGCTATCGCAATAAACCATAGCTGTAACGTAACAGCTAAAGGACAGGTCAGCAATAGGAGTTGACGAGATCCAATCAGCGATACAATTGTATCAACAATTCACCAGCGGGTCTGTAATAACAAAGTGTAACAGCAGTTTGTTGGCGGGTCTGTAACAACAAAGTGTAACAACATCATGGTGTAAAAAGCTCAATGTAACAGCACACCCTTAACTGCTCTTGTATACCTCGTGCTCGGGATCTTTGGTGCTACAAATGACATCTGGAAAGACAACACAAAGACCATAGATCTTCTCCAAACATTCATCCTCAATTAGACATAAAAAAGGCACGATATATCATAATAATTGATGAAATGGCAGAGTAATGAAAATAAGGTGAAATAGCACAATTTAGGATAGAAAGATAGGAAAAAGAGGCAAAGATAGTCCCATTGGTTGTAGTCATGAGGAAAAATAGGGAAAACAAATGTAGGAAAAGTGTGCAAAATTTGCACCCAATAGACATCCTTCCATACCTTTAGAGGTGGATGCATGTTGCAACAACCTTTGCATGCATGATAGATGTTGCAATAGCATTGTGTTCAACTTTGTGTATTCTTATTGTTTTCTAATGCGCCTTTCATTCTCTCCTTTGTAACTCGTCAACTTAGCTCTTAGAATCCTTAGAGTATCTATTCCATTAAGGATAATTTCCTCTTCTTTCTCATGAAGGTTTTGGTCCATACTATATTGTACCATATTATTGTTCATTCCTATATTTTTTTCCGCAATTTGTATCCTCTTAAGTGTTGTTGTACACACATAGTTGTTAGTTATACCCAACATAAACATATTAAATTGCTACCTTGTCATGCCAACAATAAGCATGATGATATAGAGTATGTTGATCTAATGTTATTCAGAATCCCATGTTAGTACATAAATACAAAGGCATGTAAGCATTCTATCAAGGCCAGAAACCAAATCAACTATAAATCTAAAGAAAATTAACATATATATTAATCAAAATATTGTATTAGATTTTTTCCATGAGCCTTTCCAAGTTTATTGTTGAACCTAAGCTCTAATACCACTATGTAACACCTCCTCCCACCCACTTGAACTATCTCAGGTTGTAGTAGGTGTTACGTGTTTACTTTAACTCGACCTCCTAGGTTTGTCATGAATATGGGGTTATGAAATTCTATTTTTCTAATGTTATCAAAACTTAAAACAAATACCACCTTCACGTTCATCTCATCAAGAACTTTCTAGTGATATAAAATTTATCTCAATCTAACTCTTGGATTGAAATTTATGACCTTTTGATGTTTGACCAATTATATAAAGCCACATCAACATTGCGCTAATACATGGCATCCACATGGCTCTTATTTGTATCATGTGGAACCACCATATCAATATAGTGTGGGTTCCATGCCATCATAGTACTACCATGCCATCACAACATGGGTCCACAACATCATGGGTTCATATGTGGCATCCATGTGGCTATTTTCAAATCCTTGTGGCACTTTCCACGTTAGCTTAAGAATGGGGCCCCACCAGGCCTTCCCCTTTCATGTTTTGCAAAGTTTTCCCAATATATTTGGTTCATGGAAAATCTAGTGTTACGGTGGTGTATCATCCTTTACCCCCTTCTAGACCCCTGGATCAACGGATCTAAATCCTATGCTAGGGTAATCCGACATTAGCCACATCTATATTGACATAAGAGTTGGTGCCCCCGCCACACCCTAGATACCTGGATCTTGGGTGTGGGTCATGTTGCTTAAAGGAAATCTAGCTTTTGCACATACGCATTGGCCCTTGCCACCCCCAAATGTTGAACACCTAGATCCAACACTTGAAAGGAAATTTGCTTAGATAAGGTCAAATCCAATTACGAGTTGATCACCCCTTTTTTTTCATAGACCACAAATGCTCAGATACGACCTGATATAAAGGAGTGATCCAATCCCATGGTGATCTAGCCTCCACATGGCATAATTGATCCTTACAACCCTCGAATGCCTAGATCACTGAATTTCCTGAAAAAGCACCAAGGAAGGGAAAAGAGAGAAATAAGGGAATTTTACAAGGATTTCTTAAGACCAAGGGCATCTTTCTAGAACACTAATTTCTTAAATATAAAGGTTGGGTCCTGAGAAAAGAATCTGAAGAGAATTATGCCATTCCAGAAGCAGATAAAGGGGGAAATAATAAAGCATAAATTACACCATATCTATAATAAGAGAAATACCTCGAGTTAAATCACCCAACATGAACATTATACAAGATGAAATATGTAAGGAAATCCATATTTGAGGCATGTTACAGGTCAATTATCTTCTTCAATGAATTAGGATTTCTTCATTCATCATCAAGGAGACACACAAATTTATATGACTACACAAGAGGGTTGCATGCCATGTTAAAACAATGAATCTTAAGATGTTACAACTGATTACAATTCTAAGTTACAACAATGTATAAGTGTGCATAAACCCTTAGAATCATCACATAATTCGTAGACTAAATTACCATCAACTCTAACCAGATACTATTTTAACACACAACATATAAATTAAGCTTATAACATGTAAGATAACCCAAAATCATGGGTATGGCAGTGAGCTTCCCAATTCATAAACTTGTATGATAAGTGAGAGCTTATAAGATAACATGTTATTTGTAGAGCTTAGACAAGCATTGACAATCATGTAAGTGATCATGCATTTCACAAAGACAGAAACAATCATAGAGTTCACGCAATTCACCATCACCATGGAAATATATAAGAAAAATTTTCACTTATGAACATGAAGTGATTTCAGGAAACCTTTAATGAGTAATATTGAACAATATATCAACTAACAACATAACAAGCATAATTATCATCCATAATTAAAATATGCATAAACCATTTTACTTATCTAAGTGAGTTATATTAGTTGGAAACTGAATGAGGGACTTCCACTCTCCACCTAACCATAGGCCAGCTACATTGTAATCTTTCTTACAATTGACCACTCCTGAGTCAGATCCAATACTAAGGAAAATCCTTGCACAAGGGAAATTCACACCAATGGATTGGTCCAATGCTCAAGAGATGAATTCCACTGTCTAGGTGGCTCATCAACTACTCTTTGACAGTAAGCATCACAATGATTCACTTACTCCCTCAGTTTCAATACACAAGGATTCACCCAAATACTAGAGGGGGTATATCACTCAATTCTAAGGGATTGAATCCACTATGAAGGTGGTTTATTAGCCAATTAGCAAGCACTTATTGGTTCATCCGTCAATATCAAGCACTAAATGGTTCATCATCCTAACTGTAAGCACCTAGTGGTTTAATCAACCCTTCAACAAGCACTCAATGGTTCATTAGTTAAACAACAAGCACTAAGTGGTTCATTAAATTAAAAGTGAGCACTTAGTGATTCATTAGCCAAACAATAAGCACTAAGTGTTCAATTATTTACTGGGCTTCACAAAGGCCACACAGACTTAGAAAAAGGGCCCAATTGTTTTAGACATTGTCACAAGGATTATCACATAAGGCCACAAAGTATAGCATCAAAGTAAGCTTCAACGCTAACATGTTATGCTCCATAGCTTCACAAATGCCCAACATCTACCTTGAATGCACTTTTTTCTCTAGGAAAACAAAGGTGTCCACACACATCAGAATCAAAAGAAAGAGGGAAGAAATACCCTCACATGTCTATTTATTAGACCCAATAGTGGATATAATAAAAATAGAGAGAACATGATCCAACCAAAGGAAAATATGAAGCTCAAGGGAACCAACTCTATCTCAGGACTAACCATTGCGAATTAACTAGTTAACTCTTGATCCAATGAAGTTTGTTCCAAAACAAATACGAAACCCAAAGAGAGAACCAACACGAGCAAGAGAGAGTGAGAGCTCGAATTTACCACACACTATGAGTGACTCATAAATTAGTCAAAATACAACCAACAACGTTTTCTCTTTTAGTGTGTGTATATGTAGGAAATTCCTTTGCATCCTCGTATGTTCTAAGAGAGAGAGGGCATCCAATTTCCTTCTTTGTTTGTTCCTAAGAGTGTATCTGTTGAGATTAAACAAGATGATGAGCTTAGTGAAAATCAGTCACCTTCACTAAGTGGGCCCGCAGACTATTTTTAGATGTGAGTCTATTTTTAGACATGGTGATCATATTTCAGAAGTTGCAGGATGCTATTTGTGGATGGTTGGTCAAGTTGGAAAAATAGATGAAATTCTATTTTTAGAATATTGGGCAAAGTCTATTTATATATCATCGATCTAAAAATAGAAGTGTCGATTATTATTAGCCCTTAATAATAATCAGACTCTAAATATCAACTTATTCTCTTTGAGCACTTTATTTCAGTGTACAGATTTGGAAAATCAGTGGGTTGAAGGAATTATGCAGTTCCTAGGTTTTACTGGTGGTTCATGCATGAAGGACTTAGTTAGAACTGAAGTGGCAAAGTTATGACAGAGTTAGAAGAGTAGTTCATGGAGTTGTTATTCAGTTTAATTCAGTTAATGGAGTTAAACTCAGTTGAGCTAGTTGTATCTAGTCTAACTAAATGATACACTAGTCAGAGTGGAGTGAATTAATTAGTTAATTAATTCACAAATAATAACTCATTAATCAACTAAACAAATACAACAGTTAACTACAGTGCATATCAGTTCCAGTGGAGACCCAGTGGAGAGATAGGTGAAAGGGTGAGATGGACTATCCGTTGTGACTATAGTGATGCATTGATTGCATCACACACACATTGGAGTTGCCAATGAGGATTGCGCAGTCAAGGAAAGGTATATTCAAATTCATTCAGGGGTCTTCTTCAGCAAGGATTGCGCAGTGGAGGCAGGCTATCAGGTGGCAAGAAATCAATGCATGGATTCGCATATTTCTTCATGTTAGTGTGTGACGATTGATTGTACTGAGAGCTTGATGTACTAAGCTTTGTATGAGATTGTTACATGATCTCCATGATACATAATATAGATAGTTGGGGTTTTTAACTTCAGGCTTTCCCATTAAATAATTGTGTTATGTGCGATTGTTTTTATTGCTTTATGTGTTTGCAATTGAGTTTTTAAATTTCCGCAAAAGATTAACAGTGGAAGGATTATGTATTTAACAAGAAGATAAGTATTGTTAGATCAGGAGAATCTGGATATATACATGCATATGTTATATAATTTCTATAGTATCTTGGATCCTTAGTGAATTTTCTCCTAAAAGGTTATCTCATCAATCTATGAGGGGGAAAGGGAAATGGGAACCACTTGCCCTTCCACCAATTCAATCCAATACGGTAAGTAAACTTTTCCAACTCCACTTCACCTCAAATTTCATCACAATGAAATATGTAAGTGAATGGCTTCTCTCGACTACAAATAACTTTGGAATTTAATTTGGCTAGGTATGGTTTTCGAAATAGGTGAGAAAGCTAACAACTTCAAGCATTAAATTCACTGGGTCATGGATTTTCAAAATAAGTGGAAAAGCATGCTCCCCTCAAACAAAGGATTCGTAAGGTTGTTCCTTCTTCATTAAATAATAGTTTTTAATTTCTTAATCACATATCAACTAGTGTGGTTTTCTTCCACAATGGTATTGTAGTCACAATTATTATTGCAAAAAGCAGGGGTAGAATAAGGGATGTTACATAATAATTTACCTTAATTCAATTAAATTAACGTTTGTGGTTTAAAATATTAGAGGGATTTCTTTGGTCATTATGGGACTCTTGATTAACATAATTTGATGGTGACTCTGTTAATAAAAGATAAGTAAGCTTTAGGGTCTTAAAACCCTTGGCTTCTAGTCTTACCCATGAAGAAAGTACAAGTTTAAGTCTTGGGAAGCATATTCCTCATCTCAAAAAGAACCCCTTTAATAACTCTAAGTAAGCTCTTGGTAACTTTCTCTCGTGCTTGGTGAGTATAAATGTAACGTTTAAGACCCATTTCTCATGCATTGTAGAAGTATACACGAATCCTTAAATAAGTGTATTTTCCTTGAGAAAAACACTTAGTCCTTGCAAAGAAAACTCTAGAAAAATTTCCATCTCTTTAAGCTCATACGAAAACAACTTGTGTATCACATGATGTATATCTTTATGTGATACAACATGCATCACATGAAGATTATTTTTAGATCGGAGGCATTTTCTTTGTTGGAGTGGGCTAAGAAAACACTGTTCACCCCACCCAGTCAAAATATTTTCTCATCACCATTCTGTCAAATAAAAAATTGACAACTATCACCTCCAGATTCGTTGGCTCTGGGAGGAGGGAAGAGAGGAGGATCAAGAAAGTGGGGCTGGCCGACCGAGGGTTCTGAATAGGATCTGTAATTGTGGGGCTCGAGTTAATTGGGACGTGGAGGGCGCGAGCCGGGTTGTGGGAAGAGGCAGTTGCGGCAGCGCTGTGGTGGTGGATCCGTCAAGCATGCCGCGAATGGTGCTTCACAGTGGCAGAGCCGCAGTTGGGCGCAACAGTATTCTGTGAGCGAAAACAGATTTTTGAACAATATCGCCGAATTCAAAGATTATTCTCTACATATCGAAATCCAAAACATGCTCATCACATTGTCGAGCCCAACATCAATTACTGAAATTAATCCGAGCCCCTTACAGCAAAAAGATGATTTAATCCAAAACCATTCATTAAATTTCCATACCCAACTCCCAACTCGATTAGAAGGTCATTCTATGCAAATTGAAAACCAAACACGTTCATCACATCGCTGAACCTGACTGCGAACCACAGATTATTCTCGCAAAGGTCTTATGTATGAGAACTGCAGAGGCCGTATAATGTGAACAGAAATGTTTCAGAGATTATTGTATAAAATAGACCTAAAAGGCATAATAGGCATAGGCCTACATAGAGCTGCATAGAGTTAGGGTGTAGAAGGCCATTTAATTCGAAGACCTGGCCAAGGTTCAGAAGACTGTAAGTAAATTCAATTTTATGAAGAAACCAATTTTGGCATTACCTGTGCATTGATTAATTTATGTATAGTTAAATCCTGTGTTAATGATGTGATGTATGAATCTGTGTGATGAATGTGAGGCTCAGCGAACCTTGTATGAATGAAGGACTTAGTTCTGCGATCTGTGATTCTTTGATTGAATTATACATGTGTAACTCGATGTGAATGCTGGCTTTAGTGTCTCTGGGTGAAAAGAGACTTTGATAGAATTCTGCATACATAAAACTGAGAGAGTTTGACCGTAGGAAAATGCCTTCCTGGTATTGATATGAATTAGTAAGAGGTTGTTGAGTTTGATTTGCCTGATCGATGCCATTCCTTCCTTAAGCCATAATACTAGGAATAGATGGGGTTTGACCCCTCCTAATGAAGGACGCAGGTGATTTTGTCTTTGAAGTTTTGACAGGCTTCTGAGTCCCTGTCAGTCGGAATTGGCGTAAGGGGAGGCCAAGTACAACATTTGCAAGAAGAAAGACAGTTTTGACTGGAGACTAGTGATTTGGGGTAATGGAGCCTTGAAGGCGCAGAGAAATGGAATTGTGCGTTATCCATACAGGAGGACCGTGTTAAAATGCTGGTGAAACAAGGGCCCACTTATAGAGGAGTGGAACGCATAAAAGAACGGAGCAAGGCGAGGACGGAACCATGAATGAGTGAGCAAGCAGAACAGTCAACGTGAAGGCAAGTTTGAAATATAAAACAGGCAGTATCGCGTAGCTCCAAGGCTGGTAAGTGGAATGTGAAAAAAAACGTGATTCCACACAATGGTGGACGTGTGGCCTTTGGTGGTATTAGAAAACCATCCTCATTGCGTGAATTTGGAAAATTAACCCCCGTGTATCTAACTTACGCGACGTTCGTTGATTGTCGTCGGATCCGTTAGTTGGGCGCAACGAGATTGCAACCATTAGATGAAAATGGCATGTTAATGGTGGGCCCAGTTGAATCATCGCGCAGTTGTTTGGTTATTAACCATGTTTGAATAGTTGTGGAATGGTTCAATGTATACATGTAAGTGTGGACCTAATATATGTTATAAGCGTATTGATCAAAGGGTTATTGTATAGCCTAAATTTTTCTGCTACAATGTGCCGATGATTAGTTTATAAACCAAAGTCAAACTTTGAAGGAGGAGGGTTTATAAAGCTGTGGGACCGGAATCTCATGTAACGTGATTTCAGTCCGATTGCATTCTAAATTAAACGCGAGGGGTTGTTTCATGTGAAAGCTGGAGTTAATCCTTAACAGTTGGGATTATATGAGAACGAATATATGGTGTTAATAGCGGAGATTCAACGTTAATGGGATCGGGCGATATTAATGTTTATAGCCCTTGACACGGAGAATGTCGACATAATAATATGGGTGGTTTGATTATGTGTTCCAATTCTAATGTTACCAAATAGTGGATGTTGAATATATATAGCATGGTCATCATTTATATAGTAGTTATTTAATGGGTTTTTCCCAAGGTCTTGAATGGTGATACGAACCTTTATGGGGTCAATATATACATCTCAAGGAAATATGGGTCCGAATAGCATTTGGGTTACTGAGAGTAAGTAGACCATTATATTGGGTATATAATGTGTGTTGATTATCATCACGGTTGAGGAGTGGAGTTCTATTACCATAAGAAAGTGTTAAATTAATATCTCAAATCTCCAATTTGAGATATTAACTCCCAGGTTTATTTAAATTGCCAGTCTAGCAGCTAGAACAGTGTGAGTTTGCCAGATTGAGAGTTTGTAAGGGTTTGAATTTGGGATTCATTTATATACACAGGAAAAAGTGGGGACTGTGGGTTTTACCTGCACCAATTGTTTTAAAATTTAGAGAAATTTTAATTTATATTTAAAATTATTTTCATTTTAATAGATAAATATTTATATATTTTATGTTAGAAATATCTATGCTTTATTTATTATATTAAAGTTTATTATGTTATTTGTAAGAATTAAATTTGGCTAGGTTTTTACTCATTTCTTTTTACCATTCAAAATAAACCCAATTAATATTCTAATTAATTGATTATACATCTAAACAAATAATTTTGGTTATATAAACTTTTGAAATTATTGCAAATTTGCAGATTTAAAAAAAAAAAATACAAAAAAATATATATTACTCTTTTGGGTAGATAAATCAATGTTCTCCTACAATTCCTTTTCACATTAAAGAATATTACTATGTATGTATTGAATTTTGAATGGTTTACTGAGTGAGAAGTGGAGAATATCATATTGTTAGAGTTATTAATTATTGTGCCCATCTCTCCACCCTGGAATGATAGTGATGTAATGTAATGTTTAACATTTTGACTAAGTCAAATTAAATTAAATAAAAAGATTAATATATTGTAATGTAAACATTTTAACTTGTCAAAATAAAATACAAGTAGGCAAATGAAAAAAATCCTATAAAAAATAAAAATGATCCATAGTATTCATCTCGAATGCACCATATTTAAAGGAGGAAATTAAACCAACTTAGATCCGTCTTAACTCTAGATCTACGAAGCACAGATAGAGATCAAATCTCTTGAAATGCAAATCTCTTTTAGAATGAAAAAATATTTTCGAGATAATGCCCGATAGAAATGTGGTCTCATGGACTGCAATGATTGCAGGATTTGCGCAAAATGGGTATTGTCACGAGGCTTCGAAACTCTTTCAACAAATGCAGCTGAATGGTGTGGAGCTCGATTTGGGAACCTTTGTCAGTTTTCTTCCTGTGTGTGCTGACTTGAAAGCTTTGGGATATGGCAAGGCTGTTCATGAGAAAATAATTGTAAGTGGATTTTATTCTGATGTCTTTGTGGGCAGTGCTCTTGTGGATATGTATGTTAAATGTGGAAGCATTGAGGATGCTAGGACAATATTCCGTAGAATGCCCAAGAAAAATGTGGTCTCATGGAATGTGATGATTGCAGGATTTATACAGTATGCACGTCTTGACGATGCCCTGGAATCCTTTCATAAAATGCTGGAGCGAAATGTCGTTTCTTGGACCACAATGATTGTAGGATATGCACAAAATGGTCGTGTGAGGGAGGCATTGGAAATATTTTGGAGAATGCCGGAAAGAAATGGTGTCTCATGGAATGCAATGCTTGTTGACTTCACATAGAATGGCGATGTTGACAAAGCACTGGAACTCTTTCAGGTAATGCTTAAACGAGATGTGGCCTCATGGAATGCAATTATTATAGAGCTTGCACAGAATGGACGTCTTGATGAAGCCTTGAAACTTTTTGACGAAATGCATGAACAAAACGTGGTTTCATGGACTTCAATGATTGTGGGGTAAGACATTTCCAAAGTTCCATGTTTTTTATAGAGGATTGGTGTTGAAGTAGAATGGATTAGTCGAAGAATCTCTTTTATATTTAAACATTTCCAACACAACATTTATATTAAAACAAGGTCTGGACAGTTTCGAAAAAATAATGAGACATTGGCTCAACATTTAGCACGAATGCTACTCAGAAAGTTGACTTATTAGCCAACGAGATTATTCAAAATGCTTTCACACGATTTTGCTAAAACAAAAGTTGTAAGTTTCTTTCTATTTTGATGAGTTTTTCAAAGATTATGTAGGTTGTAAGTTTCCTTTTATTTGATGAGTTTTTCAAAGATTCCGTTAAAATCCTTGAAACATGAGGTAAATATTCCATAACTTTAATCATGTGAAAATTATGACCATTACTCACATTCTTTTGAAAATCATAACATACTTTGAATTAGCATAGAAATCAGTGTTGCTAGAGATATGTGTATTTAGAATCCTCATTAGATTTCTGAAGTAGATTTATGTTGTTTCAAACTGTCATCAAGTCATAGATAATCGTTTTTAACTTTTTATTCCGCCGGCAACTAAAGTTTCTTTTCATGAAGGACAAAAATATTCATTTCTATACATTTCAGTAGGAAATTGCTTAGCCCAATTTCTTCTCATTTACATGTTTTCAGAAAATTTAAATGGCATACATACTTATTATCATGAATGACTTAATTATAATTTGTTCATTTTCAAAATATATGCTTTCCTTTCCATTTTTCTGCCCCATTTCTTATTTACATCACTCATTATTTATGTCCAACTACGATCCTCATACTCACATAATTTTATTCCAAAGTCATTTTCATATTTACATAGACACAAATTCAAGACATTTTCATATTTACATAGGCAGTTTATATTACCTAGCTAGGGATAACACAAAAAAATATATGTTTGACAGTTTAAAATCCAATATTCCATATCGTCGCAAACTTTTTAGTTTCATAAAATTACTTCCCTTACATATCTACCGCCTTCCGGCGTTCCTTTGCGCCTCTTGGTGCAATTGCTAGTATTATTTCTATGTAATATAGGGTGTATTACATGAAAATAATTTTCATGTGAAGAAACATTGGGAAACATGTTATATTCCTTAGATAAAGGTGGAAAGATTGCCACTATCATTCATTATTTTTAGCTTAAATATTTTACTTTTGCGATTTAATAAAATCCTAATGTTGATTGGGACAGGAGTACCTAAAGGGGCTATGATATCACAAGTGAGGAAAGGTGGGGTGGATCCATGGGAATTCTATGTGTTACCTTTTTATTAATTTTTCTATTTTAATATTTACATTTTGGGGAAGCTTAGCCATATTAAACCTTGGAAATATTGCAAGTCTAAGAAACCATAACCTCGACCTACTTTCTTATAAATGTACTCCTTAAAATCTAGCAAAGTTGTCTCCCTGCCTTCTTGGAGATTAATTTTACCTAAGGACAAAGAAACATTTTTACATGGGAAGGATTCATTCATTCATTGGACCATCTAGGAATTCATTTATTCACCCTAGGAAGAAGGAATTCAAATGGAGAGAGAGAGGGAATTCTAGGAGGGATGTGAGAGTTCTCGAAAATTAAGATTAAATTCTAAATAGCCAAGCACACGAATTTTTTCTTCTTGTACTAGATATCAACATCAACATTTCTATGCACATGTTGAAAAGCATTCAAGAATAATTCAAAAGGACTATTTAATAGAGAAAGATGGCCTCCTAGTGTTTTATGTGTAGGTATTATGGGTGCCAAATAGTTGATCTGTTTGTAATAAAATTAATGATGAAATAATGAAATATTTGTTGGACCCTAAAGGTACCAAGCTTGACCTTTCCTTGTGCATGCTAGAGAGCATTGGAAGGGGTATTCTTCTGAGGCACTGTTAAGCAGAGAAATTCAAACTCTATCTTTAGAAATCCTTACAACAAGAAATTTGGTTAAGAAATTCTTTTGCATGAATTAAATATTTTCCTAAGGTTGTTCTCGCATTACCTTTTCACACTAGTCGTATCATAGTCTAGCTAGGGGTGGCTTGTTGTAAAAAGATCAAGTTCAACATAGCCTAAGGTTGGGTGGGAAATTGCTAAGCCCCAATCAATTTCTTGGTTGCAAATTTGAAGAATAAACCAACATAGATTCATCTTAAGTATGTAGAAATTTGAATAACTGATATATTATTCACCGAGATTCTCCTAATCACACACTATTTTAGCTTCATGCAAAATACAGAATCTCTTCTACCATTGATCATCACATGCGGAAATAAAATCAATTGCATGCACACATTAAAGCCATAAAAATTCACACATATGAACACAGTAATTTATGGGAAAGCTTAAAGCTGAAAACCCCCAACTATATGTATATTATATATGTCATAGAGATCATGTAAAAATCATCATACAAAGCTCCTCACAAGCTCTCAGTATAATCTCCACTTGCTACACACTAATCAAGCTAGATCTAGCAAAACACATGCTCCAATCTCTGCCACTTGATAGCCTGCCTCTACTGTGCAATCCCTGCTGAAGAATGCCTCTTGATGAGAATAATTACCCCAGCCTTGCTCACGCAGTCTTTATAGGCATCTCTACTGAGTGTTGGATGCAAACCATGCATCACTTATAGTTACAACTAATAGTCACACTTGCCCTTTCACCTATCTCTACACTGGTCTCCACTGAAACTGCCCATGCACTGAAGTTAATTGATGTATTCTTTAGTTGATTAATGAGTTTATAATTAGTGAATTAATTAATAATTAATTCACACCACTCTCACTAATTGTATCAATCAGTTAAACTAGATACAATTAGATCAACTATGTTTAGATTAGTTAAAATGAACACAACTCCATCAACTGCCTCAATAACTCCACCAAACTCTGTCACATGAGTTCTAACTGAAGTCCTCCATGCAATAGCTCCAGTAAACCCTCAGGAATAGTGTAATTCCTTCCACAATAATTCTTTGTGCCACATCTGCTTTATGGCGAGTACTCCCGAAGAGAATAAGATAATGTTTATAGTCCAAATATTATTAAGAGCTAATAATATTTGACATATCTATTTTTAGACTGGAAATCTAAAAATAGATTCTACCTAATATGTCTAAAAATAGAAGTCCATCTATTTTTCCAACTTGACCAACCATCCACAAATAGCATCCCGCAACTCATAGAATATGATCCATATGTCTAAAAATAGACATAGTCTAAAAATAGACTTTGTGACAAAAATCACCTGTGTGGTCCCCACCTAGTTTTGGTGATCACTTTCCAAATAGGATCAGGAATGATGTTTCGGGATGCCTCCTTCCTTGTTTCTTGTTGCAAGATTCAACTTGCTCCCTCTCAACGAAATTTGACTTTTCGCCACGACACTTACGAGCTCCTTCGTCGCCTGAAGCCTTCACGAGCGCCATCGCTCTTGCATCTTCTCTCGCAAACTCCTCTTGGCTGAATAGGCTCCAAACAACTCAATCGGTCTGATGTTTGAGTGCATCTATCATCAAAGTCTTCGACTTCTGTTGGTACCAACTGCACATGTCATCAGGAACCACTGCACTGTTGAACTCTTGCACCCATGCACTTTGCACTTGCTTTCAACTCTGATTCGAGTTCCAGTATCCGACACTGTCACTTTGATCTGCCTGCATCAATCCAATTAATCATGCTACTTCTGCGTTGTGGGCACCTTGTAGCCAGGTTCAATTCATGAGATCCACACCATCTCATGAATCCTGCCCATAAATCTCCTCTTGGGATTACTCATGCATGTCGCTCCACCTCTCACCTGGTGGTATAACTGCATGCACTCCCTCTGCCCATCTGGCACGAAATTTCTCTGCATGAGTGGTTTCTTCCACTCCATGATCCTCATCTTGTGGCTGCTCCACATCCCGAGGTTCACTATTACCTGCATGCAAATCCCGGCTCTCCTTCGATTACGTATCTTTCTTGCACTATGATGAAGCCCTGGTAAATCCCATCTACTTCAAATCTGGCAAGAAGTTCTTAGTCTTATCCCAACCTTCTTGACTTGTCCTTCTTCATCCACACTAACTCCTACACTCCCAAGCTCATCCCTGCAGTGGACAAACTTTGTCAAGTATACTGGAATAGTGTCATTCTTCTCCATTTTTATTTTCCTGAGTTTATCCTTGAGCGCCAACTTCCTCTGGTCGCTTCAATACAAAAACTCAACCGCTTCAATGTTTTGCAATTGCTCCAATGATCAATATCCCTTTGATACCATGTAGAAATTTTGCCACCTGCTAGCCTGCCTCCACTGTGCAATCCAAGCTGATTAAAAAGACCAATTCAATGTAATCCCACTCTCATTGACTATGTTGTTATCATTGGCAACTCCAATGTATATGTAGATGCAATTCATGCATCACTAGTAGTCACAACAGATAGTCTATCTTGCCCTTTCACCTATCTCTCCACTGGTCTCCACTGAAACTGTCCATGCACTGTAGTTAACTGATGTATTCTTGAGTTGATTAATGAGTTAATAATTAGTGAATTAATTAATAATTAATTCACACCACTCTCACTAGTGTATCAATCAGTTAGACTAGATACAACTAGCTCAACTATGTTTAACTAAGTTAAAATGAACACAACTCCACCAACTACCTCAATAACTCCACCAAACTCTGTCACATGAGTTCTAACTGAAGTCTCCATGCAATAGCTCCACTTAACCCTCAGGAATAGCGTAATTCCTTCTGTCAGCTTCTGTGCCACATCTGTGCACTTAACTGAAGTGCTCCAAGAGAATAAGATAATGTTTATAGTCCAAATATTATTAAGAGCTAATAATATTAGACATATCTATTTTTAGACTGGAAATCTAAAAATAGATTGCTCAATATGTAAAAACCCAAATCCATGTATTTTTTAACTTGACCAACCATCGAAAAATAGTGTCCAAACATAGAACATGATCGACATGTCTAAAAATAGACATAGTCTAAAAATAGACTTTGCAACAAAAATCACCTGTGTGGGCCCCACCTAGTTTAGGTGATCACTTTCCAACTAGGATCAGGAATGATGTTTCAGGATGCCTCCTTCACTGTTTCTTGTTGCAATCTTCAACAAAGTACAATCTAACGTGAGTCGAGAGGGAAAAATTTGTGCATGTGCAAACTTCTTTAGAGTGCAAAATATAATGTGTAATTTTTCATTGTTTAAATTGTATTTCTGAATGTTATATAGAGTATATATAGTACCAAATAAACGTTTTAACCATAAAAACTTATTTTTTTTCATGATGTATACAATTTTTTTAAAATTATATATAATGTATACATAATTGACATTAAAATATTTTACTTAGCATATACATAGAAACAAATTACAAAGTAAATTAAAATTATTTTTTTATTGAACTGAGAGGCTCATTCTACAACCCAGTATGAGGGGATGTGTAAGTATGTCCGTCCGTCAGTTGACATGTGCCCCTTTAAAATAAAAATAAAAATAAATTACGTTCTAAATAGAAAAATAATGTCAGCTATAATAAAAAAAATGAATATGTTGTAAAGTAATTAGAAGTAAAAAAAAGTGTATGAGTAAAATGTCTAAACCTTATACTTTTCAAAATATTTCAACACTAGATTTAAATAGCTATTTGAAGATATATGTGAACTAATTTATGTCGATATCAACTTCATATATATCTATATATAGAAAAAAATTAATTAATTTTTTTTTAATGTTATATATACAAAAATATTCAATGTGGGTTATCAATATTATTTTTTTGGTAAGTTAGGCTATTCTATTAATTCGAAAACATAGAAGTTACATATGCTACAGGCTGGGTTGGTATGCTACGCTTAGGCAATCCCAGCCTTTGTTACACGGTTTCTAGGCTGCCTCGGGGGAGGAAACCAGCCCGAACAAAACTTAAAACAGAAAATTACATTATGCGCAGTAGCGCTGGCATATCTAAGAAGCACAAAGTAAATGGTAGCAAAAAGGCACTGATGGCAAGCTTGACAAAAAACATAGGAGAACTGTGTAGCTGCGCAGGTTTCACTTTTCGTCTTCATCATCACTATTGGGGACCTCCTCCTCAATGGGGCAAGCAGGAGCCTACACAGCAGCTTCCTCCGTGTCTGCCACTGTACGCTTAGGATTGTGGATCGATGCGCAGAGGATGGGGGAGTCCGGATCTACGCCGTCGGGAACATGCATCCAGATGCCATTGGAGTCCATTACCCAAACGTCCAAGTCCGCATCTTCCTCCTCCTGAATCGGCATTGGGTCAGTTTTGCGGTGCTAGAGGTGCGTATGGGGAGAGATGGTGGACTTCCGTGGGCCATGTCTTCCTCTCTGCGTAGCTTGCCTAGGGGCTTCTGCAACCTGCTCGGGATCGGGACTCTGACTCGCAAAAGTGCTGGAAGAGGAGCCTTCGATCGACTCTAGACGATTGTCCTCACCACAGTGATAATGGCTAGGGAGAGCCCCTCTTTGTCCTCCTCGGATAGTTTTTTGGCGAAGTCTGGGAGCCATTGCGCATAGAGGTCGGGGGGAGCGGTTCAAGAAAGGGTACACAAAAGGACAAGCAGTGCTGGGGCTCAGGGGGTAGGATTATTTGGGGGGAAGGTGCGCAACAGCCCAAAGGAGACTGCGCAACGCTACGCTGAGAGTAGAGCTTCGCAGCCTTTTGAAGTTAGGGAGAGGCCATAGCAAAGTTAAGGAGGCGAAAGGCAAAGATAATAGTCTGTGTATTGAAAGGGGCTGAGAGCTCATCTTTTTAAAGGGGCGGGGGTATATGCGAGGAGGGTAGCAATGAGTAGGCTTCGCACGCATCTGCGTGCTGTGATTAATTACCTGAGCAGGCTTGAGGGAAGGGGGATGGCTGCAATACGGGTTAATCATGGTGATCATTAATGGTGATAGATGCGAGGTGATGCTCTGGACATGGTGATGCAGTGCCTATCCTCTCGTCATCATTGCTGATTATGTGAGTCTCGTGCGAGTAGCTAACGATTTGAGGATCCGCAGTAGGTGAGGCTCTGCGTAGGTGATCTTTGTCTCGCGGGGAGTGTGGGATGTGATTGTCAAGCATGTCAGTTCTGTCACCCACATTCGGGGATGTGGGTTATCAAAATTTTTTTTTTGACAAAAATGGTTATGGAGTATTTATATTCATCTTGGCCTGAATGCCGAAAATCTGATTACATTGAGGATGTCTAAATCCTGTTGCATCTTACTACTAAGAGTGAGAATGCAGCCAGAGCTTGCAGACTTCTTCCATGATAAGAAATCTATAAATTTGATTTCAGAGATTTTCCCCAACTTGAAGATACAAACAAATTTATTTAAGAGCAAGCAGTAAAACATGACAGCAATCAGTTTATGGGATGGGTTCCCATGATTCTTCTTCGTCTTTCATCTTGACCCCGGCAAAGAGGAGGGCAGCTTTGTTGGCTTCAATGTCCGCCTCTTTATTATGAGTTCTCAGCACATGGTAGTAATTCAACTTCTGAAAAGCGTTTTCCAAACCCTTAATTCTGGATATCAGCCTTGCTAGTTTGAGATCCAAGGCTGGGGAGTTGGAAACCATTGCGTTTATAATGATCTGGGAATCACCTATGACATTAGCTTCTCTTATATTTAAATCTTTGAGGATATTGAGGCCTTGAAAGAGGGCCAAAGCCTCAGCTTGAATGCTGGATGAAAGTCCAAGCCCCCAAGCAAAGGTATGAATTTTTTCCCCAATTGGACTTACAACAACACCTCCTGCACCAGCTTTGCCCGGATTGCCCTTTGCTGCCCCATCAAAGAAGAGAGAGTGCCTTGAGTGCGAATTGAGCCAGTCTTGAAAGTCAGGTTCAGATTTCCTTATTTGCCAGTCTTTGAGAGGAGGGACGTTTCTAACTGCTGATTGAAATTGCAAGTTAAGGGATGATCCCCAAGCAATGTCTTGATGGCTAAGATTGGAATCATCTTTTATATCAGTCAAGCACTCCTTTAAATGACATTTTATCTTGATTTCTAAGACCTTGTGATTCTATTTAATATTTCTGAAAATTCTTCTATTTCGTTCTAGCCAGATCTGCCAACAAATAACCTTTGGAAGGACAGCCCATGCAGATTTGATTATCTGGTTTTTAGGAGGAGGGCCAGGATATCTGTTTGCCCAATTAGAAAAGAGATCAGCAGTGGAACAAGGAAGCAAAAAATTAGGATCTAAATTGTGGATAAAGGAGAACCAAATCTGCTTAGAGAAATTGCATTCAAGGATTAAATGGACTGTTGTCTCTGCATTTTCGCTACATAGTGAGCAGATGGAGGGACCGTAGAACCCTTTTCTCTGCAGGATGTCATATGTTAGGATCTTGCCATGGCAGAGAAGCCAAGCAAAGAAGTCGACTTTGGGCCATGAAGGAAAACGCCAGACCCCCTGCCAAGGTGCAGGGTCAGGGGGGACGTATGGCCTCTCTTTCAGCTTGGCATATCCCATGGAGACAACGTAACCTTTGGCATTCGGCCCCCAGCCTTTCGTATCTCTTTTCCTCATGCGCGTGGGCGCCAAGCCATGAAGGAGGTCAAGCAGCGTGGACCATTCGTTGGTCAGATGAGCCGACACCTCAATACGTTTCCAACCTGCCCAGACAGAATCGCTCCAAAGAGAAAGATCCCACAACGAACACAGCCTCTCTCTGTCCATCCAGCATCGCAACGCTCTAATGGAGGCTCTGTCTTCAATTGGGTCCTTATTCATGATTTTATCAGTCCAGATATTGATCTTTTTGTCATTTCCTGGTATCCAATAGGAGTGCGCATTGATTAAGGGGGCAGCTTTAGCATACAGTTTGAGAAAAGACGAGTTAGGCAAATGTATTACATTGTCTAAACAGGTAGAACGAGGACCTCTGAAATACTTTTTCAAGAGAGCCAATTGGGCCTAGCCAGGCTTGGGCGCAATGATCCTCCAAATAATCTTAGCTGCCATGGCCACATTTTGCTGACAGAGATTTTTGAAATTCAAACCACCCTCCCACAGTGGCTTGGAGATGGTTTCCCAGCTGATAAGAGGAATCTTGTTTTCATTTTTTTTGCCTCCCTTCCAAAAAAACCTCCGCATGAACACTTCCATTTTTTTTAATATGCTTGCCAGAGCGAGAAGCACAGAAAATTGAAATAGAGGAAGGCTGGTGAGCACAGATTTAATAAGGACAGATTTTCCAGCAGTGTTGAGCCAGGAGAAGCCCTAGGCTTGGATCCTAGTCTTGAATTTTTCAAGCTGAGGGAGCCATTCTTTGCTTGTAGATCTCTTATGAAAAATAGGAAGGCCCAAATATTTTAAGGAGGTCCAAGTGGAGGAGGCTGCAAACCCCAAACATCTAGAAATAGCAGAGAGAAATCTGGGTGAAGTGTTCCAGCTGAATATATGACATTTGTTCTTATTTACAGCACTGCCTGAGGCTTCACTAAAATCATCCAAAACTGCTTTAAATTTAGCGGCAGAGGAGAGAGAGGCAGCTCCCAAAAACAGAGTGTCATCCACAAATAGGGCGTGGTTTATGTTTTTGATCCCTCTTGCAATACACAGTCCATTGATATCTTGATCTTGCATCTTTTTGTCTAATAGGAAGCTGAGGACAGAGGCTTGGATGACAAAAAGCAGAGGGGAAAGAGGACACCCCTGTCTTAGCCCTCTTGAGGCTTTGAAGAAATCAGTGGCTCTACCATTTACAGGAGGAGCAATCCATGGCTCCGAGATGCATGCCCGGATCCATTTGATGAAATTTTCTCCAAAACCAAACTTGCTCATGACTTTTAAAAGAAAGATATGATTTATTCGATCAAAAGCATTTGCTAAATCAAGTTTAATCACCATACCTTGTTCTTTTCAAAGAAGACTTGAGTGAATTGCCTCTTGAACAAGGGTAAAGTTGTCCACGATCTGCCTTCCTTGGATGAAGCCTCCTTGATTCTCCGGAATTATTTTAGGAAGAATGAGCTTCAGTCTATTTGCAATTACTTTAGTGATTAACTTGTACCCAATATTGCATAAGGAAATCGGGCAGAATCTGTTGAAATTGTTGGCGCCTTTTTCCTTTGGAATGAGGGCTAGGAAAGCAGAGTTTGTGCTGCCTCCTATTTTCTGAGTATTTTGAGACTTTTGAACCATTTTGAGCAGATCCTTTTCAACAATCGGCCAACAAACTTGAAGAAATCTGGCCGAAAAGCCATCCGGCCCAGGGGCCTTATCCGGATCCATATCAAAAAGGGCATTTTTGACTTCGTCTTTGGTGAGTTTGGCCTCAAGGATCTCATTCATACGAGGAGAAATTGCAGAAGGAATAATGTCTAGCAGATCTGAGTATTGGTCCGATTCCTTATCCTTGCTATACGAGTTTTGAAAGTGAGAAGAGGCTGCTTTTTTGATGTCTTCAAAATCCTTGTAGGTGACGTTATCCTCCTTAATCTCAGAAATGGTGTTGAAGCATTTCCTGGCCTGGGCTTGTTTGTGGAAAAAAGCAGAATTCATGTCCCCTGCTTTGAGCTAGAGATTTCGAGATTTTAATCTCCAGTATTCTTCTTCAGCTAGGCAGGCCTTATGAAAGCGATGTTGCAGATGAGCCTCTTGGTCTAACAGCTCCTCTGTGACTATAGCATGCTCCATATGAGTTTGATGAGAGGCAAGAGAGACTTTAATGGCTTTTCTTTTAGTAGTTGGGTTGGACAGGGTTTTGACCCATCGTTTTAGATCACCTTTTACCCTTCTAAGTTTTTCCTCCCAGATATAGAAAGGAGATCCATTGACAGGCTGACTCCAACAATCCTTGACTATTTGCATGAAGTCTGGTTCCTTGACCCAAAGGGGACTAAATATAAGAGGAATAGGACCCAGATCTAGATGGGCCAGGAGCTCAAGATTTATAGGCTTATGGTCCGAGATGCTGTTAGCAAGGATGTGCATTCTGGGTTCTAAACCTAGTAACAGATAGGAGCTTTGAATGAAAAATCTATCTAATTTGGTAGCAATATGACTAGGGCCCACTCTTTTGTTAGACCAAGAAAACTTACCGGAAGAGGGTTTGATATCCAGCAAGTCCCAGTCCTGTAATAGATCCTCCGCCCATTCCCTTGCCGGATCTCGGACAGCGCTGCCTCCTCTTTTTTCGGACGAGTGGAGAGTGAGATTGAGATCTCCGGCAATAATTATATTTTCCAGATTTGTCAAGTCTGCTTGATGCCTTATAGAATCCCAACAATCCTTTTTTTCCCTGAAATTGACTGGAGAATATACATTGAAGAGGCAAAAGATTTCCTTAGTATCCAGATTCTGCATTTTCAGCAGCAACCAGTGAGTATTACTAGCCTCAAAGGTGACTGCAAATTTTCTTGGGTTCCATAGAGTGCCAATCCCTCCCGATGCGCCCCGGGCAGAGATTGCTCTTGCTTCACTCTTGAACCATAGTTTCTTTCTTGCTTGCAGGAAGACTACGTCTTCCAGCTTAGTCTCCTGGATGAGAAGTATGTCTGGAGTTTCTATTCTTATTAAGCTTCTCATGGCTTCTTCCTTAACTTTACTCCCCATACCTCTACAATTCCAGGAGATGACCTTCATTATTTATGTTTCTGGTGGGCTCCCTTGGAGCCTTGGGGCTGATTTTTCAATATCCTAGACTTTGAGGCTAGCATTTTTTCCAGAGTTGGCTGGCTGCCCTATAGCTTATCTTTATAAGTCTCCTGCTCTCTTTTTTCCTTATCAGTTTTGCGGCCTCTTGTAGATCTTCGTATCGAGGTTTGGGATTCTCCTATTTCTCCTTCCTCCTCTAACTCGTCCGTTTCTTGCTCTTCTTCCTCATCTTCTAAAGTCATACCTTTGGGATCTTCAGCACTTGTTCCTTTGAGAGAGGCTGAGGGAGTACCTATGCTTGGAGAAGCTGGATTTTGGGTCTCAGTTTCCTGAATAGCTTCTATCTGCTGGCTTAGTGGGTCAAATTTGTTTTCTTGCGCCTTTTTGGGAGGGGGGCGTTGAACATTAGCCTGTAGAGGGCCTTTTCCAGAGGGTCCTCCCGGTTTTTTCCCTTTGTGATTGGTTTTTGCTCGCTTGACTTGGTTCCAACCCTCTTCAATCCCTTTCTCTGGCTCTGTGTTGGACGGACAGTTTCTAGCAAAATTTCCATGAACATGGCATTTCCTACATTTGAACGGCAATTGCTCATAGTCCAAGATCTGCACATGAGACCAGCTGCCGACTTTGATTTTGATAGCCTCTGGAAGACCCACCTCTAGATCTACTTCTACGCAGATCCTGGCATAGTCGTACTGGTCCTTGTTGTTTGCCTGATCTATGAATTTCCCGAGAGTGTTGCCAATGTGTTTCAAGGAATCCTAGTTCCAGCAGTGAACTGGCAGATTTGGAAGACGAACCCACACCGGGACAACCTTGGGAACATCGACAGCCGGATCAAAGTCCGGAGTCCATTTGTTCAGATAGAGGCCTTGAGAACCCATGAAATACGGCCCATTTTGAAAGATCAAATCTTTTTCTTCTTTGGAGGAAAATTCAAAGAGGAAGTACCCTCGCCCCAAAAAGTAAGAGGTGACATTTTCCTTGATCAGAGGAGCCCATTTCCTGTTAACCCATTGCTCAGTAGTTTTCAGAGAAGGCCACAGTCCTGTGAATTGGCCAATGAGACCACGATCAGCCAAAGATAAAGCTACTTGAATGGGGGCCTCTGGAGGTAAAGAGATCTCAGGAATTTCATCGAGCTTCTTAACAAATTTGGATGCTTCGCTTCTTTTCTTCTGAGGAAAACCGGCAAGAATCTGGTTGAAAGCGTCGATGGCAGGAGTAGAAGGCGGATCCTTAGAAGGACCCAACGTCTCCATAGGGAAGGCCTAAGGCCGGACGCCGCAGGGGCAACCACGCAGCAGAAACCCTAGCGAAACTCAGAATGCGTAGAGGACCTATCCAAGATTGAATGTTACAATAGTCCCTCAATTTTTAATTTATATTTATAGGGTTTGTATTGCTAAATATAATCCTAAGACATCCAATTCATAGGACGATTTGCATAGTCAGATTCCAATCCATGTTGGCCCTTGCGTAAATTAAAAAAAAAAAAAAAAAGAATTTTTTTCATTGGTGCATCCTGCGTAACCTAGCGCACCGGTGCACTATTTCATTATGGTGCACCGCGAACGTTTTGCTTCACAAAAAAAAAACCATTTTATAAAAAAAACCTACATTCTTTTTGTTTTTGCGCTTTCTTCTCCCTCATTTTGTGATTTCAGAATTAGGCTTTTCAATTTAGATTTATAGGGTTTGTATTGCTAAATATAGACCTAAGACATCCAACTGACGGGACAATTTGCATAGTCGGATCCAAATCCATGTCGACCCTTACGTGAATTTAAAAAAAAACAGTTTTTTTTTTCATCGGTGCACTCAGCGTAACCTAGTGCACCGATGCTCTGTATTGTACAAGCACATTGTGAAAGTATTGTGATAAAAAATTTAAAAACAAGTTTTTTCTAATCTAACACTAGATTATTTTTATTATTTTATCTATGTTAATTGCTGTGGTGGTTGACATGTAATGCATCGGTGCTCCTTGTTTACATAGATCATCGTACGGCCTATTATACTGTTTGTGCGGTGCATTTATAAGACCTCCACGCACCGGCATCGGTGCGCACACCATGAATGACGCATTAGTTTCTCGAGATTTTTTTTTTTACCTGAAAAGTTGACAATTTCTTTATAAATATATTAACGAATGATATGTTATAGGTTTGATATTGATAAATAAATGACTGACAAGAGATCAAGTAAAAAATATACTGATAACACATCAAGAAAAGAAAAAAAGGCAAGTTCTTTGTAAATTCTTTACAAAAAATATTATTTTTGAACTATATGTAAGTTTAACTAATATGTATTGTTTACTGTGTATCATGTAGAGCCACGAAGCTCGATAAGATTATTTCTGATCTAGGACCAGAAGAGAGTAAAATCTTTATGGAAAAATTGCAAAAGGATGAATCAGGTGAATGAAAAAATACTATCGATCCAATATGAGTTTTTTTTAATTTTCATTAATAATATAATTAAAATTATTAGATAACATGTGTCAAACAGTCTATTAATTCACATCTATTTAATTTTCTACAGGGACCAAAAATTCAGAAAAGAAATGTTATTCTAAGAAAAGAAAAAAATAGAACATGGAAATGAAAATTAATTTCTCCTTAGCTCATCTAGAGTGGTGCTTGAGGTTAACGAAAGGGGGAAAATATTTTACAAAAGTTTGAGGGATATAGTGGAACGAATGTATAGATGTTCATTCCATTTACAGTACAAAAACCAATCCAATGATTCCAATAACCAAGTTTTATCTAAACTACAGGAAGAGTTTCTAGAGAATTGGTCAATGAGACATGTCAGACTTTTAATAGAAAAAATGTACAACAACAAAAAAGAAGGAATGAAAAAGTAATATTCCTTTAAATGTTTGTCTAGAATTATTTATAAATATCACTTTTGTTATATTTAATTTTCATATATCAATATAAAAATTAAATATTTTATTGTTATGTTACATTTTTAGGAAGATTATGAAAATCCCAAAAGATGAACGAGTTGATATCAAAAATATGCCAGTAGGAATGTCCAAAAAGGTGTACAAGGAGTTGGTCAAAGAAATGGACAAAAATGCTTCGTAGGAGGAGCCATCTTAACAACAACGTGCTTCAAATGTAATATGTAATCATTGAATTTTTTGATCATTAGGTACAATAAATAAACAATTTAGCATTAAATATTAATTTTCAAGTATTTTCTTGCAGAAAATAAAAGAAAATGGAACCCATTCAACACATAAAATAGGATGACAAGGAAGAAAAGGGTTGATATCTAATTTTGTGAGTAATTGTTACTTCCTTATAAAAACTTAACTAGATTTCATTTTTGTATTTTTTAAGTTGTTTTACAAAAATCATCATTCAATTTCTTCAAACAGGTGCTAACATACAAAGAAGAACCATCAAAGGAATTGATTGAAATTGGGTTAAATATGGGTTGTGAGTATGTTGGCATATCAGAACTTAATTGTGGAATTTGTAAGCATCTATCGATCTTGTTTTACTTAGCTCCGTCTATAATTAATAGAACAAAAAAATCTTTTATATTAAATATATGATTTGTTATGGGGTATAAAACTTGCAGGAAACAAAGTATGGAACTGCACCAATAGATGAAATATTGAAATATGGCATGTTACATGGTTTTGAAAGAATGTGTATATTTTATGAGTCAATTGTTGCAATGGTACATCATTTCTTTTCGATTTACATTGGTGTATATTATTTAATATTGGAATTTTCATTATTCTCACCAATGTATATACACTCATTACAGTTTATTTTTATGTTTGTAGATGGAAGGTGAAGATGAAGAAAACAATCAACACCATGACCAAAAAATTCCTGAAAATAACCCAAGTCATGGAAGTAGCTCTAGCAGTGACAACAGTTCAAGCGAAGAATTATGATCACTATGTTTGGATATCAATGCAAGGCATTGTATGTTTTGAAATATTATCTTGTGAAATCATATATTTTGTTTAATGTAATGGACATAGTGTCCCAATTGAAAGACAAAGGGATACCAATAACTGCCCCATTTTGGATGATAAAGACTGTCTTATTCATATATATATATACTAAAATATGTTTTAATTTATTCTATTGCATTCTCCATTATCGTTGTGAAATATAACACCACTGATTAAATTTATGGATGATTAAATATTACAATGAAGAGATGTGAAATTTGATGATATGATAAAACAAATTAATCCAAACATCACATTCAAATGCACTAATAAAAAATTAATTCATATGAATGTTGTTAAAAGATATATATGTGTCTACTTTTGATGAATAATGAATTTTAAAAAATCACAATAATTACGATATGATATAACAAATTAATCCAAACATCACATTTAAATGCATTAATAAAAATTTAATTAATATGAATACTGTTATAAGATGTGTCGACTTTTGATGAATAATGAATTTTAAAAAATCACAATAATTGTACTATCACAGGTCAATGTTTCTAAACAATAAAAAATGAAAATCGGTGCATTTTAGTTACTCTACACCGGTGCATTTGTATTCGGAAGCACACCGGTGTGTTTCTACGACCTCTGGGCACCGCACAAATACCGATACCAATTATAAATGTCGGTGTGTTTGTGTGATACTGCGCACCGATGTGTTTATGTGTCTATATGCACTGGTGCATTTATATGACCTATGGGCACCACACGAATACCGATACCAATTATAAAATTCAGTGCGTTTTTGTGATACTGCGCACCGATGTGTTTATGTGTCTATATGCACTGGTGCATTTGTACGGCCTATGGGCACTGCACGATAACCGATACAAATTATAAATCTCAGTGAATTTGTGTGATACTGCACACCGGTGCATTTCTATAATTCTACGCACCAGTGCGTTGATAAGACCTATGGGCACTGCACAAATCCCAAGACCAATTAGAACGGCCCTGTGCATTGTATCACCAACACTACACCTGACACAGTTTTATACATTAACGGCCCAGTGCATTCTCCTTTGACCACCAAAGGGCACCTTCTACATGTATGCATCGATGCGTTAAATCTCGAGCAGTGCACCGATGAAAAAAACATTCGTAATAACCTCCGACCGCCCAATTTTTTTAGTTGTGTTGAATTTTCGTTAAAAGCTCCGCCAAAACCTCCATAACCATAAACAGATATTGTAACAAATGTTTTTTGACAATTTTGGCCAATTTTATAACACTTAAAACCTCCTTTATAACCTCCGCTAGAGGGGTTTTTCCTTGTAGTGAATTCTATCCATGTGAATATATGATTTGTAGTCGAACATGGTAAGACATCATTTGATTACTAGCCAATGATGTGAGCTGTTAACAAACGTGAGAGAACCACCATTAATGTTAATGGATCTCAAGGTACTGCAGTACAATTTATAAGGCATGAATAGATGATTAGATGTCGAATGCCAAACAAAATCTTTTGGTTAAAGGTACAAAAGCGAGAAACCTGTTGATGATGTAACAAGCCTCAGGGTACTGGAAGATGATGTTTCTAAGAAAACTTCTTGGATGATGAGTTGATGTCAACAGGAAGCCACTTTATCGCGAAACGAGAGTTACTGATTTCAGAGACAAAATGTGATTTGATATAGCAATGTTCAGGGATGACTGTCATGAAAATGAAGGTTTATGAGTATTGCATAAGGATGAGTATTCACTGGATGAATTCTATTAAACATATAGATGACAATGAGATGAGTTGGAAGCATTGACCCAAAACCAAAGTGAAGGTATGATGAACCATAGGTATGCATGAAACGTCAAGAATATTTCCCAACCCAAAATTCACAATGATGGAGTCAAAGTGTCATGTTCAAGAGTGACCTGCTACCATAAAGTTTTATGTTTTCTTTCCCAAATTTTTCCTGGTCATTTGTCGACTAGTACCTCTTTATTTTTTGACAAGCTTGAGGAGGATAACATACACTTGATCTATGTTTCAACCCTTCGGGTGAATGCATCCCTATTTATTAACTTAACAAGTCTAGCGATAAATGAAAATAGATTCTTGCCATAATCGACAAGCTCGTCGCTATTTTATGTTTTAACAAGGCTAACGATAGTGACAACCCGATACTTTTTCATTTTAGAGATATTGAAAAAGAGGACAAAAGAAAACTCCATGAGTCTTTTTCCGTAAATTTGTCGCTTAGGTCTGAAAAAGTGTAAAATGATACCTTAGAGAACCTCTTAGCCATGTTTGACTAAGGTTTTCCTTTTTCGTAAATAATCTATCTCATTCCAGAAAAGGGTTAAAATTATACTGAGTAGATGTTGTTTTATTTACTTTTACGAGCTCGAAAAGACAAGTGCTCGGAAATATTTTCACATTATCGGAGTTTGAAAAGAGCTAAAAGAAGACTCCAGGGGTTCATTTTTCACTGATATCGAAGGTCAAAAAAGAGATAAAAGTGCGCTTCAAGTCATTTTTCATTTTGATCAAATCTCGAAAAACAAGGATAAAAGTGTGCTTTGTTTGACTTTCAATTTAATTTATGAGCAGGAAAAGATGGAAAGAACTAGAAATTTTCATGTGTTTTATGAGCATGAAAGATAGAAAAAGAAACTAAGTATTTTCATGAGTTTAATGAGTCTTGAAAATAATAACCGAAATGGACTTGGGATAGTTTTGAATGCCCCCCTCGTTAAAAAATTAAACATGCCATGAGCATAGTTTTTTCCTGTGTCAAGCTCGTTATAAAATGAAACAAATCCTCTCCTAATTAAGATGAGTCTCAAATTTGATCTCATAAATGAACCTTCATTCCATCCATCTATTAATAAAAAATAGTCTACTTAGATGAATGAAATGAAGCTTGGGGGACATATGCTCTTGCAGGGGGCATTCAAAACTATCTCGAGTCCATTTCGGTTATTATTTTCAAGACTAGTTAAACTCATGAAAATCCCGATTTTTTTTTGCTGTCTTTCATGCTCATAAAATAGATGAAAATGGTGAGTTCTTTCTGTCTTTTCCTACTCGTAAATTAAATTGAAATTTAGACAAAGCATACTTTTATCCTTATTTTTTGAGCTTTGATAAAAATGAAAAAGAACTTGAAGCATACTTTTATCTCTTTTTCGATCTTTGATAACAGCGAAAAAGGAACCCCTGGAGTCTTATTTTAGCTCTTTTCAAACTTTGATAATGTGAAAATATTGCCGAACACTTGTCTTTTCGAGCTCGTAAAAGTAAATGAAATGGCATCTACTCACTATAATTTTAACCCTTTCTAGACTAAGATAGATTATTTACGAAAAAGGAAAACCTTAGTCGAACATTTCTAAGAGGTTCTCTCAGGTATCGGTTTATACTTTTTTCAGACTTGAGTGACAAATTTACCCCCTTTCCATTGTGATCTATGGATAAACCAAATTCCCTAAGTGTGGTGCTAGTCACTTAGAACAACATAGGAAAGAATTACTATCACTTTCTTTAAAACAAGCAGATATACAGAATGGTGAAAGAGCATACTTGTGATTCAATCGCTTCTCCTTCTCCTTCTGTCATTGTTTTCGTCGCTCTCAATCCAACTCAAATCGCTAGATCGATTCCTGAAAACACAAACAGAGAACAAAAAACAACATGCAATATACAGACATCTACTTAACTTACTCAATCAAATCGATTAGATATGAAATACATATATCATTCAAGAATCCATTGAATAAGAAATAGAGACATATATGGGAAAATGAACATAAATCTTTATTAAAGAGTAGAAGGGGGAGCTTACAACCAATGATAGATTTGTTGCCAACTAGTTCTAGCTTCATTCCAGCCTCATCACATCCAACATCATACCAGCAGCATATCAATACTTTCACTCTCTCAAATGAGAAATCAACAACACAAATTTACCAAATTTATTGCTTCCCTAGCACTAGAATGAGTGCTCAATTTATACGGAAAATTATGGTATTTTCTTAATGAATGACTTTCTAATAATAGGAAAGACATATTCCCAAGTTCAGAGGTTTTAGATGCACACTTGGATTTGAAGTTTGACACATATGGAATCTTCTAAAAGGCACTGGCCATGTGGATATTCCCGGAATAATGAGAATCATGCTCCCAGGTGACCAACGCACTCTTGAATATCGGGAAGTGCAATGTAGTGCACCCTTGAATGGAGGATTTGGAACCGCAACACAGTTATTCCCTTTAGAGGCTGCGTTGGTGAGTCAATAAGTGATATAACATATACTTAAAACCTTGTAAATATCACGATAGAAGCCATGAATGAATTGTTCTTTTCTTAGGGAATATAACAACTAAAATATAAGGGGATGATAGACCGTATTTCATTGGTCACGGGGATGATGTCCAGTTTGACCAGGTCATGGGAGATGATGCCCAAATTGACCTATAACAGCCGCCCCCTAAAGCAAGAAGTCAAAATAATAATAATAGTATTTGGATGAGATGCTTTACAATGTGATGAGCTAGAACTGAAGTGGAGTGGTGACCTGCATCAATCTTACAATACATTACATCATGATATTTTCATCTTGATCACGAATTGCTGAGGGAGGCATTCCCATGCTCAATAGTACATAAACTATCTAATAAAACGTACATAGTTCATAAAGTAATCTACATTGGAAAGTTTCCAAATACAGACATGCCTACAGATATAGGGCCATGTTCGGATGACGATATGTATGTAAAGTCATCGTACAAATGATATGTACAACAATCCTGAAATCACAACCTGGATGGATGAAACTAGATCCGGGGTATTCTTATCTCGTTCACTCGATCGTTCGGGTGCAAGTATAACCATGCGAATATATGATTTATATTCGACCATGGTAAGAAATCATTTGATTACCAGCCAATGATGTGAGCTATTAACAAACGTGAGAGAACCACCATTAATGTTAATGGATCTCAAGGTACTGCAGTACAGTTTGTAAGGTGTGAATAGATGATTTGATGTCGAACGAAAAACAAAATATTTTGGTCAAAGGTCCGGAAGTGAGAAACCTATCGATGATGTAACAAGCCTCAGGGTACTGGAAGATGATGTTTCTAAGTAAACTTCCTGGATGATGAGTTGATGTCGACAGGAAACCACTTTATCGCGAAATGAGAGTTACCGATTTCAAAGACAAAATGTGACTTGAAATAGTAATGTTCAGGGATGACTGTCATGAAAATAAAAGTTTATGAGTATTGCAGAAGGATGAGTATTCACTGGATGACTTCTCTTGAACATATCGACGACAGTAAGATGAGTTGGAAGCATAGACCCAAAAGATAATTGAAGGTATGATGAACCATAGGTATGAATGAACCGTCAAGAATATTACCCAACCCAAAAGTCACAATGATGGAGTCAAAGTGTCATGTTCAAGAGTGACCTACTACCATAAAGTATTCTATTCGCTTTCCCAAACTTTCCCTGATCATTTGTTAACCAATACATCTTTATTTTTTAACAATCTTGAGGAGGATAACATATGATGGATCTATAATTCAACCCTTCAGGCGAATGCGTCACTATTTAATAATTTAACGAGTCTAGTGATAAATGAAACTTATTTCTTGCCATGATCGACAAGCCCGTTGCTATTTTATGTTTTAGTGAGCCTAACGACAGTGACAACTTGATCCTTTTTCATATTTAGAGAGTTTGAAAAAGAGGACAAAAGAAAACTCCATGAGTCCTTTTTTGTAAATTTGTCGCTCAGGTTCGAAAAAATGTAAAATGATACCTAAGAGATCCTCTTAGCCATGTTCAACTAAGGTTTTTCTTTTTCGTAAATAATCTATCTTAGTCTAGAAAAGTTAGTAGAATTCGTTTCATTTACTTTTATGAGCTCAAAAAGAAAAGTGCTTGACAATATTTTCACATTATCAAAGTCTGAAAGGAGCTAAAAGAAGATTCCAGTGGTTCCTTTTTCGCCATTATCGAAGCTCAAAAAATAGATAAAAATTGCGCTTCAAGTCATTTTTAATTTTTATCAAAGCTCGAAAAATAAGGATAAAAGTATGCTTTGTTCGAATTTCAATTTAATTTACGAGCAGGAAAAGACAGAAAGAACTCGACATTATCATGTGTTTTACGAGCATGAAAGATAGCAAAAGAAACTCAGGATTTTCATGAGTTTAACGATTCTTGAAACTAATAACTGAAATGGACTCCAGATAGTTTTGAATGCCCCTTGCAGGAGCACATGTCCCCCAAGCTTCATTTCATTCATATAAGTATACTACTAGTTATTAATAGATGTATGGAATGAAGGTTCGTTTACGAGATCAAATAGAAGACTCATCTTAACTAGGAGAGCATTTGTTTCATTTTTTAATGAGCTTGAGATAGGAAAAGAACTATGCTCATGGCATGTTTCATTTTTTAACTAGGTTGACACAGTAAAAGAACTTTCCTCAAGAATCTATTTCATTTATCAAGGTTGACACAGTTAAGGAACTATCCTCAAGGGAACCTATTTCATTTATTGAGGTTGACACAATAAAAGAACTATCCTCAAGTGAACCTGTTTCATTTATCGAGGTTGACACGGGAAAAGAACTATCCTCATCACCTGATTCATTTTTTAACAAGGTTGACACAAGAAAATAACCATCCTCATCATGCAGTCGGAACAGTGAGTGTGCGTTGGAAAAGACATAGATGAACGAAGTCATCATCTAAGGATTTTTATGAGCACCACAAATGATAAGTTATAATATGCGTTGACGGGTCTTCTCCATGGTTTCCATTGAATTTAGGGGTAATTTCTGTGGTATCACTGACCACCAAGGAGAATAACTGATGGGAGAAACTTGATATTGCACTGAAGATGTGAATAAAGGATCAAGTTGTTCAGTACTCATAAAGGAGGAACCATATAGGATTCAAGATGATGACATGGGTGAATTCAAAAGACAAAACATCAAAGATGAAGCAACAGTAGATGCTATCATAGCTAAAATAGATGGTTCAGTCTGGGATGTTGTCTCAGCCATGGTCAAATGACCTAGTGTATACAAGAAATAGAGATATATATATGGGAAAATGAACAACAATCTTTATTAAAGAGTAGAAGGGGGGGGGGGGGGGGGATACAACTAATGATCGATTTTTTTCCAACCAGATCCAGCTTCATTCAATTCTCATCACATCCAACATCATATTAGTAGAATTTTAGTACTTTCACTCTCTCAAATGAGAATCCAACAACATAAATTTACCAAATTTTTTACTTCCCTAGCATTAGAATGAGTGCTCAATTTATAGGGAAAGTGATGGTAGTTTCTCAATGAATGACTTTATAATAATAGGAAAGACATGTTCCCAAGTTTATAGGTGTTAGATAGACACTTGATTCAAATTTTGAAATATATGGACTCTTCTAGAAGGAACTGGCCATGTGGAGATTCCTGGAACAATGAGAATTCTGCTCCCACATGACCAACACACTCTTGAATGTTGGGAAGTGCACTGCAGTGAACCCTTGAATGTAGGATTTTTCATTGAAACACAGTTATTCCCTTTAGAGGCTGTGTTTCTGAGTCAATAATTGATATAACATATACTTCAAACCGTGGAAATATTTATTAAAGAGTAGAAGGGGGAGGTTACAACCAATAATCGATTTGTTTCCAACCAGCTCCAACTTCATGAGTCCTTTATTCAATGCCAGCCTCATCACATCCAACATCATACCAGTAGCATATCAGTACTTTCACTCTCTCAAATGAGAATCCAACAACATAACTTTACCAAATTCCTTCCTTCCTTAGTAGTATAATGAGTGCTCAATTTACAGGGAAACTGATGGTAGTTTCTCAATGAATGACTTTATAATAATAGGCAAGACATATTCCCAAGTCTGTATTATTTCCCCAAGTCGGGAAGTGCACTGCAGTGCACCCATGAATGGAGTATTTGGCACTGCAACACAATTAGTCCCTTTAGAGGCTGTGTTCGTGAGTCAATAAGTGATATAACATATACTTCAAACCTTGGAAATCTCATAATAGAAGCCGTGAATGAATTGTTCTTCTCTTAGGGTATAGAAACTGAAATATAAGGGGATGATAGACCCTATTTCATTGGTCCTGGGGATGATGTCCAGTTTGACCAGGTCATGGGGGATGATGCCCAGATTGACCTATAAATGATCTACACATAAACCAAATTTGTTATGCAGAATTGTGATCTACGGATAAGCCAAATTCCCTAAGTGTGGTGCTAGTCACTTAGAACAACAGAGGAAAGAATTACTATCACTTTCTCTAAAACAAGTAGATATACAGAATGGTGAAAGAGACTACTTGTGATCCAATGGCTTCTCCATCTTCTTCTATCGATGTTGTCGTCGCTCTCAATCCAACTCAAATCGCCAGATCGATTACTGCAAACACAAACATAGAACAAAAAACAACATGCAATATACAGATATCTACTTATCTTACTCAATCAAATCGATTAGATATGAAATACTTATATCATTCAAGAATCCATTGCACAATAAATAGAGACATATATATGGGAAAATGAATGGTAATATTTATTAAAGAGTAGAAGGGGGAGGTTACAACCAATAATCTATTTGTTGCCAACCAGATCTAGCTTCATTCTAGCCTCATCACATCCAACATCATACCAGTAGCATATTGGTACTTTCACTCTCTCAAATGAGAATCCAACATCATAACTTTACCAAACTTATTCCTTCCCTAGCACTAGAATGAGTGCTTAATTTATAGGGAAACTGATGGTAGTTTCTCAATGAATGACTTTATAATAATAGGCAAGACATGTTCCCAAGTTAAAATGTGTTAGATGAACACTTGGATTCAAAGTTTGACACATATGGACTCTTCTAGAGCGCACTGTCCATGTGGATATTCCCGGAACAATGAGAATTCTGCTCGTAGGTGACCAATGTACTCTTGAATGTCAGGAAGCGCACTATAGTGCACCCTTGAATGGAGGATTTGGCACTGCAATGAAATTAGTCCCTTTAGAGGTTGTATTGATGAGTCAATAAGTGATATAACATATACTTCAAACCTTGGAAATGGCACAATAGAAGCCATGAATGAATTGTTCTTCTCTTAGGGAATATAGAAATTGTAATATAAGGGGATGATAGACCATATTTCATTGGTCCTGGGGATGATTTCTAATTTGACCAAGTCATGGGGGATGATGCCTGAATTGACCTATAACAGCTTCGCCCTAAAGCATGAAGTCAAAATAATAATAATAGTATTTGGATGAGATGCTTTACGATGCGATGAGATGGAACTGAAGTGGAGTGGTGACCTACATCAATCTTACAATACATTACATCATGATATTTTCATCTTGATCATGAATTGCTGAGGGACGCATTCCCATGTTCAACACATAAACTATCTAATAACATGTACATAGTTCAGAAAGTAATCTACATTGGAATCTTGCCCAATAAAATCATGCCTACAGATATAGCCCATGTTCAGATGATGACCTGTATGTAAAGTCATCGTATAGATGATGTGTACAAAAATCCTAAAATCGTAGCCCAGATGGATTAAACTAGATCCGGGGTCTTCTTATCTCGTTCACTTGATCTTTTGGGTACAAATATAGCTATGTGAATATATGATTTGTAGTTGAACATGGTAAGAATTCATTTGATTACCAGCCAATGATGTGAGCTGTTAAAAAATGTGAGAGAACCAAAATTAATGTTAATGGCTCTCAAGGTAATGCATACATTTTGTAAGGCGTGAATATATGATTTGATGTTGAACGCCAAACAAAATATTTTGGTCAAAGGTCCAAAAGCGAGAAACCTTTCGATGATGTAACAAGCCTCAAGGTACTGGAAGATGATTTTTCTAAGTAAATTTCCTGGATGATGAGCTGATGTTGACAGGAAGCCACTTTATCGTGAAATGAGAGTTACTGATTTCAGAGACAAAATGCGACTTGATATAGTAATGTCCAGGGATGAATTTCATGAAAATGATGGTTTATGAGTATTGCAGAAGGATGAGTATTCACTGGATGACTTCTCTTGAACATGTCGATGACACTGAGTTGAGTTGGCAGCATTGACCCAAAAATGAAGTTAAGGTATGATGAACCATAGGTATGAATGAACCATCAAGAAGATTACCCAACCCAAAAGTCACGATGATGGAGTGAAAGTGTCATGTTCAAGAGAAACCTACTACCATAAAGTGTTCTGTTCACTTTCCCAAATTTTCCCCAATCATTTGTCAACCAGTACCTCTTTATTTTTTAACAAGATTGAGGAGGATAACATATGCTTGATCTTTAATTCAACCCTTTCGACGAATGCATCGCTATTTAATAATTTAACGAGTCTAGCAATAAATGAAACTCGATTCTTACCATGATCGACAAGCCCGTCACTATTTTATGTTTTAACAAGGCTAATGACAGTGACAGACCGATCCTTTTTCATATTTAGAGAGTTTGAAAAAGAGGAAAAAAGAAAAATCTATGAGTCATTTTTCAAATTTTTTTGCTCAGGTCCGAAAAGTGTAAAATGATACCTGAGAGAACCTCTTAGCCCTGTTTGAATAAGGTTTTCCTTTTTTGTAAATAATATATGTCAGTCTAGAAAAGGGTTAAACTTATACTGAGTAAATGATGTTTCATTTACTTTTACGAGCTCGAAAAGACAAGTTCTCGACAATATTTTCACATTATCGAAGTCTGAAAAGAGCTAAAAGAAGACTCCAGGGATTCCTTTTTCACCGTTATCGAAGCTCTAAAAAGAGATAAAAGTGCACTTCAATTCCTTTTTCATTTTTATCAAAGCTCGAAAAATAAGGATAAAAGTATGCTTTGTCCAACTTTTAATTTAATTTACGAGCAGGAAGAGATGGAAAGAACTTGAAATTTTCATGTGTTTTACGAGCATGAAAGATAGAAAAAGAAACTTGGGATTTTCATAAGTTTAATGAGTCTTGAAAATAATAACCGAAATGGATTCGAGATTGTTTTGAATTCCCCCTGCAAGAGCACATTTCGAATTCCCCCTGTAAGAGCACATGCACCACAAGATTCATTCATTCATCTAAGTATACTGCTGGTTATTATAGATGGATGGAGTGAAGGTTCATTTACGATATCAAATGGAAGACTCGTGTTAATTGGGAGAGGATTTGTTTCATTTTTTAACGAGCTTGACACTGGAAATGAACTATGCGCATGGCCTGTTTCTTTTTTTAACTAGGTTGACACAGTAAAAGAACTTTCCTCAAGAATCTGTTTCATTTATCAAGGTTCACAAAGCAAAGGAACTATCCTCAAGGGAACCTGTTTCATTTATCAAGGTTGACACAGTAAAATAAATATCCTCAAGGGAACCTGTTTCATTTATCAAGTTTGACACAAGAAAAGTACTATCCTCATCACCTGATTCATTTTTTAATTAGGTTGACACGGGAAAATAACCATCCTCATTGTGCAGTTAGACCAATGAGCATGCACTGGAAAAAACGTAGACGAATGGACTCATCTACAACTAATTTGGGGAGTAGCAGGGGGAGGTTACAACCAATGATTTTTTTTTTTCCAACCAGCTCCAAATTCATTCTAGCCTCATCACATCCAACATCATACCAAAAACATATCAGTACTTTCACTCTCTCAAATGAGAATCCAAAACCATAACTTTACCAAATTTCTTCCTTCCCTAGCACTAGAATGAGTGCTCAATTTATATGGAAACCGATGGTAGTTTCTGAATGAACGGCTTTCTAATAATATGAAAGACATGTTCCCAAGTTCAGAGGTGTTATATGGACACTTTGATTTTAATTTTGACACATATAGACTCTTCTAAAAGGCACTGGCCATGTGGATATTCTGGAAACAATGAGAATTCCGCTCCCAGGTGACCAATGCACTCTTGAATGTCGGGAAGTGCACTACAATGCACCCTTGAATGGAGTATTTGGAATTGCAACGTCGTTAGTCCCTTTAGAGGCTATGTTGGTGAGTCAATAAGTGATATAACATATACTTCAAACCTTGGAAATCTCACAATAGAAGCCATGAATGAATTTTTCTTCTCTTAGGGCATATAGAAATTGAAATATAAGGGGATGATAAACCCTATTTCATTGGTCCTCGGGATGATGTCTAGTTTGACCAAGTCATGGGGGATGATGCCCAAATTAACCTATAACAGCTGCCCCCTAAAGCATGAAGTCAAAATAATAATAATAGTATTTGGATGAGATGATTTACGATGTGATGAGATGGAACTGAAGTGGAGAGGTGACTTACATTAATCTTACAATACATTACATCATGATATTTTCATCTCAATCATGAATTGTTGAGGGAGGAATTCCCATGCTCAACACATAAACTATCTAATAACATGTACATAGTTCAAAAATTCGTCTACATTGGAATGTTTCCCAAAAAAGACATGCCTACAAATATAGGCCTATGTTCAGATGATGATCCGTATGTAAAGTCATCGTATAGATGATGTGTACAACAATCCTGAAATCGTAGCTTAGATGGATGAAACTAGATCTGGGGTCTTCTTATCTTGTTCACTCAATTGTTCGGGTACAAGTCTAGCCATGTGAATATATGATTTGTAGTCGAACATGGTAAGACATCATTTGATTACCAGCCAATGATGTGAGCTATTAAGAAACGCGAGAGAACCACCATTAATGTGAATGGATCTCAAGGTATTGTAGTATATTTTGTAAGGTGTGAATAGATGATTTGATGTCGAACGCCAAACAAAATATTTCGGTGAAAGGTCTAAAAGCGATAAACCTGTTGATGATGTAACAAGCCTTAGGGTAGAAGAAGATGATGTTTCTAAGTAAACTTCCTGGATGATGAGTTGATGTTGACAGGATGCCACTTTATCGCAAAACGAGAGTTACTAATTTCGGAGACAAAATGTGACTTGATATAGTAATGTTCAGGGATGATTGTCATGAAAATGAAGTTTTATGAGTATTGTAGAAGGATGAATATTCACTAGATGACTTCTCTTGAAGATATCGATGACACTGAGATGAGTTTGCAGCGTTGACCCAAAACCGAAGTGAATATATGATGAACCATAGGTATGAATGAACCATCAAGAAGATTACCCAACCCAAAAGTCACGATGATGGAGTGAAAGTGTCATGTTCAAGAGCGACCTACTACCATAAAGTGTTATGTTCACTTTCCCAAATTTTCCCCGGTCATTTGTAGATCAGTACCTCTTTCTTTTTTAACAAGCTTGAGGAGGATAATATATGATTGATCTATAATTCAACCTGTTATCACTATAAAAGTTTTTCAAACTTGGACAGTTTGCATTTGTTCCTAATTCATGGTCTTATATAGGGGTTAAGTCATTTTTATGTTTTTAGAATCTAATTCATAGGGTTAGAGTCTCATATCCATCATCAAATAAAGTCTAACAACCTTGTTTCACACTTTAAGGGTCCCATATTATGTTTCGGAAGTCATGTGTTTACTCATTTTGAATTTTTTTTCAAATAAGCCATGAAACCACGTTTTCGTAGTGCAGACAGTGTTAAAAACTGCTTTTGTGCTACGAAAACGCTGGTCTTTTCATAGCGCAGACAGTGTTAAAAACTACTTTTGCGCTACGAAAATGCTAGTCTTTTCGTAGCGCAAAACCCTGAAAGTACATTACATGCGCTACGAAATCGGGGATTCGTAACCAATCCTGTCCAACTGTCAAATCCATAAAATTTCATTAAATTTTCATGATTTGGTGTCAGTCCACGAATGCTTTCTCACACCTGCAACCATTCATAACCATCATGAGATTCGTTAGGGGTCATTTATCATCAGTCATTTTAAAATTTGAAAAGGGATGGTTGTTCTTGGTTATATTGTCTCATGCAAAAACACTTGGTGCATGTTTTTATTCAAATGATAAGCTTATGGTAAGCATAAACCAGAGCTTCTCTCAATTCTCAAGCGAGGCTGAACCCTTAATTAAGCGAGACAATTTCTCTGAAATCAAGCGAGCCAGTTTATTCCAAGTTTTCTGAAGCCACAGGGATTTCACGGGAAATATGACAGAGGAAAAAAAAAACCATAGATCAATCCACTGTTTGAGAACGGAACCTAAAGGCAAAGATGCTCTCACCAAGGATAAATCAGTCGAAGAAGCCTTCAAGAAAGAAGGATGTTGGAGATTCTGTGAAAAGCTACAGGGAGGTCATAATCAAGTCACAAAAGAATTTGCCATTAATTTCACAGGTTCAAATACAAAGGTTGGATTTTTAAACTTGCCAATTTCTCCTAAAACTATATCATTAGTGACAAATATTGTAAGGGGAGAAGAAAGGTGGTTCAAGAACTAAGTTTTGAAATGGAACCTTGCAAAATATTTTTGAAGCCAGAGTTTGTGGACACAGATTTAACCAAAGCAGTGCCAAGAGGTTATGTCAAGGATACATATGCTAACATGCTCTCCAACATTCAAAGGTACTTCACCTGTGAAGGAAGATACCATAAGGTGTATTCTTATCATTTTAAACTCTTATTGCATTTCACTGGAATAATTTCTCTAGATTTACCTTTCTTCCTATTTCAAAGTTTGGCCAAGATGGCAGATAAGGTGTAGGTGAAAACTCAAGCATGTGAAACTTCATTATTCCATCATGGTATAGTTAAATTAATAGTTTTGCATGAAATTCAAGGGGTGAATAGAGAATGGTCTTCATTTCTGTTTTTGTGTGGATTTGGGGTGGAAACACATGGAACAGGTGTTAGCCCTAGGGCCAAAGAAAAATCACCATCAGAAACCATTGATCCTGTAGAAAAAAGATCAAAGATATTTGTCAAGTTAAAGCCTAGAAAGAAAGTGAAAGAGCCAGAGATTAAAACACCAATGACTATTCAAGAAACCCCTCAACTTGCACAAAAGAGGACAACCAAAGGTAAGGAAGCAGTATAGGAATATTCAACCAGCAAATTAGCCCAGAAAAGATTGAATAAAAGTCAAATAGCAAGGGAAAAAGGAAAAACAGTGGTTTTAGAAGAAGATTTAGGTTTAAAGGGTACTTTGAATGATATTTTACAAGCTATTGATATTGAGGAATCTCCTTTAGTGCAGGCAGATTTTATAAATTTGAATGAAGGGAAATCTAAGAAGATCAAGTCTTCCAAAAAGATGGATTTTAATGATGAAATTTCATAGTTTGTATTCAAGCCCAGAAGGCCTCTAACTAGGAATTCAAAATTGTTGCAAGGGTTAGATGTGGAGTTAGATAAAGCTGGAGAAGTTTCAAATGTTTATGAGGAACCCATAGACCTTTCATCACCTATGCCTAAATATGATAGAAACAGAGTTTTCCATACTCAAAGAGAAAAGAGCAGTTATGAGGGAATTAAAGAAAAATTAAGACTAGATAATCCTGAAATTGCTAAGCTTAAGAAGAAAGCAAGAAAACATGTTGTGGAGAAGATAAACTTTGACAGAATTAAGTCTCTTTGGGAGCTTGAAAGAGTCTCAAAACCTGAAACAGTCAACAGTGAAGCTCAGTATTTTACCTGGACTCTTCCTGCAATCAAAGAGGCTAAATTTGTGAGAAGGATAAATGTAAATTTAAGGGCTACTAATAAAAGGTTGAAGAGGTAGATTGAAGATCTTGAAATCCAATTGGCAAACTCTGAAGGTCAGCTACAACAGAAGTAAGGAAGTAAGTGACAAATCCCTAATACAGTTTTGTTTTGGGAAGAACACCACTTTTTAAAAACATGGAAAAGTTGAATTATATTGATTTTAAGTTCTATTAGTATCAAGGTCATCAATAAAGGGCTGTAAATATTCTTGAGATCTGGAGATGATGAAAAAAACTATGTAATAAGGAGATACACAACAATTTCGTAGTACGCTACGAAACTGTTGTAGGTGTATTTTTGAACATTTTATAAGGGTTTCAAAGGGTAAACAAACTTCATTTCAGAATTTGGTTGCTGGTGGTGGTTGGAAAGGATTCATAAATGAAACTTCAAGTCTCAAGGCAAAGGAAATTGGATCATTGAGAGTGGTTTACAAAAGTGTAAATTCTGCGTTACGAAAATGCTGTTCATTTCGTAGCACAACCATGTCATCTCTCCTTTTACTTTTTCAAAGGTTTTTTTTATATATAGATGGAAGGGTATGGTTCCATGAAGGTGAAAACACATGTCTCTTATTTCAAAAGGTCAACATTGCCAATAAAAAGGGTTCGAAGATCATCAGGAAGGAAAAGGCTGAAATATAGGAAACATGTTCCCTATTTTGTAGGGCAAGTAAGGCATAAACCAATATGAAAAAATAACAAGATTGCAGGCATCATCAAGGATGAAGACATGGAGGAATAGCTATTAGAGATATCATTTAAGTTCTAGATAAGGTTGTTTAGATATAATAAGGAGTTATATTCCTATTTGTAATGGGACTTCTAGAAGACACAGTTAATTGTCAGATGTAATTAATAGTCAGTTTTAGAGAAAATAGGTGTAAATTTAAGATAGAATTCGAATTCCTCTGAAGATGGATCATAGAATCCAAGGTTGTAATGACTCTATAAGAGACAGGAGGTCGAATTGTACAGGGTTGGAAATTTTCATTAACAAGCAGACTATGTTACTATAGCAGACAATGTTTTTTTATTATTATCATAATACAGATATTTGCTTACTACTCAGGATTCAGAAAGAGTTTTAAATGTGTGATATTCCTATGGTTTTCCTTATCTATCTATTTGCAGTGGTATAAACATATGTTACTTAGAATTCATTGGAAAATGCTCTAACTTCCTGCATATGTTTGTAAACTATGTTTTGTTCACTCTGTTTTTGTATTATTGATACACCTAAAAACTCTGAAATGCCCTGACTTCCATGATAAGCTAATTTTGATGTTTTGTGGGAAAATACCTAGAATCCATAGCCCGATAGATGTTTTTTGATTAGTTTTTCAACCAGTCATACACTTCTATACAATTTATTCCTAGATTTAGCCATCTAATCCTTAATTCAAAATTTAAACCTAGTGAGAGAGCCCTCTTAGGTTGAGGAGGCTAAGCCTTAACTAAAAGTATGGTTTGAAATAGTTACACTGAGGTAGCCTGAGAAGTAGCCTATCAGGTCCTATTTTGGTGATAACACAACCCTTCAGGAAAATGCATCACTATTTAATAATTTAATGAGTCCAGCGATACATAAAACTCGATTCCTACCAAAATCAACAAGACCGTCGCTATTTTATGTTTTAATGAGCCTAATGAGAGTGAAAACCCGGTCATTTTTCATATTTATAGAGTTTGAAAAATAAGTCAAAAGAAAACACCATGAGTCCTTTTTCCTAAACTATTTGCTCATGTCCGAAAAAGTGTAAAATGATACCTGAGAGAACCTCTTAGCCATGTTTGACTAAGGTTTTCCTTTTTCGTAAATAATTTATCTCAGTCTGGAAAGGGGTTAAACTTATACTGAGTAGATGTCGTTTCATTTACTTTTACAAGCTTGAAAATACAAGTGCTTGACAATATTTTCACATTATTGGAGTCTGAAAAGAGCTAAAAGAAGACTCCAGGTGTTCATTTTTCACCGTTATCGAAGGTTGAAAAATAACTCGACATTTTCATGTGTTTTACGAGCATGAAAGATAACAAAAGAAACTCAGGATTTTAATGAGTTTAATGAGTCTTGAAAATAATAACTGAAATGGACTTGAGACAGTTTTGAATGCCCCCCGCAAGAGCACATGTCCCTGAAGCTTCATTTCATTCATCTAAGTAGACTACTAGTTATTAATAGATGGATGGAATGAAGGTTCATTTACAAAATCAAATTGAAGGCTCGTCTTAACTAGGAGAGGATTTGTTTCATTTTTTAACAAGATCGACACAAGAAAATAACTATGCTCATGTTCTTTTTCATTTTTTAATGAGGTTGACATAGTGAAAGAACTTTCCTCAAGAATCTGTTTCATTTATTGAGGTTGAGAAAGTAAAGGAACTATCCACAAGGGAGCATGTTTCATTTATCGAGGTTGACAAAGTAATATAACTATTCTCAAGGGAACCTATTTCATTTATCAAGGTTGACATAGGAAAATAACTATCCTCATCACCTGATTCATTTTTTAATGAGGTTGATGTAGGAAAATAACCATCCTCATTATGCAGTCAGACCGTTGAGCGTGTGATGGAAAAGACGTAGTCTAATGAAGTCATCATTAATGAGTTTGATGAGCACCACAAATGATAAGTCATAACAAGCGTTGACGGGTCTTCTCCAGTATTTCCATTGAATTTTGGAATGTCAGAGGGTAGTTTCTATTTAATCAACGGCCACCAAGGAGAATAACTGATGGGACCAACTTGATATTTCACTGAAGATGCGATTAAAGGATAAATCCGTTCAATACTCATAAGGGAGGAACTTGATAGGATTCCAGATGATGACATGGGTGAAGTCAATGGAAAAAACATCGAAGATGAAGCAACAATAGATGTTGTCACAACTGAAATAGATGGTTCAGTCTGGGATGTTGTCTCAGCCATGGTCAAATGTCTAAGTGTATACCCTATAGGATCTACGGGAACTCGAATTGAAACAGGTTCAAAAGAAGCAGTATGAGGTGATTGCGGAAAAGACTCATAAAGATAAAGTGATCAGAACTAGATCAAGGACCTAAGTGATAGCTAAAAATTAAAATTGTTTGGAAGTGTGCCAAACCTAAGTGACCAGATAGATCTCGCCTTCCTGATTCTGGTGTCGCAAATGGTTCGAAAAATCGACACTGTATGAAGAAGTTATCGCAGTTTGAAAAGTCCAGTAAACTGCAATTTTTGGACTTTGACCAAGTTTGACTAGATTGGGAAAATTCAAAAAAATAATATTCCAGGGAATATTCCTAGAATATTCCTCATAATATTGCCTAAAATATTCCTCAGAATATTCCATTTGGATCAGTCAATTCATGACAAGTGTCACCATATTATTTGCAATTGGTTGCACGTGTTTTAATTTGGGCCAATTAGGATCTGTGACATGGCAAGCCCGGAGGTCGCCACGTGGCCCAGGAATGGTCAAAAAATACCTTTTTTGTGTAGCCGGGGGTCAAACCCTGGACCTCCTACCCACAGGCATGTGCCCATACCATCTTCTCTATGGTGATTCTTAACCTTATATGTGAACGCGTTGTATTTATGTTTTAAACACATTTTATTTGGGGTTGGAGGGGCCAGCCCCTCCCCATGCACTCAAGCACCGATGACCGAGGGTTTAAAATAACTTTGGTGGAAAACATTACCGTGACTCATACCTTAGCACATGTAATGGTTACGGCTCTCCGCACATTCAGGCTTAAACGCTTACCCTAAACTTCGGTTCAATAAAGTCAACCTCAGTTCACACGCAGTTTACGCTAACTGCCAACTGTAACCACGTGCAATTCGAGCCATGTGTCCAACTATGATTTTGAAGTTTAATGCTACAGCTAAATCGGCGGTCAGTTTGGAGCACCCACCAAAATTTCAGAGTTTGACCAAACTTAGTGGGTTTAACTGCAGTTCCTCCACTTTTAGTGGAGCTTTTTAGGGGTCACTGGACAAATTGAGTTTAGGCTATATCTATAGCATTATTCAACAAATTTTGGAGTGTGAATAGTAAATTTAGACTATCTCTGACATTCCAGACTCATTGGTGAGGGTGGTAGAGCCATCAGAGGACTTGTGAGCAGGTTTTTTCTTTAGATAAGTTCTAGGGGCCACTAGGGCCACCATGGGCCTGCAGTAGTTTGAGGTTGAGCTAGGGGAGATAGAGGTCTTATTTAGAAATTCAATAGTCAATTTTGGATGTTGCAGATGTTCTGGAACTAATGGTGTGGTTTTGAGAGCCTTAGAGGACTTTTGAAAGCCTATATTCTTCAGTGAAGTTCCAGGGGCCACTAGGTCCAGCAAGTGCCAATAACAGTTTGGGGCATAGCCAGGGTAGCTAGAGACCTTATGCAGCAAAAAAATAGTCATTTATTACTATAATGAGAATTATAAATCCATTGATGGAGTGTTTAGAACATTTTAAGGACTTATAGAGGTCTAGAACCCACAGAGAATATTTCCTTGACCCGAGAGCCACGGGGTGCCACCAGATGTCAGAGGCGAAACCAGAGCAACCAAAGGAAAATTTCAGTGAAAAAATAGTCTATTCTAACTATTTTTGGCATTTTGAATCTAATTAATGGATTTTCAGAGCCATTGGAAGAATTCTGAAGGTCGAAGAGCCACAGGGAAGTTTTGGGCAGCCCTGGGCCAACCGCGGAGGGGGGCCTAGTTTGGGGATGTAGTGCTCATTTTGAGAAAATGATCAGTCCATTTTGGAGGTATGATATGTGCTGGACATAGTAGGTTAGGTGTCAGGGATATAAAAATAATTATAAAGGAGTTAGTGCCATAGATAATCTCAGTGTAGCTCAAGATCACCAACAGAAGGAATCAAGTCTAAGGAAGCCTAGATCTGTTTTCAGAGTGATGACAACCATGAAAGGGATAGAAATGGTATTCTAAACCCATTGGTTCAATTTAGTAACCATTGGAGTTGAGTTTATAACTTTTAAAAGAAAATTTTCCATAATCCCAAAGAGCCAAGTCAAGATGACAAGAGCTCAAGGAGACGTAGCCCACGATATTCGGGTGAACTCCTAGATTAAATTTGTTATTATGTGTGGATTTTTATTTGCTTCATTATATTGCTGATATACATGTTTAATTTCAGAAGAAAAAAAAAGGATTTAAATAACTTAAATAGTTAAAAAAAACATACACCTGTTTCAAGTATAAAATTCCAAAAATGTCAAGTATAAGCTAGATCTTTTATTTGTTTAACTGAGTGGGAGGTTCTTGAAAAACGTAACAATTTATCCAACCCATTTTCAGATCAGGTTGGTATCAGAGCTAGGCTAATCTTTAAAATGGGCTATGAAGGTAATGGTTTAGGAAAGCATGCACAAGGCATGATTGATCCTATTTTGGTTGAGGAACGACCTAAAAAATTTGGTTTTAGTTATGTTCAATATAATGGCAAAGACACCAAAGCCATCAAGGCATGTGAGGCTACTTTAAAGAGAAATTTTTTTCCAAGTTCTAAACCATAAACATGTCAAGTTTGTTTTCAAGTTGATTGTTGAGCTCCAAGAATGTTCTTTCTTCCATCACATTCCACTCCATTTCTTTTGTCCATTATTAATCCCAGGCTCAAATTATCAATGAAATTAGTTAAAATTGCTTTAAGAATGAATATTATGACTAACTTGCTATGTTTTTATGATTTCGTCATTGTAGTGCTTTTTGAACTAGGACTAGCTACAGAATGCAAACATTCTGTAGCTAGTTGCCAATTCTGCAGTTGTCTTCATGTCTAAGCAGGTTCCAGGTGTCCTCTCAGAGAAAACCACACATGGTCGTATTCCAGATCATTCCCTCAGCATTTGTTGCTCTCCATGAAGATTGAACGGAATTCTATACGTGGTTATGCACGTGGGAACTCAAACTAGGAGATAGACTCCTAATAGGACAAGGATAGTCCAGATGTCCTTTGTCATATTACGATGCCACCTTTAGAGTTCTATTTTGATTTCAATATGGAAAGACAGTAATCCCGGTATTATCTCAAGTTCTGTTATGTAAATTTTCTATAAATGTAGCTCGGGAAACTAAGAGACAAGGTTAGATTTAGGTTAGATTTTATGGTTGACTGCTAGATTTCTGAAGTCCGAAAACACTCTGTTTTGAAGTAATCTCTCTTTAATGAAAGAAGCAGCATTTCCTTGAAAGCGTTGAAGTCAATCTTGAAGTAGATTTCGTGCTACTCTGGTGGCAGAGGGCCCCTGCCTCCTGAGCGGCCTTGTTTATACATTAGATAAGTATTTTAGTCTCGTTTTTATTTCTAGTTTAGGCAAGTTTCTGAAGTTTATGTTCATACTTGTTTACATTAATTATCACAGCTAGACTTACTCTAATAATCTCTTCCAAAATATCATTACGATGAATAAGGCATAGTTGTGGTATTGTAGGTTTTAATTGCATTTTCTTTCGTTAATTATCACAATTGGACTTACTCTAATAAGCTCTTCCAAAATATCATTATGATGAATAAGGCATAGCTGTGGTATTGTAGGTTTTAATTGCATTTTCTTTCGTTAATTATCACAATTGGACTTACTCTAATAAGCTCTTCCAAAATATCATTATGATGAATAAGGCATAATTGTGGTATTGTAGGTTTTAGTTGCTTGTTTACACTAAGTGTCACAGCCGGTCTTACTCTTACAAACTCTTCCAAAATATCATGAACAACGAATAAGAAACAGCTGTGGTGTCCTAGTTTCTAGTTGTATTTGCTTTCAGTCTTCTGTTTATGTTCAATTGCATTGAATAATACAGCCATACTTGTTCTCGCAAACTCTTCCAAAATATCATTCATACTGAACGAGATGGGCTGTAGAATTCCTTAGGTTAGTTGCATGTTAATTTAGTTATAGCACTCTGGAGGTAGAATGCATTTGGTTCAGCTCTGTCATTTCATTTCCAGTTTGATAATGGCTTTTTAGTTTAACATTTTTCATTGTACTTCAAATAGACTAGTGGCACTCTAGTTTAGTCTTAGCTCATTGTATTAGCACTCCAGTTTAGTTGTCATCCATTGCATTTTTAAATTATATTAGTTGTTAAATTTAAATACCACGGTCTTCATTATTTACAAAACTTATTTTGTTCCAAACTCATATTAATGCATAATTATCTGGATAGAAGGTAGTATCAGTCTAAGGCTTGGAGTATTTTGCAACCTTTTTACCATTTCACAAACAAGCCTTTTCTCAAAGACTATTCTAAAAGGAAATCTATAACTTCTGAGTGAGGCCTAGTGGTGTTAAATTGAGTTGCAGAACAGAATTAGAAGCTAGTTTAGAGTAGAAATCTTATTATGCTACAAATGTTCTTTTCCAAATATATTCCAATCAACCTTTAATCATGGATGAGATGTTGTAACATTGTAAGTTGATTGTTGATTGTTTAGTTAGGAGAACTTCATTTACGCTTAACTTGTCCATTTCCCAAGCTCTTCCAACACATCTTTAATGAGTGAATTGGATAAATTTTAAGCTCATGTTGTGATTTATTTCCTTGAAGTCATTATCAAGCTTTGCATTTGTTGTTTGCTAGCCATAGTTTAGGCTTTTTTCTGTTTTAGTATTTGCATTTGTCATTTTCCATCCATAATTTAGGCTTCACTCTGTTTTTAACCAGTAGCTTCTTTTCACCAGCATTTAGTTCTTTCCCTTGTGAACATAAAACCATAAAAACCAAAAACATCATAAAACACTAGACACAACGTAGTGAGAAACAAATATCTAGGCACATATAGTGCACCACACTTCAGCAGTTTACCAACCCTGGTTGACAATTAATGAACTCAATTTAGGAGACTAGGTTGAGCACAAAAATTTTGGCGCCGTTGTCAGGGAAGTGTAACTAGGTAGCCTTGTTTCTTAACTCCCAAAAATAATGATATGTGTAGAGAGAGAGACTCAAGGGATAGATTCATAAGAAGTAGAAGTGGAAGTTTGATTCCTAGAACACCACTTGTTTCATCAAGATCTAGAGCCAGCACACCTCCAACTCAGACCCACATTCCATCCCTTACTAATCCTAGACTCCCAGAGGACTTAAGATCAGATATTCCATTAGAAAGTCCTTCCATTTCATCCACTGAACCTGCCTTAGAAAAGGATTCAAGGACCCCTGCTAGAGACACAAATTTTTCCACTTTCACAGAAGAATCAACTATGGCAGAAGAAGGGGGAGGAGGAGTCTTTAATGGAGAACACACATTATTTTGAGGGGGTAGAGGTAGAGGTAGAGGAGAAGGAGGTAGAGGAAGAGGTAGAAGAGAAATGGGAAGCTCTTTTGGGTTTCCTATAGTTGATGAACAAACCAATACAAATATGAAAAACATTTCACCCTCTGTCCTTCCAAACTTCTATGGACTTAAAACTGAAGATCCTGAAACCTTCCTATTTGAATTTGAAGTCCTATCTAGAACTTATGACTACTTACAAGATGCTCAAAAAATTAAACTATTTCCTTCAACATTGAAAGGAGAAGCATTGAAGTGGTTTATGAGTTTGATCAACAGTTCTATTAGGACATGGGAAGACATGAAACAAGCATTTCTAGAGAGGTATTTGGATTATTGTATGCCAGTCAATCATAAGGAGGAAGTGTTTAAGATGCTACAAAAAGAAGATGAGAACTTGGAAGATTTGTTGGAGATATTTCATTACAACATAAAAAGAGAAAAAATGGAGAACTTAGATCAAGACACTTTAAAAGCTCTTTTGTTGAAAACAATTAGGGATGAATGGTTGGATATCCTTAACATGATGGGAAAAGGGGATATATCACAGCTCACATTACCTGAAATAACTGAGTTATGTATCAACCTTTCAAGAGGGAAATCTAAAATTGTAAAAGGTCCAAGAGACCCTGCTCTTGCAAGGGTAAGTAAGTCTGCTTCTGGGACAGTAAGTAGGGCAGAGATAGGGCATATGCTTGATGAATTAAAATCCGACATCTTAGGGAGTCTTAATGAACAAATAGACACCCTTAAGTTACAAAACAAGAAAAAAGCTGAATCTGATGCCTTAGCAATCTTTTGTCCCAGATGTAGAAAGAAGCATGCCTTGAAAGAATGTCCTTTGGATGCAAAAGGTGTAGAGACCTGTGTCATTTGTTCATAAAAACATGAGACCAAGAGTTTTCCTTCACTTCCTGGTCTTAAAGCTGTCTTTCAAGAGGAAATTCCTACAAGTTCCACAGAATCTCTCAATTTTGTCTCTAGAAGGCCTTGGCAAGGACCTCAAACACAAGGATTTCATGATCAAATGTATAATCAACCTCCACCAAATTGGAATTCTTGGCTCCAGGGGCAAAAAGGGGCACAAGGGGCACAAAATCCCTATGGAAGATACTCTCAGTACTATCAGTATCCACCATCCTATCCACCATATCCACATTTTTCTCAACAAAAAAATCCTCAACAAAATCCTCAAAATCCACAACATCAAAATCAACCACTTCCATTACCATTTCCTCAAAAATCAAATTAGTTGCCTGCTCAACCCATACCAAACCCCAAAAATAAAAATCCTCAGAATACATATATGATAGAAGGCCAACAGTTTCCAACTTATTTAATTACTCCTCTAGACCTTAGTGATGTTCAACTTAGGTCTGGAAGAATACTTGAAAAGAGGAAACCTTCTATGATTATACAAGAACAAGACAACTATGAGGAAGATTCTCTACGAGAAAATAAAATTCTTGAAGAAGACACATCTTTTTAGGACCCAAACATTGAAAAATCAAAACAAAAAGAACCAATAATTTCAACTCCTGTATTAGAGCAGCCATCAACATCCACTCCTACACCTCCCTTTCCAAAAAGATTACAAATTGATAGAGGTGTATAAAAACAAATTATGGTGCCTAATTATGATTTCCTAGATGAGCTGAGAAATGTTTGCATTAAGATTCCATTATTACAAGCCATCAAGGAAATTCCAATTTTAGCAAAGACAATAAAGGAGTTGAGCATGAAGAAAACAAGAAAAAGAATAAGAGAGACAAAGAAAATTCAACTGGAAGGAAAAATAGCAGATATCATGATGGGTAAGATTTCTATTCCAAAGTATCTAGACCCAGGAAATCCAGTTGTTAAAATTCACATCAATGGAATTGAGGTCCAAAACACACTCATTGATTTAGGAGCAGCAATCAATATCATGAGTAGACAAATCATGGATAAACTGAAACTTCCTAATATTCTTTTTACACCCACATTATTACAATTAGCAGATAGATCTGTGATCAAACCTGATGGGGTAATAGAAGACATTCCAATGTCCCTAGATTCTTGGGAGTACCCTGTGGATTTCATGATCCTAACTCCTAAGAATAATCTAGGAGGGCATCCTGTTATATTAGGGAGACCTTGGTTGGCTACAGCTGATGCTTTCATTAGTTGTAGATCCGGTGATATGTACATATCTGATGGTAGTTCAACTAAGAAATTCACTTTGTATCCTCCAGCTAGGACAATTACAGATTTAGATGATACTCAATGGATAGAGGATGAAGAAGACTTACAACCTCTCTTCACAATTTCAGAAATTAGTGAAGATAGTCAAATTTTGAATACTTTAGAAAACTTTGAATCCTCTTCGGAATACAAACATGAACAATTTCAAGAAGAATCCAACATTGAGTTTTTGTCATCAAGACAAATGTCTCTTTATTCTATGGATAAATTTGACAGCTCTATAATTGAGATATTTCCAGGGAAAACTTTGAACATAAACAAGAACCTAGAAAAATCTCAACAAGAAGAGTTAGTCAAGATCTTACAGAGACATTCTTCTGCATATGCATGGGAGTACACTGATATGAAAGGGATAAGCCCCAAGATTTGCACTCATCACATCTACATAGAGGAAAATTGTAAACCAATCAGACAACCTCAAAGACGGATGAATCCAAATCTTAGGGAGATTGTTAAAGAAGAATTGCAGAAATTGTTGAATGTCAACTTTATCTATCCTATTTCAGATAGTTAGTGGGTTTCTCCTTTGGTAATTGTGCCAAAGAAAAATGGTAAATGGAGGGTATGTATTGACTACCGAGAATTAAACAAAGCTACTCTTAAAGACCATTTTCCCTTACCTTTCATAGATCAAGTGTTAGATACATTAGCTGGCAAAAATTACTTCTCATTTCTAGATGGGTTTAGTGGTTATAATCAAATTCAAGTAGCACTTGAGGACCAAGAAAAAACCACATTTACCTGTCCTTGGGGTACTTATGCTTACCGAGTATTGCCATTTGGATTATGCAATGCACCTGCAACATTCCAAAGGGCAGTATTAGGAATTTTTTCAGATCTAATACATGATTGTGTAGAGGTATATATGGATGATTTCACAGCTTATGGAAACACATTTGAAGAAGCTTTAGCAAACTTGGAAAAAGTTTTAAAGAGATGTCAACAAGCAAATCTTTCACTTAGTCATGAGAAATGTTTCATGATGTTTACTGAAGGTATTGTTTTGGGGCATCATATTTCAGGGGATGGGATTAGAGTTGATGAGTAAAAAGTTGAAGTCATCTCTAACTTATCTATTCCAAGTTGTCAAAAAGATGTTAGGAGTTTTCTAGGATTTACAGGATATTATCGGAGGTTTATAGAAAACTTCACTAAGATAGCATCTCCACTCTTCAAATTACTTACCAAAGACTGTGAATTCAAATGGAATTCTGATTGCCAGTTAGCCTTTGAGACCCTGAAAACAAAAATTTCTGAAGCACCTATTTTAAGGGGACCTAACTGGAAGTTACCTTTTCATATTTCAACAGATGCCTCAGATACAACTCTAGGAGCAGTATTGGGACAAAAAGACCCGATTCCTTATGCCATCTACTATACCAGTAAAAATTTGACTCCTGCAGAGTTAAACTATACTGTAACTGAAAAAGAGTTTTTAGTTGTTGTTCATGCCATAAACAAATTCATACACTATATAACAGGCTATGAAACTTTTTTTCACACAGATCATTCTGCAATTAGATACTTAATGAACAAATCAATTACTAATGGCAGAGTTATAAGATGGTTATTTATTTTACAAGAATTCAACATTACCATTCTAGATAGGCCTGGAAAACAAAACACAGTAGTTGATTTCCTATCTAGACTCCAAAACATCAAAGATGACACTCCAGTTGAAAATCAATTTCCTGATGAATATATTTTTGCAGTTTCTACTCAGACTCCTTGGTTTGCTGACATTGCTAATTATTTAGTTTCAGGGAAATTTCCTTCAATAATGAATGCAAGAGAGAAAAGAAAAATCATTTATGACAGTGCAAAATATTCATGGGTTGCTAATGAGTTGTACAGGATAGGTCTAGATTTTATCATTAGGAGATGTGTTCGGGAAGATGAGATGCCTGAGATTCTCAAAGCATGTCATGGTGAACCTTATGGCAGACACTTTGCTAATAAGAGGACAGCCTATAAGATCCTTCATTTAGGATATTATTGGCCATCCTTGTTTAAAGATGCTAAAGAGTATGTCAAAAGGTGTGACAGTTGCCAAAGGGTAGGGAAACCTTCTCCTTCAGGTGAGATGCCATTGCACCCTCAGGTACATATTGAACCTTTTGAAAAATGGGCTTTGGATTTTGTAGGACCTATTAGTCCTCCATCAAGACAAAAGAGAGATATATTAGTTTGCAATGATTATGTTACCAAATGGGTAGAGACCAAGCCATTACTTTTTGCTAATGAAGCATCTTTAGTTAATTTTCTTTTTGAGGATATTTTTACTCGTTTTGGTGTCCCAAGGGAAATTGTTACAGATCAAGGAGCTCAATTCACATCAAGGCTAGTGGAGCAAATGATGGAGAGGTACAAAATCAGACACAGAAAATCTACTCCCTATCATCCACAAGAAAATGGTCAAGTGTAATCTACTAATAAGGTTATTGAAGGGATCCTAACAAAGGCTGTCCATTTACATAGAAAAGATTGGGTAGATAGGCTTCCTGAAGCCTTGTGGGCCTATAGAACTACATGGAGAAGCACAACAGGCCATACTCCTTATGAACTTGTTTATGGAAAGCAAGTTTTGTTTCCCATAGAGTTCCAGATTCAAACTTTCAAAATGGCAGTTCAACTAGGACTTGATCTATCAAAGGCACAAAAACACATATTGGAGCAGATTAATGAATTGGATGAGATCAGACAAGATGCAGTTCAGAAAACCAGTATAGTCCAACAGCAGAGGGCTAGATGGCATGACAAGTACATCAAGGAAAAGAATTTCAAAGAAGGTGACTGGGCTCTCTTGTTTGATTCAAAGTTCAAGGATTTTCAAGGTAAATTTCAAACACATTGGCTTGGACCATATGAAATTGTGAGAATTTTTGACAATGGAGCAATAAAAATCAGGACAATAGATGAAGAAGAGGTTACTTTTCTTGTGAATGGTCATAGATTGAAGCTGTATCACAAACCACTCTCAAGAGAAGAATTTGTCAAGAAGTTCCAGGAAAACAGTGATGTGAAGTTAATGAAGAAGAATCTTTCTTCTTCATCAACTTAATTGAATTTTATGAAGTCAGACATATTGAAAAAAATAAAAATAATAAATAAAAAATAAATAAAAATAAAGTATAGACATGAAAACCAATCACTGATTGGCATGTTTATATAGAAAAGATAGAGTGAAAATCAGAATCTTTCTGACACTCTAACTTTTCCATTTTGTTTTTTTTGCAAGCAGTTGTTACAAAATCATAAGTGCAGATCCATTTCACTTATGATCCATCTCATTTCACTTCATTTCATTCCATACTTCATTCATTTCATTCCATTCATTCATATCATATCTTATTCCATTCATTCATCCACACTTCATCCATTTCACTTCATGGTCCACTTCATTTCCATTTCAGATATTTAAGTTTGATCTCCTTTCTGTAATTGAATAATACACAGCAGAAATTGCAGGCAACTTTTTCACTCCATTTCATAAGTTGTGATCCATTCCACTCCATTATTCATTTCATTCATACTCCATCCTACCATATTTTATTATTCATTTCATACAACCTTTCATCACTCCAGCTTCAAAGCATATTTCAAGTCCTCTACAGGTACATTCTGCAATTAGTTGGACATTCTGCAACTAGTCAAACATTCTGTAGCCAGGCAGACATTCTGCAGCCAGAGAGCCTGAAAGCACTGGCTAGTAATTATTTGATTTGCAACAAAATGATCCTGCATATCTATGAACAAGCAAAATCAAGAAGGTTATGAAGACTCAAAAAGTAATGATTTTCAGGGGAGAGCAAAGCATATGAAGATCACAAGAAAATCAAAGCAAAGGCAAAGGTATGAAGTGATTATAATGACATATCATGAAAAATTTTAGCGTAGTTTAGTTGTATATTATTCAAAAAATGTTTTAATTAATTTTGTTGATCTTGCCTAACAAACCTCCCGCAAAAATTTTGAATAAAACTCCTTATGTTCCACCATTTCAAAACCCATATCTGATTATCATTTCAAAATCTAAACGGTTAAAGTGCTGAAGTGATTGGATTAGTCACGTCACTAAGCATTTAATGATGATTTTTGAATTCGTTACAAAATATCTCCGTGGTATTTTCACTCATTGATTCGTTTTCTTCACCTCACCTCATTAATTCATTCTGTAACCACTCCATATCACTCTTTCCTGCAGCCAACTCTTAACCATTTCATTCTGTAAAACAGAGGTATCTCTGTAACAACCATTGTCACCATGAACAGAGGAAACATTTGGGGAGAAAAAACAACTTGTTAACGACCATTCTCACCGAGAGTATAAGGCTGGTGAATTGAAGATTGAAGAAGAGTTATGGGCCTCATCGTGAGAACAGAACCAGTTGGCACTAAATACTTCGAAGGCTATCCCCAAATCTGAGAAATCTTACAACAAGCAGGATGGTTGCGATTCCTTGAAAAATTTAGTGGCTTCCACAAAGAGGTTACTAAAACTTTTGCAAGATCTTTTAATGGGGCCGAGGTTGAAGTTGGAGATATTAAATTCACTGTCACAGAGGCTTTTATTGCAGAAGCAACAGGACTGCCTAGACAAGGAGAAAGGTGGTTTAAGAACAGAGAATTCCATAACGAAGCATGGAAACAAATACTCAAGTCACCAGGTATGGATGTCACTATTTTTAAAAAGGGTATCCCTAGTTCTGCATTAAAGAACAAATGGAGGAACATGTTGCTTATCCTGCAAAAATTCATCACTTGTGAAGGTAGATATGGTACTTTCTATGTTTACCATATTAGGTTGACAATGAATTTCCTAGAAGAAGAACCTAATTTGCCCTATTGCTTGCTTCAAAGTTTAAAGAAAATGGCTTCAAGTGTTCAAAAGAGAATTCAATTTCTGGAGACAACCTTATACCACCATGGTTTAGTCAAGATTTTGATTGAACATCATTTGAGAAAAATAGGGGATAATTGGAAAGAATTCTTGGTGAGAAATCACTTTGAGGAACCAAAAGAACCTTCACCTGAACATCAACTTACAAAAAGAAGCAGAAGATGGAAATCCTCCAAAACTGAAACTGGTAAAACAATACAAGAAAGCAGTGAAGAAATGATCTCTGAAAAATTAGTTCAGATTAAGAAGCAGCTTAAGAAAGAGAGGATCATAAGAAAATTTGCCAGAGAAAAAGGAGAAGGGCCATCTCAACCGAGGAGGAGCCACAGACTGAGGGGGATACTAAAGAAAAAAAAAGTTAAACAAACTGGAGTCATAAAAATAGAAGACGAAGAAACACCTAACATGGAGGATTTTGATGAAGAAGTTCCAGAAATTGATCCTGCACAGTAAGAAATTTACAACTATGTTGAAACATTGGAGAGAAAAGATTCAGAGAATAGAGACAGAACCCCTAGTCCTCCACAGTCTGAAATAGATGTGCTAAGAAGAGATAAGTACGAGCTAGAAGTACTTAATAGACATATCAGGACTGAGAATGATATTCTGAGGGAGCAAGTTAAACTAAAAACCAGTATGAACTCAACCCTGTCTCTACAAATGGACAAAGTGGAAAATGCCAATGAAAAGTTGAAAAAGAGAAACAAAAAGTTAATCAGGGAACTTACCAATTTAAGGTTCAAGTTAGTCATCAGAAAGCCCAGAAGGCCTTTAACTACTAGGCAAAGCAGAAGAAGAGGGTTGGATGTTCTTGCAGAGGTCTCTGAGTTCATGGAATAGTTGCATGAGGACATGCAAGAATCTAGCAGTGGGGGTATGTTGAGCTCCAAGAATGTTCTTTCTTCCATCACATTCCACTCCATTTCTTTTGTCCATTATTAATCCCAGGCTCAAATGATCAATGAAATTAGTTAAAATTGCTTTAAGAATGAATATTATGACTAACTTGCTATGTTTTTATGATTTCGTCATTATAGTGCTTTTTGAACTAGGACTAGCTATAGAATGCAGACATTCTGTAGCTAGTTGCCAATTCTGCAGCCGTCTTCATGTTTAAGCAGGTTCCAGATGTCTTCTCAGAGAAAACCACACATGGTCACATTCCACATCACGCCTTTAGCATTTGTTGCTCTCCATGAAGATTGAACGGAATTCTGTACGTGGTTATGCACGTGAGAACTCAAATAAGGAGATAGACTCCTAATAGGACAAGGACAGTCCAGATGTCCTTTGTCATATTACGATGCCACCTTTAGAGTTCTAGTTCGATTTTAATATGGAAAGACAGTAATCCCTGTATTATCTCAAGTTCTGTTATGTAAATTTGCTATAAATGTAGCTCGGGAAACCGAGAGACAAGGTTAGATTTTTGTTAGATTTTATGGTTGACTGCTAGATCTTTTGAAGTCCGAGAATACTCTGTTTTGAAGTGATTCCTCTTTAATGAAAGAAGCAGCATTTCCTTGAACGCGTTGAGTCGATCTTGAACTAGATTTCGTGCTACTCTGGTGGTAGAGGGCCCCTGCCTCCTGAGCGGCCTTGTTTATACAGTAGATAAGTATTTTAGTCTCGTTTTTATTTCTAGTTTAGGCAAGTTTCTGAAGTTTATGTTCATACTTGTTTACATTAATTATCATAGCTAGACTTACTCTAATAAGCTCTTCCAAAATATCATTACGATGAATAAGGCATAGCTGTGGTATTGTAGGTTTTAATTGCATTTTCTTTCGTTAATTATCACAGTTGGACTTACTCTAATAAGCTCTTCCAAAATATCATTATGATGAATAAGGCATAACTGTGGTATTGTAGGTTTTAATTGCATTTTCTTTTGTTAATTATCACAGTTGGACTTACTCTAATAAGCTCTTCCAAAATATCATTATGATGAATAAGGCATAACTGTGGTATTGTAGGTTTTAGTTGCTTGTTTACACTAAGTGTCACAGCCGGTCTTACTCTTACAAACTCTTCCAAAATATCATGAACAACGAATAAGAAACAGTTGTGGTGTCTTAGTTTCTAGTTGTATTTGCTTTCAGTATTCTGTTTATGTTCAATTGCATTGAATAATACAGCCATACTTGTTCTCGCAAAATCTTCCAAAATATCATTCATACTGAACGAGATGGGCTGTAGAATTCCTTAGGTTAGTTTCATGTTAATTTAGTTATAGCACTTCGGAGGTAGAATGCATTTGGTTCATCTCTGTCATTTCATTTCCAGTTTGATAATGGATTTTCAGTTTAACATTGTTCACTGTACTTCAAATAGACTAGTGGCACTCTAGTTTAGTCTTAGCTCACTGTATTAGCACTCCAGTTTAGTTGTCATCCATTGCATTTTTAAATTATATTAGTTGTTAAATTTAAATACCACGGTCTTCATTATTTACAAAACTTCTTTTGTTCCAAACTCATATTAATACATAATTATCTGGAAAGAAGGTAGTATCAGTCTAAGGCCTGGAGTATTTTGCAACCTTTTTACCATTTCACAAACAAGCCTTTTCTTAAAGACTATTCTAAAAGGAAATCTATAACTTCTGAGTGAGGCCTAGTGGTGTTAAATTGAGTTGCAGAACAGAATTAGAAGCTAGTTTAGAGTAGAAATCTTATTATGCTACAAATGTTCTTTTCCAAATATATTCCAATAAACCTTTAATCATGGATGAGATGTTGTAACATTGTAAGTTGATTTTTGATTGTTTAGTTAGGAGAACTTCATTTACGCTTAACTTGTCCATTTCCCAAACTCTTCCAACACATCTTTAATGAATGAATTAGATAAAGTTTAAGCTCATGTTGTGATTTATTTCCTTGAAGTCATTATCAAGCTTTGCATTTTTTGTTTGCTAGCCATAGTTTAGGCTTTGTTCTGTTTCAGTATTTGCATTTGTCATTTGCCATCCATAATTTAGGCTTCACTTTGTTTTTAACCAGTAGCTTCTTTTCACCATCATTTAGTTCTTTCCCTTGTGAACATAAAACCATAAAAACCAAAAACATCATAAAACACTAGACACAACGTAGTGAGAAACATATATCTAGGCACATATAGTGCACCACACTTCAGTAGTTTACCAACCTTGGTTGACAATTAATGAACTCAATTTAGGAGACTAGGTTGAGCACAAACATTGATTGCCATTGTTTGAAGCCTATGTTGCAGCAAGATGTGTGTAGACATGTAGCTTATGGCGAGCATGTGAGTTCAGACGGTTTTCAAGACATGAACACTGATGTTAGTCTTTTAGAGAAAGCTGGAACCTCTACTATTTCATCTCCTCATGAAGGTAAAAAAGAGGGACATGCAAAGTAGAATTTGAGGTATTATTATTCCCATAGTCAAGTTGATTATGTTTCTGCAAGGCGTGACAATTCTGCATGCTTGAATGGAATAAAGAGTTGTTGTGCATATTGTGGTCTATGTAACCATGTTGTTTCAAAATGTTGGAAGAGGATGAAGGCATATAGGAAGCAGTTGAGGCAAAGGAAACTTGCAAAGAAGGTGCAAAAGACTTGCACACATTGCCAGATAAAGGGACATGTTGTTTCCCAATGTTGGACATTGCATCCAACTAATCGTCCCAAGCATTTGCTGCAAGAGGATAACAAGACTGGCGAAAGTGGAATCAAATATTCCATCATTGATGTGAGAACAAATGTTTCACATGAAGAAGATTTTCGGCAACAAAAGTCGCCATGGAAGTGGCTTGGTAATAAGTGGTTTGACTTCTTGACACAGTAGGACATACACTCATTTGTACATATGAAAAATTAATTTATGTATGCATGTTTTCTGTTGTAATCTCTCGTTTTTTTGAGCCACCTTGGATCAATGATCAAGGAAGCGATGTTCAGCTACCTTCTGTAAATTTGTCGCAAGAAATTTCTGAGTGAGTGCAAGGAAGACAGTTCTTGATAGGAGGACAAGCTCATCCAAGAAGGGAAGTGTTGACTACCTTCAAGTTATGGTTCAAAGGCACTAGCCATGCAAGGAAAGTGTATGGAGGCTAAAAAAGTGAGGGTGTTTTACTCTCATCTACTATAAATATTAGTATACTAGTCTTTTGGGCTCCAAAAGATTTTGAATGGGGAGGTGTGATGAGAACTAGATCATGGACCTAAGTGATAGCTTAGAATTCAAAGTGTTCGGAAATGTACTAGACCTGAGCGACTGGATATATCTCGTCTTCCTGATTTTGGCGCCGTGAACAGTTTGAAAAACTGACATCGTATGAAGAAGTTGTCGTAGTTTAAAAAGTCCAGTAAACTGCAATTTTTGGACTTTGTCCAAGTTTGACTGGATTGGGAAAATTAAAAAAAAAAAAGAATATTCCAAGGAATATTCCTAAAATATTCCTTGAAATATTCCATTTGGACTAGTTAGGTCGTGACAAGTGTCACCATGTTATTTGCAGTTGGGTGCACGTGTTTTAATTTGGAGCAATTAGGATCTGCCACGTGGCAGGCTCGGAGGCTGCCACGTGGCCCAGGAATGGTCAAAAAAAATTTGTTGGCGCAGACGGGGGTCGAACCCTAGACCTCCTACCCACAGGCCTGCACCCATACCATCTACGCTATGGTGATTCTTAACCTTATATGTGAACGTGTTGTACTTATGTTTTAAATGGATTTTATTTGGGGGTTGGAGGGGCCAGCCCCTCCCCATGCGCTCAAGTGTCGATGACCAAGCGTTTAAACTAACTACGGAGGTAAAAATTACCATGAATCCTGCCTTCGCACATGTAATGGTTATGGATCTCTGTGTGATCAAGCTTAAACACCGACCCTAAACTTTGGCTCAATGGAGTCAACCTCAGTGCATGCGCAATTTACGCTAACTACCAACTGCAACCGCGCGCAATTCGGGCCATGTGTCTGACGACAGTTTTGAAGTTTAATTCTACAGCTAAACCGATGGTCAGTTTGGAACCCCCACAAAAATTTCGGAGTTTGACGAAACTTGGTGGGTTTAACTGTAGTTCCTCCACTTTTAGTGGAGCTTTTTAGGGATCACTGGACAAATTGAGTTTATGCTCTATCTGGAGCATTATTCGATCAATTTTGGAGTGTGAATAGTAAATTTCGACTATCTTAGACATTCCATACTCATTGGTGAAGGTATCAAAGCCATCAAAGGAACTTTGAGCAGGTTTTTGCTTCAAAGAAGTTCTAGGGGCCATTAGGACCACCATGGGCCAACATCAATTTGAGGCTTAGCCAGGGGAGCTAGAGGCCTTATTCAAAAATAAAATAGTCAATTTTGGATGTTTCAAATGTTATGGAACTAATAGTGTTGTTTTCAGAGCCTTTAGAGGACTTTTGAAATCTGAGATACTTCAGTTAAGTTCCAGGGGCCACGAGGGCCAACAAGTGCCAACAACAGTTCGAGGCAAGGCTAGGGCAGCTAGAGACCTTATGCAACAAACCAATAGTCATTTCTAATTTTAATGAGAATTATAAATCCATTGATAGAGTTTTTAGAAGCTTTTGATGACTTATAGAGGTTGAGAACCCATATATAAAATTTCCTTGACCCTAGAGCCAAGGGGTGCCACTAGGTGTCGGAGGCGAAATTAGAGCAGGCATAGGCCAATTTCAGTGAACCAATAGTCTATTATGACTATTTTTGGCATTATTAATCCATTTAAGTGATTTTCAGAGCCATTGAAAGACTTTTGAAGGTCAAAGAGCCACAGGGAAGTTTTGGGCAACCCTGGGCCAACCGTTGAGGGAGGCCTATTTTGGGGATGCAGTGCTCATTTTGAGCAAATGATTAGTTAATTTTGGAGGTATGATATGTGATGGAGACAATAGGTGAGTTTTGAGGGACAAAAAAGTAATTCTGAAGGAGTTAGTGCCATAGAGAAGCTCAATGTAGCTCAAGAGCACCGACAGAAGGAATCAAGTCTAAGGAAGCCTACGTATATTTTCAGAGTGATGAAAACCATGATAGGGATAGAAATGGTATTATAAACCCATTGGTTCAGTTCTGTAACCACTGGAGTTGATTTTATAACTTGTAAAAGAAAATATTCCATAATCCCAAAGAGCCAATTCAAGATGACAAGAGCTCAAGGAGACATAGCCCACGATATTTGGGTGAACACCTAGATTAAATTTGCTGTTATGTGTGGATGTTTATTTGCTTCATTATATTTCTGTTACACATGTTTAATTTCAGAAAAAACAAATGGACTTAAAGCACTTAAACAGTTAAAAAAAGCATACACCTGTTTCAAGTATAAAATTCCGCAAATGTCAAGTATAAGCTAGATATTTTATTTTTTTAATTGAGTGGGAGGTTCTTAAAAAGAATAACAAGTTATCCAACTCATTTTCAGATCATAAATCTTCTCCCCAAATTTGGTTGGAGTTGAAGGTGTTTCATCTTGTGCTATTTCTTCAATTGAAATCAAACTAGGTGGAAGGATTTCGCCATCAGGCTTGAGATATATTTCATGTGGTTGAATACGCGATATGGGAGACTCAATGGCTACAATCAACTTTTGAGAAACCGATATAGGAACAAATTCCAGTTGTTTCTCTTTGGGATCTAGATGTCCTGGTAAAAGAACGACAAGATCTGGATCGACTTCCAGTTGAACAACGTTGGGTTCGGAAGGTATGGTCTCACTGATTGGATGGATGGTGACCATAGGTAGCTGAGAGGACTCCGTCTCGACAATAGTAAATGAACCAAGATTTTTAGAAACAAATCGAGATGACTTTGGTATATGTGAGGATGATGTCACACCAGAGTACTGATAGTACTAGTTTCGGTAGAATGATGTCACCTTCACCAACCATAAATGGATTTTGGTGGTAAAGGTGGTTTAAGTGCTATTCTACGAGAATGACAGGGAAATGGATGTTATTCTTCCGCGATGAATGATTTATTTTATGACAATAAAAATAAAAATAAAATAAAATGGTAATTCTAGGAAAAATGTTTACCAAGTAATTGTGAACTGCAGAATAGCTCCTAGTGAACCAAGAAGTACGAGCAAGAAATCTCCCGGAATGCTATGTTCGGTCACATACGAAGTTACAAGGCAGCTGACTCTATTACCTATTGATGGATAGCAACCTAAATTTGTCCTCCCAAATATACCCAAAGGTATGTGGAGGCCCAAGTCTGTATTAGTGATGTCTAATGCGAAACCGCACAGTGAGAGCACCCCCTTATACTTTTCGTACTAGAACACTGCCACATATACCCGAAGCTACATGGAAAAGCTATGATATACTTATGTACATGGAGTGAGGTATCACACTCAGAATGTATCACATACAAGTTAACGACAACTTCTATGTTTAACGACGCCATAACACATCTCTAGCCTAGACCTTCTAAATGTTATCGTTAATGTTCCAATGCTTTCTACGGTAAATTGATGTAAATTTTATGTTGATATTGTTTATAAGTTTTTATTTGAGGTTCACCGCGTGATGTGATGGAAATTCCTAAAATTGAAAGCTAAATGATAAACAAACTTTTCAATTTAGTTTTTTCAATGAAAATCCTAGCTACTAAGGGAAATAGCAATCAGTTTTAGAGCAAAAAACAAAGAGCACAAACTAAAATGTAACTTTCCTAACTTGTTCCTATGCAACACACACAATTCACGATATTCACATGCATGTTTTTCTTTTTAGATCCTTTAATGTGAATGCAAGAAAGGAAACTATATGCATAAATCAATAAAACAAGTGTTTTCTTCTTTGAGAAACAAGGAATGAAACAACAACGTCTCTTTTAGAAAAAATGAAGAACGAAACTACAAATTTTCCTACAGGAAACAAGAAATGAAACACCAACTTCCTTTTTGAAAACATATTGATATAATGCAGAAATGAAATACTTTGAATTTGATTTGCCAATGATAAAGAAAAACACTAAAAATACATTGAACAAATTTATTTTTCAAAGGAGGAAGAATTAGAAAAGTTTACTGGTCTCTAAGAGGTATCAACCATATGAGAATACAACAAAAAAGTGGTTGAGACTGATAGCAATGAGAAATTTAGATGGAATTTTGTTGATTAAGGGGGCAACATAGTCTCTAAGGGGAGACAATGTGTTGCAGAGGACCCCTGAGTGGGAGACAGTGCACTACAGTGCACTGTGTCTTGACAAACAATGCGTTGGGCTCAGCAGGGATTGAAAAACCAAGCAAAAAAACACACTTCTAATGCAATTATTTCATTCAAATGTCTAATAAAAAAAATTAGATTATATTGATGAGGATAAACAGAGGAAAAAACAACGGGAATGATAGGATACTCACTAGCAGAGTTGCCAATTTTTTATGCAAAATTGTGATCTATGGATAAACCAAATTCCCTAAGTGTGGTGCTAGTCACTTATAACAACAAAGGAAATAATTACTATCACTTTCTCTAAAACAAGTAGATATACAGAATGGTGAAAGAGCCTACTTTTGATTCAATCGCTTCTCCTTCTCCTTCTATCGCTGTTGCTATCGCTCTCAATCCAACTCAAATCGCAAGATCGATTCCTACAAACACAGACAGAGAAGAAAAAACAACATGAAATATACATATATCTACTTATATTACTCAATAAAATCGAATAGATATGAAATACATATATCATTCAGGAATCCATTGCACAAGAAATAGATACATATATATGGGAAAATGAACAAAAATATTTATTAAAGAGTAGAAGGGGGAGGCTACAACCAATGATCGATTTGTTTCCAACCAGCTCCAGCTTCATTCCAGCCTCATCACATCCAACATCGTACCAACAACATATCGGTACTTTCACTCTCTCAAATGAGAATCCAACAACATAACTTTACTAAATTTCTTCCTTCCCTAGCACTAGAATGAGTGCTCAATTTATAGGGAAACTGATGGTAGTTTCTCAATGAATGACTCTAATAGTAGGCAAGACATTTTCCCAAGTTAAGATATGTTATATGGACACTTGGATTCGAATTTTGACACATATGGACTCTTCTAGAAGGAAATGGCCATGTGGAGATTCCCAGAACAATGAGAATTCCACTCCCAGGTGACCAATGCACTCTTGACTGTCGGGAAGTGCAATACAGTGCACCCTTGAATGGAGGATTTGGCACTGCAAAATAGTTAGTCTGTGTAGAGGCTGCATTGGTGAGTCAATAAGTGATATAACATATACTTTAAACCTTGGAAATCTCACAATAGAAGTCATGAATGAATTGTTCTTCTCTTAGGGCATATATCAACTGAAATATAAGGGGATGATAGACCCTATTTCATTGGTCCTGGGGATGATGTCCAGTTTGACCAGGTCATGGGGGATGATGCGTAAATTGACCTATAATAGTATGAATATGATTTTTTTATTCGTTCCCGCCATTATTATTTTTTTGGATCTAAATATAGGACCTCCACCTTCAGTTTCATCATGTCATCAATATTATCCTAGAGTGTGAAGTGATGTTCCATTTGAGTGACCCATCCTAATAGGTCAAAACCATCAAATTGTTTTAATTCCACCTTAGGAGTACCATGTAATATGTTATTATCCACTGATTTATTATTATGCAGACTTGACCTGTATTGTGGGTGGATAAATAGTCCTAAGTTATAATTTTATTAATGGTGTGGTTTAATGTGTTGTGAAATCCCATGGTTTTCTTTTATTATACCCCGAAGTAACATACTTGATAGCTTATCAATCAACATTTTTTCAAAGTTTTCAAACTTATTATCTAGGTTCTTATTGAACTCCTCCTTCAACCCATTTATGTCATGTTAACATCGCTTAATCGAAACTTACATTATTTCCAACTTTCTTGTATTAAAACGGGAATTCATGTTGTCCAGGGAAGTATGAGGATATTTATAGGTATCTCCTTCATGGGTGAGCTCACCAAAAAAAATTATTGGGTATTTAGGACAAGCGAGTGTCAAATGCTATAACACTTTGATATAAATGTATGGGTCAATATTAGTAGTTATCCCAATATATCAAGGCACTAACTAAAGAGGATCAATCATTCCCTTATACATACTACCCGATTTCCCACATAATAGAGAGTCGTGTCCTTAATTGTTGTTCTTGGTGTACTATAGCAAGAAGATGGTTGAATAACTTATTTAATGCTAATTTCAGGTATAGTTAGGCGAATTCTATATACCTAAAGATACATGAAAATGAGATTATATATACAAATACTATCTGATTTAGTACTTCTCAAAGGGATACCAGTATGAGTTATAAAGGTTTCCAACTAGGTGAAACCATGTTTAGTTCCTACAATATTCTTCCTCGACTAAAATGTTACCCCCTAAATAATATATTACATTGTTATTTAAAGACACCATAATACATGTCTAAAAAAAGATCTTGCTAGCCCCAAAAAAATCTCTTAAAACCATTAGAAAATAACTTGTGCAAAGTAGGGTTTGATGCTAAAAATATAAAATGATCTCAACTTCTTCTATAATTCTTAGATTAGTTATTATGACCTTAAATATGAAATTCCATAGCTTCTTTAGATAAAATGACACTAGTTTCATTGAAATTTGTGCTCTCTATCAAAAGATATTTAAATCGTGAAATTTGTGGCCTTATTTGAAAACCCTAAAAAAAATGTTGATTTTAAATTGTGGATTACTTCACTTCTCAGACTACATTTTTCATCATCATCATCATCTTCTTCTTCTTCTTCTTTTGTTTTTGTTTTTGTTTTAATTGGTTAATTTTCAAGAGGTATTCAGTTCTTGGATTAGATTCTTCAAATTCCACGTAGAAAGTTTCAAAAATAAAGTTGAATGTTATCATCCTCTTTTTTTCGATCAAAAATTAACAAAAAGGGAAAAAAAAATATCTTGCTTTGTGCCCAAGAAGCTTTGATACCACTTGTAGTGTAATTTACATGAAATATAGTGCAAAAACAAAGAACATAAGAGAAAAAGAAAGATAAACCTTGACAAATATCACTTTGATAATACAAAATAGAGATTTATGATCACTTGCATATTCAAGGGGGAAACTTCCGATAACAATGCTCCAAATACATTGGCAATTCTTAACAAATAATTGCGTAACCTTCTACTCCATATTTAGCTATCCATACAAAATCAAACTTGCCATGGGCCCCATATAATGAGGGCCAATGAACTAATTTGGGTCTGATTAATAAAAAGAACTATTTTTATGATGAAAGGAAATTAACTACTTATTTAATGAGCCTTCTTCAAGGAAGTTGGCCTCAAGCATTAATAAAATATCTAAGTAAAGGGGTTAGGGTAGGAACCTAAAAAATGGATTAGACAAATTATAATATATATTAATGCAACACACTTTACCTAAAGACACATTAGTCCTAGTTAATATTAACTAACTCTTATATGTCTAAATATTCTAACACATTCATCAAAAAATTATGGAAATAGTTGTTTAAGCTATAAGGTAGCTAATCAGGAATGAGCACTACATATAATTCCTCGAGCAAATGGTAAAATGTAATTGGTCAATAAGTATTTGGAAAATTATTTGAGATGTTTTTCCTTAAAAAGGTAGGAGTGGTAGGTTCATTAACTAGCTCTTTCCAAATGGTGGTATAACACCATCTATTCGTGGTGCTACCAAAATGTCATCATATGAAGAAACCTATGGATAAAAAATCCCACTAGTGGTCTCTTACTTACTAAGCACATCCAAAGTTCAAGAGGTGGACAAAACCATAAACACCTATCATAACATTCTCCAAGCACCAAAGGAAAATTTTGCATTAGCTCAAAACATAATGAATCAACAAGTTGATAAAGATAAACCTAATTTCTACTTTTTAAAGAAGGGGATTAAGAGTTTGATAATCTCCAACCCTATAAACAAATATTTCTCAAGAATAAGAGCAAATAAAAGTTCACATTTGGGTGTTATGGCCCCTATCTAATATTCATATGTATCATACATGTTACTTACAAGTTGGCTCTCTTGTCACACTCTATGATCCACTCAATATTTCATGTGTCATGCTTGAAGAACCTAGTATGGATGAATTATTGATTTCAAACCATATATTAGGTGTAAATATATTTTAGGATGTGCCAAAAATATAAATTTTTACAACTAGTGATGAATCCAGCTAACAAAAAAAAGAAAAGGGAAAATATGTTGCAAAACCCTACAATATTCAGTAATAACTTTCAAATCTGCAAAAAAAAGTTAGAGAAAACCTGCAAAAGAGTTCATGAAATTTGAAAACATATGCTAAAAATTATAAGAGAGAACCCAATGGAAAGAACTCCATTTTTTATTAATATCACACATGGAGTGGTACATAGACTTGGATATTTAATGTCCTCCTCCATGGGAGGGTTATTTTGTGCCCTATGCTTCAGAGAGTTGCTTTTTATCTCCTCCAGTTGCAAATCAACAAAGAAGAATGGTAGAACTCAATGTGGAGAGGTCAAGATTTATGCGATCAGAGTGACAATGATCATAATGATCATCTATAAGTAGTTACTATAGATCTAGTTATAGTCAAACAGTAAAATATTCTTATACAAATCAAGATCTAAAATAATAAAATATTCTTACACCAAATCAAGCTCTAATAACTATGAGTATTTTATTATATTTAAGAGAGGAAAATATTAATGAAATGGTCAATAAACTTTATTTAATGAACTAAGTAAAAAAATAATGATTAAGTGGGCTAATTAAAAAAATTGGGTAAAGTAATTAATAAATCAAAATGATTTATTAATTACTTTAGGTGGATATGGTCAAGGTAAGTTAGAAATAATTACTAAATAGTGATTTAATAATTATAATTATTTTATAGGAGAAAATTGTAATGATTAAGGAATAATAAATAAATATTGTTTTATTTAATTATTCTTGGGTAATGTGGTCAAAATAGATTAGAAATAATCAATATATAGTGATTTAATAATTTTTTTAGGGGAGAGAAGTTAAACGATTAAGGAATAATAAATAAATAATGGTTTATTTAATTATTCCTATGGATGGGTGAAAATATTTTTAATTGTTTTCAGAAAATGGTAAATATTAAAATAACATGAATTTTTTTTTTATTTGTCAAGTTATTTGTGTCCTCTAGAGATTAGAGATTACTACATGCTTAACCTTTGGCTTGAGAAATCACAACCCGGGGACATCTAAGCCATCAAAATCGCCCAGGGATCGCACCTAGCCTAGGCCACACCAACCCTTAACATGACTAGAATTTTACCCACAGAGTTTTGCACCAGTGACCTTCACATCACACAGTGGCTTAACAATACACCCCATCATTGTCTATTCTATGCCCTGTGGTTGAAAATAATATGAAATTAATTGAATGTATTTCCAGGCCAGTTTTAGGTGCGTAAAAAGAAATAATTTAGGAAAAATGGTTCTCTAAATTATTTCCTAAGGTAAAAGTGATTTTTACTGTGTAAAACCGATACTACATGGTATATTTTGATCATTTTAATGAAAAATGGACAGGTGATCACTTTTTAGGTGATAACACCTTCGTGACAAAATTAATTCAAAATGATAATATTTGATTGTAACTGAAAGAAATTTTAGGAAAAAAAGTGTCATATGTACCAGCACATTATGATAAGGTGGAAGGGCATGTAGCTTAAATATACCACGTGGGAACCATCCATGATTTTTTCTACAATAATTTCTACATCTTCAACCTTGAGGAAAACAATGCTTTTGAAGGGTGGGGCATGTTAAGGTCCCATCCTAACTTCCCTAATTAAGGGAGTAGGCCATTAATTAATGTCTAATAGCCATTTTTATTAATTACGCTGCACTAGGAAATTATAGTGGGTATCCTGCCTTACCCCCCCTTTTTCTTTACTTCCATTATTATATAACTTCATAGATAGACTACATTGCATAATAAATAAACCCCTCTAATACTATTAACATTAAACCCCTCTAACAATAAATAAACCCCTCTAATACTATTAATATTAAACTCCATATTATCTCAATATTTAGGATCATTTATATTTTCCCATTATAATATAGGGCATCCCTCTACTCACCCTCTTAAATATATTTATTAAAATAAACCCTAATAGTATCTCTTAGTTTTAGTAACAACCAACTTAATTATTAACACCCCTCTTTTTTAGTCTTAATAAAAATCAAAATTTTAATACAATCAATTTTAATAAGATAATAATAAATAAACCCCTATAATCAATAATTTAAATCTTATATTTACCCATTATATTATATGTTATCATAACCATCTAAACTTTTCCTTAAAAATTTAGTATTAACAAACAAAACTAATTTTATTTATTTATTATAATATATGAATAACTCAATAAACAATAATAAGTTTTTTTAAATGTGTCATTACTAAATTAAAAATGAAATAAATAAATATTTTTAAATATACTAAAATAAATAACTAACTAATTTATAAATATTTAAGCGTTGGTCGGCCCTTTCACTCTCCTTCTTTCCATTATTTATTGACCCTGGTCTTCTCTCTTCTTAGCAGGTTGTCCTGAAGATGAGTCTTGATTTAGACTCGAAACGTAAACTAAAAATGATGACTGTCGATATTCTGAGTTTTATATATGAAAAACTACGCCACAGAAACCTCCAATCTAGCATTATAGTGGGTAATCAATAAATGTAAGGTCGCCTCTTTAAAGAAGATCCATTATGTAGATTATGTAGCATCAACAATAAAGACACACTATATGGTTAGGTTTTGAGATAGATAGAAATTATTTATAGTAGTAGAAGTTATGTATTTAGGTGTCAAGTGACCAATATCGTGTTAAAGCTATACTCAATTGGAGCCTTTCCCCCTCAAAGATGCAAGCAAAATTTAAAATGGCAAAAAATAATTTCTCAGTGTTGTTGCGTCAATACTTTGAGTGTGTTGTTGGGTTGATACTTTGAGTGTGTTGTGGCGTTAATACTTTGGGTATGTTTTATTTGCTTTCCAGATTTACATTTATTTTAATGTTGCTGTATTTTATTTCAATAAGATATGCCACATAAAGTTTAAAGTTATTGTTAAATGGGGAAATAATGATTTTCAAAATACATAATATAATTAAATTAATATGTTACCTTTCTATTGTTGATTGATAAATATAACTGAACTATGACATAATCAAATAATAAATAAAAATCCCAAAGAGCTAGCTTTATTAGTTTAAATTTTTTTTTACCAAAATGAAACTTATTATAAAATTTCTTATTCTAATTTAATTGAGTTTCACTTAACCACCAATTATTATTGTAATTGATCATTAAAGCATCTCGTGTCTAACTATTTCAACTAAAAATGTGTCTAACTATTTCAACTAATTTTATTTTATTTTTTAAAAATAAAATTTCATAATAATAATTATAATAATAAACCCATATTTTCTTATAAAATATTATCTAAATTTTAATATTCAAACTTAAAATCCCCACTGCTATTTATCTTTAAAAAAAATACAATAAACAAACAAATTTGCTCATAAAAATATTTTATTTTATTCATTATTAAAAAATATTTATTATTTTATTCAATTCCATCTTCATGCATCTCACTTTTTTTTACCTTTTTTTGTAACTTTATTGACACATAAATTGTATATTATTTTATTCAATTCCATCTTCTATTTATTATCATGCATCTAACTTTTTTGTAACTTTATTGACACGTACATTGTACGGTTATTCGTTAAGATTTTCATATTTCTAAAACATCACCGAGATGTTACTAAAATCATATTTACACTTTTCAACTCAATTGACGGTGGGTAAGGAAACAATAATGATTTTACTATCTTTCGGTTATTTTACAAAGTGAAAAAAAAGTTGGGGGATCTTTTACCATCAACATTTTCAACCTTGTGTCTTTTCAACATGCCAAAGAGATCCACTCAACTTTAATGATATTGAAAAGAAAAAGGCCTTGTGCCCCACATTTTGATGTATATTTTTTCATGATAATCATTTTGATATTTTTAATTAAAAAGTGTTTTTTTATCTTGAAATAAAATTAAAAAAATTTATATATATTAAATTTATATAATTAGTGTAGTTATATAAATATCAATCTATAATAAATATTAAAATATTTATTTTATTATATATTTTAATATATAATAAATTTATATAATTAGTGTAGTTATATAAATATTAATTTATAATAAACATTAAAATATTTATTTCATTATATATTTTAATTTGTTAAAATGAAAAAAAATTATTATATATAGAGAAAAAATATATAACAAAATTCTTAACTATAGAGATTTATTCTCATTTTATTATGGAGATTTTTAATATGTAAATAAGTTTTTTTATAATACCATGGGCTAATATCATAACTTATCAATATCACATGTCTAAAAAACTATAACTAGTTGCATGTGACATTTTTTCAATTAACGAAATTAATGAAAAGGAGAAATAAGGCCTAACTCTTTGAATCTAGGCTTATGCAATTAGAATTGATTGGAATGAGGGGAGGGCTAAAGCCCAACCCTCCCTACGGCTCCATCCCCTCCCACTCGCTCAAACACTAACCCCTTCTCCTCATGCACAGAACCCTTCTACCCACCCCTCGACCACTCAATGCCCTCACGGCACCCCTATGCACCCCCTTTGCATCACTCGGCCTTCCCACACGGCCGCTCGCTCCAAACCTCTGCCCACATCACACGGCCTCTCTGCCCTCTCACCGGATCCCCTCACCGCACTCTCCAATGCACTCAACACCCAAGCTCTCACCTGCCTGCACCTACCTACCCCTCACTCCCTACCAGCTCTCCCCTCTCTCACTCCTGCTTACCCACCCTCCCTACGCCGCTACCCCATCCCCCTAACCTACTACCCCTCTCACACTCGCACTGCAAACTCCCTTCCCCGCCCTCACGGCTCACCCGCTCTCCCCAAGCCTCACGGCCCTTCCCCTTATTACTCCCATTCGCTCTACCCTTGCCCTATCGAGCCCATCCCCCTCCCCTACTACTGCCCCCTCCCTGCGCAGAGCCACCCTCATCCCATCCCATCCTCCACACTCGACTCTTGATCCAACACCCTCCCCCGACCCGACTCTCGCTACAACACTCCCCCTCCCCCTACTGCTACCCCTCGGCCCCCTTACATCCCACTCCCCTCCCATCCCACGCGTTCACCAACTCTCAACACCGCCTCCCTCCATAACCCCCTCCCACACGACCTTTCGGCCCTCCTTCCCCCACCTTCAAATGCCCTCCCTCATTTCATTCAACCCACCCACTAATTTTAAAGTCGTTTTTTAATATTTAAATTTCTATTTAATTCCCCCCCCTATTCTGCCTTTTTCCCTTATGCATTTTTAAATCTCTCTTTAAATTATAAATTACCTTCCATTTTTTTTAATTAATTCCCCCTCCTTCCATTTTTTTAATTAATCCCAAATTAATTAAAAAAAAAAACAGCAGAGAGAGGAAGAAAGGAAGTAAACAACAAAGAGAGAGAAAGAGGAAATGAACAGCAAATGAAGAAAATGGCATATGAGGAAATGATAAATACATAGTGAAAAGAGAACTTTTGCATTGTGATTTGAAGGGTGATGTGAAGACAAGTTTTCCATCATTGCAAAACAGCTATTTGAAGAAAAAATTCCGCTGCCTTAAAGGCTTATTGCATAGTGTTTTTGTTGCACATTTTGTAGAAATATTGTATTGAGCTGACATTGTATTGCTTCTTCATTCATAGTTGCAATCAAGATTTGGAGTGTAAATTTGAATTGTTGATGTAAGTCATTATTGCTTGCCGATTAGACATCCATGTCTATACCTTGATGTCCTCCATAATTTGAGAAGCAGATTTTGTACTTTGAGATTTCCATAGTTGGAAATTCTTTAGAGTCATTTGTAATTTTTGAAAGAAAGTTGAATCACATTGTAAACGGGTGCTTTTTCGGTTGAAGCCGACACCCTTTCATTTTTTGAGCCTAAGTTGTTGAGAAATGGCTAAAATCAATGAGGCATTAGAGTTGTTGAATAACCTCATTCATTCCAATTTTGATGATATGATACAAATGAGCAAGAATGCTCTTTGTAACATTCAAATTTGTTTGCAAGATGCACAAGAAAAGATTGATTTTTTGCAGTTGGAATCTCAGCTCCAACAAGATGAACTTCAGCAAAAGAGTCACCATTTTGAACCTGTCTCTGTTCAGAACATTGTGAAAGACTCCCATCAGTAGCAAGTCAGTAAATTTGTAGTTGATTCACATTCAGTTCCTTGCACAAGAGCAGATTTACATCTAGATGGAATAGTTCAACCTGCACTTCTCAAGCCCATCATCAGACCTTGGGAAGAGCTTGTCCACAACGATCACAGAACTGGACTTGGATATGACAAGGATGTGTCCTTTCATATTCCATACTACACCAAGCCCATCATATTTCAAAGTGTCGAATTCCTATATGACAGTTCACCTGAAGCTATTTCAGATCCTGCTCCACTTCCACAACAACAACATATTGAAAAATGCTAACACTGTGATCAAGTTGGCCATATGAAAGATCATTGTTTTGATCTTCACCCATGCAAGCATTGTAGTCGGCACACCCATTCTTCAGACAGATGCTTCAGAAACAAGCCTCCTGCAAGAACAAAGATTCATCTTGGATGGACCGCTTCTTGGCAATGGGCATCAGCAGCCAAGAAGATGTTTAAGACACATGTCAGAACTTGTTCACAAATATTGAGCAAACTTGCAGTTGAGTTTTTTCCATCATCTCACCTTGTCCCTGACAAGGGGGAAAATGGTGGTCATGTACAAGCTTCGACGCAACAGTTCAAGTGAGCCTGAGCCACAATTCGTCATTCCAGATTTAGATTTGTAGCCAGAGACACGGATGCCCATGAGCATGCCTTCAGTTGGTGGACAGCCTTAAACCATCATCTTTGGTTGGTGGACAACCTTAAACCATCAAAGGTTGTAGACCTCCCTTCTTTTAGGTTTAAGGTCTCCCTTTCATATATGAGGGACACTTCCTCTAGTAGAAGCCTTCAGCTTCTTGCTAGCTTCGGTTGAGTTCCAGGAAATACTTCAAGCATTCCAGTGTTGTTGGTAATCCTTAAACCATCACAGGTTGTAGACCTCCCTTCTTTTAGGTTGAAGGTCTCCCTTTTTTATGAGGGACAATTCCTCTAGCAGAAGCTTTCAAAAATTTTCCAGTTTTGGAAGAGTTCCAGGAACTGCAACAAGTATTGCGTTCCAGTGTTGGTGGTCATCCTTAAACCACCTCTTTTTGCCAACATTTTAGAGAGTTTATTCATCTCAAATGCTGCCATGTATACTTTGCAGATTTGTATTACAACTTTCTTCTTGGACTCACACATACTCCTTCGGTTTAAGGGGGGGAATGTTGGAACACCTAATCCTCCATGGGTAGGTGTGGAATGCAAAAAGTCACAATGGAGTCCAAGTGACCTTGGAATGTGAAACCAAGAGTCACGCCATTGTACTATAAATGTACATCATGTATAATGGAAAAATATAGAGCTGCACGCTTATCCTTCATCAGGTGTTGAGTTTCTTGTTTTGTGTGTGTTTATCTCTCTCATACACCATGTGTGTGTTTAACATGGTGTTTAACAATCATCCTTCCCAAAAATTCATTATTTTAAATACCCTGGTGTCACACCCCTATATCTTCGGTAGTCTTTCAACCATGCTATAGACGGGGTGTGACACTACCATACTTTTTCTTTTCGTAATACTCAAGTATGTAGACTACGCCTTTAGCAACACTTGTTAAATTAGTTAATCAAATGTTCTTTCAATATGTGAAAATAAACATAAACGTCATCATCAATCCACAAGTACGCCCATACATACAAGGGAGGGGCAACTCCCTGTTAATAATGAGTCCACCTGATAATATGTTTCATAAGTATGAAATACAATATAAGTTCCAATCTAGAAAAAGACCTCATTTGCTCTTTGGCAAGGCGAGTTATTCTATCCAAGATTACAATGCTTGAAAATCATTAAATATCCCACAACAATCATTTACAACATTAGAATTCACCTTAGGATTTTTCTGCATAAAGCTACCCAAGTGCTGTCGGGTCACTCGGGTTACTCGAGTCGTCACTACAAATGATTTTAGACCTTCCCATGAGTTCCTTGTGTGTCCAATCTGCTTCCTAGCTTAGCTCTGTCCCATCAATATGCACCTATTGTAACTTCAAGCACTTAATTTCGACTTACGATGCTCCCAGAATGACTTCTGAACTGAAGTTCAGCTCGTACAAATGCCTTGCTCGACCCGACCTACACTACGGATGCCCTGCAGAGAAGTTCCACACGCCCTACACGTATGTGGCCCAACCTGACCTGCATGCTGCCCGACTCGACCCATCCTGCGGTGTAGATGCCCCGCAGAGGATTTCTGCATGCACTGCACGCCAACAACCCGACTCGACTTACGCTTTCCCTTCTTCACCATTGCTGTGTTTCTTCACCAACGAGCTGTTAGTATTGCTCGTGCTGCTCTAATGCATTTGCTTGATCATTGAATGATTTCGTTTGATGAGTTTTACATCATCCACATGCCATATTAATACGAGTACCGAGTGTGTCGTGGGTCACCCAGTGGACCTGAGCCAACCCCCTTGTTTAGCTGTCCACCCACTCATGTAGCGTCGACCGCTTTCCAATATGTTGGCCTCTCCAACTCATTAATCGGTTTTAAACTTCAGCTACGGTGCAACGTTTCACATATAACGTCACCTTGACAACGCCGTTGTAGGCTAAGTGCGACACGCCCGCTATAACACACGCCTGTGTCGCTCGCCGCTACACACCAGCGCTTGTGCTGTTATGGTGCAACATTCTGCCTATATTGTTTCACAGTGCCTGAACACCATCCAAACGCCCAATGGGCGCGCCCGTTACCTCGAATGCGCCTCATGAAGTCTTGGGGCCTTACATCCTCCACCACTTCAAAGCATTGTCATCCCTTAACAACATCATCCCTTCATCGCACAATCCATCGTCACAACTCCATGTGTGAAATATCGTCGCAACTTTTGTCGCAAAATGTCGCTGCACGAACTATCGTTGCATCCATGTGCACGGTATCATCGCAAAGTGTTGATGACTCCAACATCTTCTAAATGTGTTCATGTCTCCAACTCTACTATTAATGTATGGATATCATCCAGATGTGAACGCCTTTGATCTACTACATGCCTCGGTCATGTCTTAAATTCTGCAAGAAATCATGTGTTGGTACCCCTTGTGATGGTGACAAGTTGGGTAGCTAGTCCAACTGAACATCTCCTCCGCAAGAACATATGCTCCTCTCATTATCATGACTGCGAAAACATCCTGCTATCAAGTGCCCATCTTGCTCCATAGCCTGCCCATAAAGTTAGAGGTCTTCATTGTCCTGAGTAGATGAAAATGAGCCTCATCCTCCATGTATAGTCTAGAAGGTGGAGGAAGTGGAGGCCGAAGGCTTTCCTTCCTCGTTTATCAACTCCAACCACCTGTCCGGGTCTTCCTCTTCTAACCTCATCATGTATGCTTCCTGGCTTTCTCCTTGAATCTGTGGGACTGCATCTTCCTTTGCTTCCATTTTCTCAAGCCTTCTTGTTATATCCAAGAGACTATTGGACAATGCCATGATTTCCTGTGCTTGATCCCGAAGTTTGTCTTCCGTAATGACTAATCTTCCCCGGAGTTCAACACGTTGTTGTGTGTCTTCCCACTCATAGCTTTCAATTTACAACGGGTTGTATCTCCTCCTCCTATGGTTGGGATACCAATAGGATGGTCATCATTCCCATCATAAATGTACAACTTCCTCATGTGAGGAACCACCACAACTTCAAATTGTTTGAAGAATTACATGCCTAACACAACCTCATAATCATAAATATTCACAATCATGAAGTCAACATCCCCATGCCAACTCCCTATTTCAACTGGTGTATTTTCTACAACTCCAATCACATAATCTGGTGGTGAATTCACTACTTTCAACTGAGCCTAGATTGGTTTTAATTTCAATCCAACTTTCCTCACAGAATCTTCTCCAATGAAGTTGTGTGTAGCTCCACTGTCCACCATGGTACATAGTGTGCCCTTCGCAATCTTCATGTTCACAAACTCAAGTTTGTTCCTTTCGAGATCCCTCCTTGGGATAACTTCATAAGCTGTTGCTGCACTTAGAATTTGCATGGTCCAAACTAAAGGTTCCTTCTTCTTCTTTGCTTGTATTACTGCTGCTAACTTCGGTCTTGAAGGACAATTCTTCACCGTATGTTCCTTAGCACAAATCCAGCACTTCAAGGGCTTCCTATTCTTTGAATTTGCATGTGCATTATTAGACTTGGTAGCTTCCTTCTTTGGTGCATCAACCTTTTTCTCAAAATGCTTCTTCTTTCTCCTCTCGGTCCCCTCATCATAGTGTTCAATAAGTTTATGCACCGTATCAAAGACTTCATCTAATGTCTTGGGTGCTTTCCTTCTCACCTCATCTCGAGCCCAAGGTTTCAACCCAATAGTAAAGTTGAATATCTTGTCCCCTCGATCATGCTAGGTAGCTCTAGACTAGCACTCTGAAATTCACTTTGATATTGTTGGAGACTTCCTTCGTGCTTAATATATTTGATAACAGATCTCGCATCCTAGGTTTCATCTTGTGGACTAAAGTGAATCTGCAAAGCCACCTTGGATCAATGAAACTTCATAAATGAAACTTCAATTCTCAAGGCAAAGGAAATTGGATCATTGAGAGTGGTTTACAAAAGTGTAAATTCTGCGCTACGAAAACGCTGTTCATTTCGTAGCACAACCATGTCATCTCTCCTTTTACTTTTTCAAACGTTTGTTTTCTATATAGATGGAAGGGTATGGTTCCATGAAGGTGACAACACATTTCACTTATTTCAAAAGGTCAACATTGCCAATAAAAAGGGTTCGAAGATCATCAAGAAGGAAAAGGCTGAAATATAGGAAACATGTTCCCTGTTTTGTAGGGCAAGTAAGGCATAAACCAATATGACAACATAACAAGATTGCAGGCATCATCAAGGTCGAAGACATGGAGGAATTGCTGTCAGAGATATCATTTAAGTTCTAGATAAGGTTGTTTAGATACAATAAGGAGTTATACTCCTATTTGTACTGGGACTTCTAAAAGACACAGTTAATTGTCAGATGTAATTAATAGTCAGTTTTAGAGAAAATAGGTGTAAATTTAAGATAGAATTTGAATTCCTCTGAAGATGGATCATAGAATCCAAGGTTGTAATGACTCTATAAGAGACAGGAGGTCGAATTGTACAGGGTTGGAAATTTTCATTAACAAGCAGACTATGTTACTATAACAGACAATGTTTTTTTATTTATCATAATACAGATATTAGCTTACTACTCAGGATTCAGAAAGAGTTTTAAATGTGTGATCTTCCTATGGTTTTCCTTATCTATCTATTTTCAGTGGTATAAACATATGTTACTTAGAATTCATTGGAAAATGCTCTAACTTCCTGCATATGTTTGTAAACTATGTTTTGTTCACTGTATTTTTGCTTCACTGATACACCTAAAAACTCTGAAATTCCCTGACTTGCATGAAAAGATAATTTTGATGTTTTGTGGGAAAATACCTAGACTCCATAACCCAATAGATGTTTTTTGATCAGTTTTTCAACCAGTCATACACTTTTATACAATTTATTCCTAGAGTTATCCATCTAATCCTTAATTCAAAATTTAAACCTAGTGAGAGAGCCCTCTTAGGTTGAGGAGGCTAAGCCTCAACTAAAAGTCTGGTTTGAAATAGTTACACTGAGGTAGCTTGACCAACAGCCTATCAAGTCCTATTTTGGTGATAACACAACCCTTCGGGAAAATGCATCACTATTTAATAATTTAATGAGTCTAGCGATACATAAAACTCGATTCCTGCCAAAATCAACAAGATCGTCACTATTTTATGTCTTAACGAGCCTAACGAGAGTGAAAGCCTGGTCCTTTTTCAAATTTATAGAGTTTGAAAAAGAAGTCAAAAGAAAACACCATGAGTCCTTTTTCCTAAATTATTTGCTCATGTCCGAAAAAGTGTAAAATGATACCTGAGAGAACCTCTTAGCCATATTTGACTAAGGTTTTCATTTTTCGTAAATAATTTATCTCAGTCCAGAAAGGGGTTAAACTTATACTGAGTAGATGTCGTTTCATTTACTTTTACGAGCTTGAAAATACGAGTGCTTGACAATATTTTCACATTATTGGAGTCTGAAAAGAGCTAAAAGAAGACTCCAGGTGTTCATTTTTCGCCGTTATCAAAGGTTGAAAAATAACTTGACATTTTCATGTGTTTTACGAGCATGAAAGATAACAAAAGAAACTCGGGATTTTAATGAGTTGAATGAGTCTTGAAAATAATAACTGAAATGGACTTGAGATAGTTTTGAATGCCCCCTGCAAGAGCACATGTCCCTCAAGCTTCATTTCATTCATCTAAGTAGACTACTAGTTATTAATAGATGGATGGAATGAAGGTTCATTTACAAAATCGAATGGAAGGCTCGTCTTAACTAGCAGAGGATTTGTTTCATTTTTTAACGAGATCGACACAAGAAAAGAACTATGCTCATGTTCTTTTTCATTTTTTAATGAGGTTGACACAGTAAAATAACTTTCCTCAAGAATCTGTTTCATTTATTGAGGTTGAGAAAGTAAAGGAACTATCCTCAAGGGAACCTGTTTCATTTAACGAGGTTGACAATGTAAAATAACTATTCTCAAGGGAACCTGTTTCATTTATCAAGGTTGACACAGGAAAATAACTATCCTCATCACCTGATTCATTTTTTAACGAGGTTGATGCAAGAAAATAACCATCCTCATTGTGCAGTCAGACCATTGAGCATGTGCTTGAAAAGACGTAGTCTAATGAAGTCATCATTTAATGAGTTTGATGAGCACCACAAATGATAAGTCATAACATGTGTTGACGGGTCTTCCCCAGTATTTCCATTGAATTTTGGAATGTCAGAGGGTAATTTTTGTTTAATCAATGACCACCAAGGATAATAACTGATGGGACCAACTTGATATTGCACTGAAGATGCGATTAAAGGATAAATCCGTTCAATACTCATAAGGGAGGAACTTGATAGGATTCCAGATGATGACATGAGTGAATTCAATGGACAAAACATCGAAGATGAAGCAACAATAGATGTTGTCACAACTGAAATAAATGGTTCAGTCTGGGATGTTGTCTCAGCCATGGTCAAATGTCCCAGTGTATACCCTATAGGATCTACAGGAACTCGAATTGAAACAGGTTCAAAAGAAGCAGTATGAGGTGATTGCGGAAAAGACTCGTAAAGATAAAGTGATCAGAACTGGATCAAGGACCTAAGTGATAGCTGAAAGTTAAAAGTGTTTGGAAGTGTGCCAAACCTAAGTGACCAGATAGATATCGCCTTCCTGATTCTGGTGTCGTAAACGGTTCGAAAAATCAACACCGTATGAAGAAGTTATCGCAGTTTGAAAAGTCCAGTAAACTGTAATTTTTGGACTTTGACCAAGTTTGACTGGATTAGGAAAATTCAAAAAAATAATATTCCAGGGAATATTCATAAAATATTCCTCATAATATTCCCTAAAATATTCCCTAGAATATTCCTCAAATTATTCCATTTGGATCAGTCAGGTCATGACAAGTGTCACCATATTATTCGCAGTTGGGTGCATGTGTTTTAATTTGGGCCAATTAGGATCTGTGACATGGAAATCCCGGAGGCCGCCACGTGGCCCAGGAATGGTCAAAAAAAACTTTGTTGGTGTAGTCGGGGGTCAAACCCTGGACCTCCTGCCCGCAGGCCTGTGCCCATACCATCTGCTCTATGGTGATTCTTAACCTTATATGTGAACGTGTTGTATTTATGTTTTAAACACATTTTATTTGGGGTTGGAGGGGCCAGCCCCTGCCCATGCACTCAAGCACCGATGACCGAGCGTTTAAAATAAATCTGGTGGAAAACATTACCGTGACTCATACCTTATCACATGTAATGGTTATGGCTCTCCGCGCAGTCAGGCTTAAACGCTGACCCTAAACTCCGGTTCAATAAAGTCAACCTCAGTTCACACGCAGTTTACGCTAACTGCCAACTGTAATCGCGTGCAATTTGGGCCGTGTCCAACTACGATTTTGAAGTTTAATGCTACAGCTAAACCGGCGGTCAGTTTGGAGCGCCCACCAAAATTTCAGAGTTTGACCAAACTTAGTGGGTTTAACTGCAGTTCCTCCACTTTTAGTGGAGCTTTTTAGGGGTCACTGGACAAATTGAGTTTAGGCTCTATATGGAGCATTATTCGACAAATTTTGGAGTGTGAATAGTAAATTTATACTATCTCTGACATTCCAAACTCATTGGTGAGGGTGGTAGAGCCATCAGAGGACTTGTGAGCATGTTTTTTCTTTAGATAAGTTCTAGGGGCCACTAGGGCCACCATGGGCCTGCAGTAGTTTGAGGCTTAGCCAGGGGATCTAGAGGCCTTATTTAGAAATTCAATAGTCAATTTTGGATGTTGCAGATGTTCTGGAACTAATGGTGTGGTTTTGAGAGCCTGTAGAGGACTTTTGAAAGCCTATATTCTTCAGTGAAGTTCCAGGGGCCACTAGGTCTAGCAAGTGCCAATAACAGTTTGGGGCATAGCCAGGGCAGCTAGAGACCTTATGCAGCAAACCAATAGTCATTTCTGACTATAATGAGAATTATAAATACATTTATGGAGTGTTCAAAATATTTTGAGGACTTATGGAGGTATAGAACCCACAGAGAATATTTCCTTGACCCGAGAGCCACGGGGTGCCACCAGGTGTCAGAGGCGAAACCAGAGCAACCAAAGGAAAATTTCAGTGAAACAATAGTCTATTATGACTATTTTTGGCATTTTGAATCCAGTTAATGTATTTTCAGATCCATTGGAAGACTTCTGAAGGTCGAAGAGCCACAGGGAAGTTTTTGGCAGCCCTGGGCCAACTGCGGAGGGAGGCCTAGTTTGGGGATGTAGTGCTCATTTTGAGAAAATGATTAGTCCATTTTGGAGGTATGATATGTTTTGGACATAGTAGGTGAGGTTTTAGGGATAGAAAAATAATTCTAAAGGAGTTAGTGCCATAGATAATCTCAGTGTAGCTCAAGATCACCGACAGAAGGAATCAAGTCTAAGGAAGCCTAGATCTGTTTTCAGAGTGATGACAGCCATGAAAGCGATAGAAATGGTATTATAAACCCATTGGTTCAATTTAGTAACCATTGGAGTTGAGTTTATAACTTGTAAAAGAAAAATTTCCATAATCCCAAAGAGCCAAGTCAAGATGACAAGAGCTCAAGGAGACGTAGCCCACGATATTCAGGTGAACTCCTAGATTAAATTTGTTGTTATGTGTGGATTTTTATTTGCTTCATTATATTGCTGATATACATGTTTAATTTCAGCAAAAAAAATGGATTTAAAGCACTTAAAGAGTTAAAAAAAACATACACCTATTTCAAGTATAAAATTCCGCAAATGTCAAGTATAAGCTAGATCTTTTATTTGTTTAACTGAGTGGGAGGTTCTTGAAAAACGTAACAAGTTATCCAACCCATTTTCAGATCAGGTTGGTATCAAAGCTAGGTTAATGCTTAAAATGGGATATGAAGGCAATGGTTTAGGAAAGCATGCACAAGGCATGATTGATCCTATTTTGGTTGAGGAACAACCTAAGAAATTTGGTTTTAGTTATGTTCAATATAATGGCGAAGACACCAAAGCCATCAAGGCATGTGAGGCAACTTTAAAGAGAACTTTTTTTCCAAGTTATAAACCATAAACATGTCAAGTTTGTTTTCAAGTTGATTGCCATTTTTTGAAGCCTATGTTGCAGCAAGATGTTTGTAGACATGCAACTTATGGAGAGCATGTGAGTTCGGACGGTTTTCAAGACATGAACACTGATGTTAGTCTTCTAGAGAAAGCTGGAACCTCTACTAGTTTATCTCCTCGTGAAGGTAAAAAATATGGAAATGCAAAGCAGAATTTAAGGTATAATTATTCCCATAGTCAAGTTGATTATGTTTCTGCAAGGCATGAATTTATGCATGCTTGAATGGAATAAAGAGTTGTTGTGCATATTGTGGTGTATGTAACCATGTTGTTTCAAAATGCTGGAAGAGGATGAAGGCATACAGGAAGCAGTTGAGGCAAAGGAAACTTGCAAAGAAGGTGCAAAAGACTTGCACACATTGCCAGAGAAAGGGACATGTTGTTTCCCAATGTTGGACATTGCATCCAACTAATCATCCCAAGAATTTTTAGCAAGAGGATAACAAGATTGGCAAAAGTGGAATCAAATATTCCATCATTGATGTGAGAACAGATGTTTCACATGAAGAATATTTTCAGCAACAAAAGTTGCCATGGAAGTGGCTTGGTAATAAGTGGTTTGAATTCTTGACACAGTAGGACATACACTCATTTGTACATATGAAAAATTCAGTGATGTATGCATGTTTTCTGTTGTAATCTCTCGTTTGTTTGAGCCACCTTGGATCAATGATCAAGGAAGTGATGTTCAGCTACCTTCTGTAAATTTGTCGCAAGAAATTTCTAAGTGAGTGCAAGGAAGACAGTGCTTGATAGGAGGACAAGCTCATCTAAGAAGGGAAATGTTGACTACCTTCAAGTTATGGTTCAAAGGCACTAGCCATGCAAGGCAAGTGTATGGAGGCTGAAAAATTGAGGGTGTTGTACTCTCATCTACTGTAAATATTAGTATACCATTCTTTTGGGGTCCAAAAGATTTTGAATGGGGAGGTGTGATGAGAACTAGATCATGGACCCAAGTGATAGCTTAGAATTCAAAGTGTTCGGAAATGTGGTGACCCTGAGCGACTAGATAGATCTTGTCTTCCTGATTTTGGCGCCGTGAACAGTTCGAAAAACTGATAGCGTATGAAGAAGTTATCGTAGTTTGAAAAGTCCAGTGAACTGCAATTTTTGGACTTTGTCCAAGTTTGACTGGATTGGGAAAATTAAAAAAAAAAAAAATCCAGGGAATATTCCTAGAATATTCCTTGAAATATTCCATTTGGACTAGTTAGGTCATGACAAGTGTCACCATGTTATTCGCAGTTGGGTGCACGTGTTTTAATTTGGGGCAATTAGGATCTGCCACGTGGTAGGCTCGGAGGCTGCCACGTGGCCCAGGAATGGTCAAAAAAATTTTGATAGCGCAGACGGGGGTCGAACCCTAGACCTCCTACCCGCAGGCCTGCACCCATATCGTCTGCACTATGGTGATTCTTAACCTTATATGTGAACGCGTTGTATTTATGTTTTAAATGCATTTTATTTGGGGGTTGGAGGGGCCAGCCCCTCCCCATGAGCTCAAGTGCCGATGACCAAGCGTTTAAACTAAATATGGAGGTAAATATTACCATGAATCCTACCTTCGCACATGTAACAGTTATGGATCTCTGCGCGGTCAAGCTTAAACACTGACCCTAAAATTTGGTTCAATGGATTCAACCTTGGTTCACGCGCAATTTACGTTAACTACCAACTGTAACCGCGTGCAATTCGGGCCATGTGTCTAAAGACAGTTTTGAAGTTTAATGCTACAGCTAAACCGGTGTTCAGTTTGGAATGCCCACAAAAATTTCAGAGTTTGACCAAACTTAGTGGGTTTAACTATAGTTCCTCCACTTTTAGTGGAGCTTTTTAGGGATCACTGGACAAATTGAGTTTATGCTCTATATGGAGCATTATTCGACCAATTTTGGAGGGTGAATAGTAAATTTCGACTATCTTAGACATTCCAGACTCATTGGTGAAGGTAGAAAATCCATCAGAGGAACTTTGAGCAGGTTTTTTCTTCAGAGAAGTTCTAGGGGCCATTAAGACCACCATGGGCCAACATCAATTTGAGGCTTAGCCAGGGGAGCTAGAGGCCTTATTCAAAAATAAAATAGTCAATTTTGGATGTTTCAAATTTTATGGAACTAATGGTGTTGTTTTCAGAGCCTTTAGAGGACTTTTGAAAGCTGAGGTACTTCAGTTAAGTTCCAGGGGCCACGAGGGCCAACAAGTGCCAACAACAGTTCGAGGCCTAGCCAGGGCAGCTAGAGACCTTATGCAACAAACCAATAGTCATTTCTGATTTTAATGAGAATTCTAAATCCATTGATATATTTTTTAGAAGCTTTTGAGGACTTATAGAGGTCGAGAACCCATATATAAAATTTCCTTGACCCTAGAGCCAAGGCGTGCCACCAGGTGTTGGAGGCAAAATTAGAGTAGGCAGAGGCCAATTTCAGTGAACCAATAGTCTATTATGAATATTTTTGGCATTATGAATCCAATGAAGGGATTTTCAGAGCCATTGGAATACTTTTGAAGGTCAAAGAGCCACAGGGAAGTTTTGGGCAGCCTTGGGCCAACCGTGGAGGGAGGCCTAGTTTGGGGATGCAGTGCTCATTTTGAGCAAACGATCAGTTAATTTTGGAGGTATGATATGTGATGGAGACAATAGGTGAGGTTTTAGGGACAAAAAAATAATTCTAAAGGAGTTAGTGCCATAGAGAAGCTCAGTGTAGCTCAAGAGCACCGACAGAAGGAATCAAGTCTAAGGAAGCCTAGGTCTGTTTTCAGAGTGATGAAAACCATGATAGGGATAGAAATGGTATTATAAACCCATTGGTTCAGTTCTATAACCACCGGAGTTGATTTTATAACTTGTAAAAGAAAATTTTCCATAATCCCAAAGAGCCAAGTCAAGATGACAAGAGCTCAAGGAGACGTAGCCCATGATATTTGGGTGAACTCCTAGATTAAAGTTGTTGTTATGTGTGGATTTTTATTTGCTTCATGATATTTCTGTTACACATGTTTAATTTCAGAAAAAAAAAATGGACTTAAAGCACTTAAACAGTTAAAAAAAACATACACCTGTTTCAAGTATAAAATTCCGCAAATGTCAAGTATAAGCTAGATATTTTATTTTTTTTAATTGAGTGGGAGGTTCTTCAAAAGCATAAAAAGTTATCCAACTCATTTTTATATCATAAATCTCCTCCCCAAGTTTGGTTGGAGTTGAAGGTGTTTCATCTTGTGGTATTTCTTCAATCGAAATCAAACTAGGTGGAAGGATTTCGCCGTCAGGCCTGAGATATATTTCATGTGGTTGAATACGTGACATGAGAGACGCAATGGCTATAATCAAATATTGAGCAACCGATATAGGAACAAATTCCAGTTGTTTCTCTTCGGGATCTAGATGTCCTGGTAAAAGAATGACAAGATCTGGATTGACTTCCAGTTGAACAACGTTGGGTTCGGAAGGTATGGTCTCACTGATTGGATGAATCGTGACCATAGGTAGCTAAGAGGACTTCGTCTCGACAATAGTAAATGAACCAAGATTTTTAGAAACAAATCAAGATGAATCTGGTATATGTGAGGATGATGTCACACCAGAGTATTGATAGTACTAGTTTTGGTAGAACGATGTCACCTTCACCGACCAGAAATGGATTTTGGTGGTAAAGGTGGTTTAAGTGCTATTCTACGAGAATGATAGGGAAATGGATGTTATTCTTCCCCGAATGCTATGTTCGGTCACATAAGAAGTTACAAGGAAATTGACTCTATTACCTATTGATGGATAGCAACCTAAAGTTGTCCTCCCAAATATACCCAAAGGTATGTGGAGGCCCAAGTCCGTATTAGTGATGTCTAATGTGAAACCACATAGTGAGAGCACCCCCTTATACTTTTCGTACTAGAACACTGCCATATATACCCGAAGCTACGTGGAAAAGCTACGATATACTTATGTACAAGGAGTGAGGCATCACACTCCGAATGTATCACATACAAGTTAACGACAACTTCTATGTTTAACGACGCCATAACATGTCTCTAGCCTAGACCTTTTAAATGTTATCGTTAATGTTCCAATGCTTTCTAAGGTAAATTGATGTAAATTTTATGTTGATATTGTTTATAAGTTTTTATTTGAGGTTCCTCACGTGATTTGATGGAAATTCCTAAAAATGAAAGCTAAATGATAAAAAAACTTTTCAATTTAGTTTTTTCAATGAAAATCCTAGCTACTAAGGGAAAGAGCAATCAGTTTTAAAGCAAACAAAAAAGAGCACAAACTAAAATGTAACTTTCCTAACTTGTTCCTATGCAACACACACAATGCACTATATTCACATGCATGTTTTTCTTTTCATATCCTTTAATGTGGATGAAAGAAACGAAACTATATGCATAAATCAATAAAACAAGTGTTTTCTTCTTTGAGAAACAAGGAATGAAACAACAATGTCTCTTTTAGGAAAAATGAAGAACGAAACTACGAATTTGCCTATAGGAAACGAGAAATGAAACACCAATTTCCTTTTTGAAGACATATTGATATAATGCAGAAATGAAATACTTTGAATTTGATTTGCCAATGATAAAGAAAAACACTAAAGATACATTGAACAAATTTACTTTTTAAAGGAGGAAGAATCAGGAAAGTTTACTGGTCTCTAGGATGTATCAAACATATGAGAATACAACAAAAAAGTGGTTGAGACTGATAGCAATGAAAAATTTAGAAGGAATTTTTTTGGTTGAGGGGGCAACATAGTCTCTAAGGGGAGACAATGTGTTGCAGAGGACCCCTGAGTGGGAGACAGTGCACTGCAGTGCACTGTGTCTTGACCAACAATGCGTTGGGCTCAGCATGGATTGAAAAACCAAGCAACAGAACACACTTCTAATGCAATTATTTCATTCAAATGTCTAATAATTAAAAGTAGATACTACTGATGAGGATAAATAGAGGAAAAAAAAATAGGAATGATAGGATACTCACTAGCATAGTCGCCAATTTGTTATGCAAAATTGTGATCTATGGATAAACCAAATTCCCTAAGTGTGGTGCTAGTCACTTATAACAACAAAGGAAATAATTACTATCACTTTCTCTAAAACAAGTAGATATACAGAATGGTGAAAGAGCCTACTTGTGATTCAATCGCTTCTCCTTCTCCTTCTATCGTTGTTGCTATCACTCTCAATCCAACTCAAATCGCAAGATTGATTCCTACAAACAAAAACAGAGAACAAAAAACAACATGAAATATACATATATCTACTTATATTACTCAATCAAATCGATTAGATATGAAATACATATATCATTCAGGAATCCATTGCACAAGAAATAGAGACATATATATGGGAAAATGAACAACAATGTTTATTAAAGAGTAGAAGGGGGAGGTTACAACCAACGATCGATTTGTTTCCAACCAGCTCCAGCTTCATTCCAGCCTCATCACATCCAACATCGTACCAACAACATATCGGTACTTTCACTCTCTCAAATGAGAATCCAACAACATAAATTTACTAAATTTCGTCCTTCCCTAGCACTAGAATGAGTGCTCAATTTATAGGGAAAATGATGGTAGTTTCTCAATGAATGACTCTAATAGTAGGCAAGACATGTTCCCAAGTTAAGAGGTGTTATATGGATACTTGGATTCGAATTTTGACACATATGGACTCTTCTAGAAGGAAATGGCCATGTGGAGATTCCTGGAACAATGAGAATTCCGCTCCCAGGTGACCAATGCACTCTTGAATGTCTGGAAGTGCAATACAGTGCACCCTTGAATGGAGGATTTGGCACTGCAACACAATTAGTCTGTGTAGAGGCTACGTTGGTGAGTCAATAAGTGATATAACATATACTTGAAACCTTGGAAATCTCACAATAGAAGTCATGAATGAATTATTCTTCTCTTAGGGCATACATCAACTGAAATATAAGGGGATGATAGACCCTATTTCATTGGTCCTGGGGATGATGTCCAGTTTGACCAGGTCATGGGTGATGATGCCTAAATTGACCTATAATAGTATGAATATAATTTTTTTATTCTTTCCGGCCATTATTATTTTTTTGGATCTAAATATAGGACCTCCACCTTCAGTTTCATCATGTCATCAATATTATCCTAGAGGGTGAAGTGATGTTCCATTTGAGTGACCCATCCTGATATGTCAAAACCATCAAATTGTTTTAATTCCACCTTAGGAGTACCATGTAATATGTTATTATCCACTGATTTATTATTATTCAGACTTGACCTGTATTGTGGGTGGATAAATAGTCCTAAGTTATAATTTTATTAATGGCGTGGTTTAATGAGTTGTGTAATCCCATGGTTTTCTTTTATTATACCCCGAAGTAACATACTTGATAGCTTATCAATCAAATTTTTTTCAAAGTTTTCAAACTTCTTATCTATTTTCTTATTGAACTCCTCCTTCAACCCATTTATGTCATGTTAACATCGCTTAATCGAACCTTACATTATTTCCATCTTTCTTGTATTAAAACGGGAATTCATGTTGTCCAAGGAAGTATGAGGATATTTATAGGTATCTCCTTCATGGGTGAGCTCACCAAAAAAATTTATTGGGTATTTAGGACAAGCGAGTGTCAAATGCTATAAAATTTTGATATAAATGTATGGGTCAATATTAGTAGTTAGCCCAATATATCAAGGCACTAACTAAAGAGGATCAATCATTCCCTTATACATACTACCCGATTTCCCACATAATAGAGAGTCGTGTCCTTAATTGTTGTTCTTGGTGTACTATAGCAAGAATATGGTTGAATAACTTATTTAATGCTAATTTCAGGTATAGTTAGGGGAATTCTATATACCTGAAGGTGTTGGGGTTCCCATGTTTTGGCCAGGTTGACAAGACCAAAAGATGAGACAACATAGAACCACTTTCAGACCTTAGGATCTAGCCCTCCTAGGTCCAAAGAGGGATCTATCTAGATGAGTCAAAGTGTATATCTTTGAGGCTCTAAGTTATGATTTTAGGCTAGTTATAGGCTCAGGGTTGTTTGTTTGATTGTTTATGTTTGGTTGTTGGGAATCAGGAAAGAAGGATCCAACATAAGGCAAGGATGAGCAAAGAGGGAGTTTAGGCAAAGGTAGATAATTCAGAGAACATCAAGGCCATTGGGCAATGGAGTCAAGAAAGGCTTGATTTGTAATAAATGTGCAAGCTTTCAGTGGGCTAGTCATCTAGAGCATTAGGATCTTATAGGATGATTGGCGAGGTGGAACATTAAGGGTTGAAAATGAAGGAAGGAGAACCATCCAATTCTGTCTATAGATCAGGCCAGAGGTCATTTAACTCCAGACCTGCTTGGACAAAATCAGATGTAGGACAAGGGATCTTAGAAAGGATTAATTGGGATGGAAAGATCGTAGAGAGGCAGAGACAAGGTTCTAGACCTCCCAGTGTTCTCAACACATCCAACTAGATCCTAGAAAGAACATCTAAACACAGATTTCATTAATTCATACATCAGAGAGCAGGAAATAACATCCACTACACTGGTTAAACCAATTGAAATAAATATTCAGATACACATGTGAGCAGAAAACATAAAGGGCTGGGAGAGCAGCAACATAAGGTACCTATCCAGGGTAAATCTTATGCCAAACTTCTGATGCGAGCCAGTAGAAATGGAATGAAATGAAATTAGACACAGAGATAAGAAAACATCACCAGCTGCTTTAGATCAGGATCCAAAGAAATATGCTTGTTATATCAAAAACAACACCAATCAGGTACATCATTTCCCACAGCTTGAACATTCAATCTGAATACATCAAATCTCAGCCTATCTTACAATATTACACAGAGCACTTGTCTCTGGAGGGAAATGCTTTCATTTCACTGATATCTCATCAACAACCTTTACAATAATTTCCTTCTGTGCTTTATAGCAGAGGATGAACAAAAGATCGACTGAGGGGGTAGGTGAACACTAAATGTAACATTAAACACAAAAATGAGTGCAGGGCCGAAACCCATTCTATTTGACTGTTGTGTATTTAACCTCTGTCACCTCCCTCATGAAAGAGTGATCTTCTTCGAATATGATCTTGACATCTTTTGGCTGTAGTACTCCTGGTGCTTTGAACAAAAATAAAATAAACTACTGAGAAGTCTGTCATATAAATGCTCTGACGGTTTTGAACTGCTATTAGGGTGGAAATTCCTTCAGGGACATTGTGCATAATAAAAGCTGTATGGGCGCCCTGTACTTTATAAAGAAAAAAATTCTGCTGACAAACAAACCCTGATGTTACCTTTTACTTGTGCTCAGGATCCTTTGATCGATCCTCGGGGTCTTCAAACTGGTGCTTTGCCTTCTAAACCACTGATTTAAGGCTTAGGATCTTCATTAGCGCGCCTTAATCTCCTTTTCTTTGTACTGAAACACTTTGCCGCTCCATTTTTGCTTCTGACAGGTTAGCTCAGGTTTTAATGGCGCTGGGAGATTTTCAGAGTTGGACTCTGCCCTTCTTTAATGCAAGTCCTGTCTTCACTTTCCCGGGTCGTTTTTTTTATAAATCCTACCTCTGTAACTGATCTTCTTTGATTTCTCTGTCCTTGTAGCAGAGATGTGCATCATGGCGGTTTTCTGCTTCTTTGAAACCCTGCAACACTCACGAACAAATTGAGAAAACATGTATGGGGGTGGCGGACACGATGGAGACGATGGGAATAGCCATGCAGAACGAACAGACGGCGGAATTGTGCAGGAACACAGTGGAAAAATTCATGGCATGGAGAGAGGTGGCGGAATGCAGTCGCAGGTGGAGAAATGAAATTTCAACGTAAAACATTGAAAAAGGCCCTTTTGGATGAATAAATATGAATGGACGGGGAGATTGTACGGTAGGCACACGTGGAGATGACGTGGCGGGACCGAGAGACAGTGGAAAAGTCAGCGGCAGGCGAACAAATCTGGACCATCGATCGTGGCGGAGATCAACGGTGGAGGACGACGGACGGCGGGCCATAACATGGGTTATCGCGTGTGCAACTACATTAAACATCGTGCACCTTTGACGAGCGATAGCCGTTGGATGGCCCGCCCTAGATCAGACAGTCCACAGCAATTTCGCTGGGCATCCGTGGTCGAGAGATAATGCGCGGGGGATGGGCGGTTTTGCCATCGTACAGGGGACAGGTGGCATACGGTGAGTGGAATCGTTGGGTGCTCGGGGAAAACCACCCACCGCGCACAAGCGATGCGGGAGAAACCAGCGGTTTCTGAATAGTGCACGGGCGGGGACCACCGGCGGGAGTACTGTGGACCGTTGATCCGACGGGGAAATGAACGGCAATCGCGCGATGAGGAAATGAACGGGGGAAAACGGAGGGCGTCGGGATTCACGCTCACCGTCCGATCAACCAAGATCGACGGATGAAATTTCGCCCGATAAATTCAGTGGATAGGTGCCTTTTGCCTCAGCGGGTGGTTACAGCGCTGGGTTACATGGAGGAAAAGGGCGCGGGTTAGCGAAGAAGGGGCTGAGGCCTATTATATGGTCGGAAATGGGTTTTTATCCCATTTTTAATGTATTTAGAGGCCCAAAGGGTAACGATAGGGAGATGGAGGGGGAATTTGGGAAAACAAAGGGTGTAGGGGTTTTAAGAGGGGATTTAGGGAGTTAAAAGGGAAAATAAAAAAAGGAAAAAAGGGGAAAATAGGTGAAAATGTGGTGTTTTGCAAGAGTATGAGGGGTAATGTTGGTTTTTTAGGAGCAACATTATAACCAGTGAGGCTTTAGATGGGAAATCAACAGGGGGAATTTTATTAAAAGCAAAGGCCTGCAGAAGACTTCAAGGATGATGTGTCTTCAGGGGAGATGCATTCCTTGAAGGTCTCCAAAAATGACATAGCCCCCAGCTTGCTTGTCAAGAATTTCATAGGGGGGCTAACAGTGGCTCCACATGGGGATGGCTTCTTCTTGAAGGAGTCAAGAAACCAGAAATGATCTTTGGAGTAGGCCAGATGCCTGCTTCTTGGCACATCCCTTTCTTTCTTCAATTTTTAGCTACCACAATATGATAGAAACATCAGCAGAAAGACTTTCCCAACCAAAATACCTACCCAAACTACAGTCCTAAGAATTTTCTCTTGGGTTCCTTTAAATTAGCAGACCCTTTACATCATTTATTTTTGCAAACAGAAAACAAACCTATTCTAAATCTACCTTTATTGCTCCATGAGACTAGATTAGACTGTTGGTCTCATATGTTTCTCTACCTAATCTACTACCTGTTGGGATTAAACTGTCCAACAGGTTTCTTCTCCTACATTCTAAGACAGGAAATTCAAAACAGCCAAGCTAGGATTAAACTGTCTGACTTGCTGTGAATCCAAGGCATAAAACTTTCATTCCTGGACAATGAATTGCTGAAAACTTGGAGACAAAACTGTGAAGGCTGGAAATTTGCAATTTGAAATATCCTTCTTTTCCTGTGACTCAGGTTTTGAGCATATTAGAGTCACTTCCTTGCTTCATTTCAGCTCTGGTTTTGGGCATGTTAGAGCTGATTCTTCTTTTCTCTGCTGGTCCAGATCTTGAGCATATTAGGACCATCTATTCTGCTCCTTTCGGCTCAGATTTTGATAATGTTTGAGCCACTCTTTTTGCCTTTCGGAGGTTCAAGTTTTGAGCATGTCTGAACCTCTCTCTCTCTCTCTCTCTTTTTTTGAAATGAAATAAAACTACAATGATATATACAATGGAGAATGAAAGTGGAAACTGAAATTTAGCAGAAGTAGTGCTTGAGCATCCTGCCATTGACAGGACCCCCAAGTAGCTCTGTACCATTAAGTTCTTGCAAGAAAAATCCATTAGGACCCACAGTGGCTTGGATGACATATGGACCTTGCCACAAGCTGTCAAACTTTCCATGTTTACCTTTGTCCTCCCTTCTTGAATCCCATTTCAACACCTTATCCCCAACTTTGAAATCTACAGCTTTGGTTCTTTTGTCAAATAGCTTTTTAATGTTCTCCTGAAATTTGACTGCTCTGTTGTAAACCTGCTCCCTTGTTTGCTGAAGATGAATAGTTTCATTAATTCTTCTCACCATACTGTCTTCCTCTATCTGAATCTCTTGGGCAAGCTTGATCACTGGAACTCCAAGGCTAGTAGGAAAAAATGCTTCTGTTCCATAAACCAGCTGGAATGGTGACATGCCAATAGATTTCTTTGTGGTGAGCCTGTCAGCCCACAAAGCATGTATCAACTTTTTATGCCACAACTTTTTGTTCTCTTCCAGCAGTTTCTTAATGATGTTCACTAGGCTTTTGTTGGATGATTCAGCTAATCCATTACCCTGAGGGTAATAGGCAGTTGAATGACCAAGGGCTATTCCATACCTGTGACAGAAATCAACCATTCTCTTGGATCCGAAAGCAGCAGCATTTTCAGTGATTATTTTTCTTGGACAACCAAACCGAGATAGGATGAAGTCTTCTAGGAACCTAATGATGACATAATCAGTGGCATTCCTAGTGGGTATGGCTTCTATCCATTTGGTGAAGTAATCCGTAGCAGTTAGGATCCATCTGTGTTTTCCAGAAGAAGAGGGGTGAATTTCTCCAATGAAGTCTAGGCCCCATTGCATGAAGGGACCTTCTACGGTGATGGGTTGTAAAGGGAGGGGGAGGAGCTTTTTTCTGCCCTCAAAGATTTGGCATTTATGACAGGCAGTTACCATTTTATGGACGTCATTGAAGAGTGTGGGCTAATAGTAACCAGCTCTAAGTATCTTGTTTGCAGTGGCTTTCCAACTCAGGTGGCCTCCACACTCCCCAATATGGAATTCATGTTTAATTCTTTTAGCTTCAGTTTCCGACAAACATTTCAGCAATAGGCCATTTGGATTTTTCCAGTATAGATTCTCATTCAAAATGCAGTAATTTCTAGCTTTGAGTTTTATGAATCTGGCCTTGGTTTTGGACAGTTCTGGAGGGGCATTGAGATTGGTGAGCACATAAAGGATATCAGAGGAGAGTTCTGAAACTTCTCCTCAACAGTTGGATGGGGAAATCCTTCCTGCTCATCTAAGGCATTTATCATGTTAATGTCAAGGGCCTGCAAGTTTGATTCAGCCATTAACTGGGCCAGGCCTTGACCTTTGATCAACTTGGTGGGTTTTATTTCAAGGTCGTATTCCAAGATTGTAGCAATCCATTTGCCCCTTTTCCCATCAGGGTCCTGGGACAAGATATATTTAACCACTATATTTGGTAGATAAGCAATGGTGTGAGAATGTATAATGTACACCCTAAAGTATTTTAAGGCCTTTACCAGGGCATAGGCTTGTTTTTCCATAATGTTGTACTTTAAGGGTGCGTCTCTTAAGGCTTTGCTGAAAAAGGCAATTGGCTGTTCATTACCTTCTGAATTATTTTGCAGCAAGACTGTAGCTATTGTATGCTGGGAAGCAAATGAAAAGATCAGAAAATCTTTTGAGAAGTCTGGGCTGATAAGGACAGGGGCCTGAGTGAGTGCAAGTTTTACTGACTCAAAATATTTCTTGGCTTCAATAGTCCACTTAATTCCTGCACCTTTCTTTAGCATGTCAGTCATTTTCCTGAGGTGCTCAGCAAGATTGGGAATGAATCTCCTAAGGAAATTTATCTTCCCAATGAAGGACTGTAACTCCCTGATGTTTCTGGGGTGTGAGATTTGGAGTATTCCCTCAACTCGTTGTGGGTCTATCCTGATTCCTTTCTCAGATATGATGTGGCCAAGAAGTTTGCCTTCTTGTAGCCCAAACACAGTTTTCTTAGGATTCAAGGACAGGCCATACCTTCTACATTTTTCAAAGACCTTCCTCAGATGTTCCAGGTGTTCCTCTTCAGTTTTAGAAAATACAGTCAAGTCATCTAAGTCGATAACTATGAAGTGTCCTATTTCATCTGAGAAATCTATATCCATCGCTCTCTGGAAGGTAGCTCCAGCATTCATCAGTACAAAGGGCATTTTCACATACATCAAGGTGCCCCATGGAGTGGTAAAAGCTGTTTTGAGTTGATGTTCTGGGAGTACAAGAACCTGATTGTATCCTGAAAAACCATCAAGCAGGGAGATTCTCTTAGAGCCCACTACCTTCTGCAGGATATGTTCCAGTCTAGGCAAAGGGTAGTTGTCTTTCAGGGAGGCTCTGTTGAGGTTTCTGAAGTCTATGCATAGTCTGATCTCCCCTGTTTTCTTTCTCACAGCCACTAAGTTTGACACCCAATCAGAAAACCTTACAGGAACTATTATGCCTACATCATACATCTTTTTGATCTCTTTCTCTACTGCAGGAAATTGTTTTGGATTGATCCTACGGAGTTTTTTTCTGAAAGGCTTCTGATTTTCCTTCAGGGGTATCTTGTGTTGTATGATGCTGGTGTCATAGGCCTTTAAGTCTTCATAGTTCCATGCAAACACATCAATGAATTCCTTAAACAGGTCAGTGTATCTCTTCCTCATGTCTGCAGGTATGGACTTAGCCAGTTTTATCATTTTGGGTCTATCTTCAGTGCCTATGTTGCATTCTTCTATATCTGAGTCTACATGTTCTATAGTGGGCCTTTTTTCTATGTCATCAAAGTCGAAAAGGTCCTCTAGGGGTGCCAGGCCTTTGGGTATGTTCTTATCTCTGGCCTGCAACACCTCTATCTCTTCGCTATCTGCATTTTCACATCTTTCGGTTGAATGTCTAGTTTCTTCAGAAAGGACGTGTATTTCTATGTTACAGGGTGTTTCTTGTTCATCTGGGGGATCCTCACTTGGGCAGATGTCATCAGATTTTGAGTCGGAATCAGAAAATTCAAACTCATTTCTGCCCACCAGAAAATCTTCGATCTGTTTATCACCTTCAAAGACCTGCCAGTATTTTTCGTTGTCTGGCACTGCAGGTCTGAACTTGGTTTGAATGATGATTTTTTGGTCAGGGGGAGTTTTAGGATATGAACTATCCAGGCAAGCTAATCCATTAGCAATAACGTTTTGACTCCTGGGAACAAACACCAATTCATATTCCACAAAGGTTTTCAATAATTCCATAGTGTCATTCCTATATGCCCTCAACCTGGGGTGTTTCGCTGCGTATTCACCATTCATTTGTTTAATTACTAACTCAGAGTCTCCTCTCACAGCTATCCTATGGACTCCTAATATTTTCAATAGATTCAGACCCAGGATGAGAGCCTCATATTCTACAATATTATTCGTGCATCTGAAATTCAGTTTCACAGTGTGGCTCTCAGCGTGGTCATTTTCTGTGTTACGTAGCCACACCCCTGCTCCAACATTTTGCCTAGTACAGGACCCATCGAAGTTCATTTCCCACAGGGGCTCACCATTATGTTGCGTTGGGGAGACTATACTAGGTTGTGGGTTATCTTGTTCTTCACGTGGTATATTACTTTGCGGGGTGTGACTAATAGGCTGACTGCATTGTGTTCCTGATTCACTCTGAGTTTCGTTTTCAGTACCCTGCCCATGGTTTTCTTCATCGTATTCTTCTAGGGTAGCCATTATGCTAAAGTCCATGGGCTCTGTGTTATTGTTGGTATTTCTGTTTCCTGACGCTGGCTCTCCTGAGGATGAGTCGTTATAAAGAATGAAAGAATCCAGGTCTATGTGCACAGAGTATAATGGTGAATTTTCAGGTTTCTCGGGGCTACTGACTAGGAATTTCATTTGGGACTCTCTATACAGTCTCCTAAGTTGGCCAAATATAGGGATAGTGGCGTATGAGCCATCCATCTGCATTGTTCCTTGCAGTTTGGCTCCCCATGATCTTGACAATAGCATGCCATACTTGGGTGGCACATCTGCCACCACCACGTCCATGACCATACATTTAGCTGGGATCTGGGTCAAGCTCACACATAAGTCTTTGATTAGGCCTAGGCATTTTACCCTGCTAGAGTCAGATGAATATAGATCTTTGTAAGGTCGTGTTATCTCTAGGCCTAGCTTTTCCATTACTACCTTAGGCATTAAATTGTGTGATGCTTCAGAATCGTGCATGGCATTGTGGAGTATTTTGTCATGAATGTTGAGACTGATATAAAAAGGTGGAACTACCCCTTCCTGAAACTTTCCCTCAATTTTTGGACCAAATAGGAGGGCAGGTTGATCATCACTCAAATTCACAGTGTCGTTGTTTTCCCCCAGATTCAATGCTTTCAAAATTTGGCCTTTATATACATCCTGAGTGGCCAGCTCAGATAATGGTACGGAGATTTTGATTTTTGCAATCTCACTCTCTAAATTGAAAGTGGACTGGGTCTTTGGAGTGCTTAATTCTATTTTATTTGCTACTACCTTAGTAGCTAAATCAGTTTGTGATTTCTCATTATGTACAAGATCAGGAATTGTTTTATCAGGAGCACTAACAGCAGTGCTAGTGCTTTTGATTGGCTGGCTTTGTTTTTCGATGTCCTGGTTGTCCTTTTCCTTGTTTTTCCCAGAACTTTCAGCTGCTAATTTGCTATTTTCAGAGGTTGCTTTAGAAGATCTATCAGGCCTTTTCTTGATGGTGATCTCAGGAGCTTTGGTTTTGGAAGCATCTTGGCTCTTTTTGCTCCTAAGTTCATATTGTTCTCTGACTTGCATTATAGCGTTTTCGAATCCAAGTTTATAGGCTTCAGATTCTAATCCTTCCTCATCCCAATATGAGGGTAAAGGCTGATATTCTTCCGAATCACAGTTATGGATTGAGTCCTCTGTTTCGAACATGTTTATAGCATTCTCCTCAGACTCTTCTATGATTCCCTCATCTTCATCTAAGAAGTTTTCTTGAAATGGGGGAATAACTTGTTGATCTGACTCTCTTTGTCTGTTGGGAGCAGCATTGTTTCTTCTAACGTTCTGGTTCTGGTTTTGGCTTCTGTTTTGGAAAACCATCCTTTTTATCATTTGTTGTATCTCCTCCACGTTTTTAGACAATATATCATATTTGGGGTCAGATGTGGAAGCTACATTGTCATCCTTGTATGTTACCCTTTTCTCAGCTCTTAATTTAGCTCTTTTCTCAAGTAGATTAGCTTCTATATTTATGGCTCCTTTCTGCATGTCCTCCAATGTATTATACTATTTATCTCTAAGCTCATAGGCCATGTCAGCATCAAATCCATCAGGATATTTTGCTAGAGCCATACCTTGAGGAGGCTTCATGTGTGGGGGGAGAGCATTGCAAATGCTATTGAATCTAGTGGTGTAATCATGGACACTTTCCACTACATTTCTCTTAAGGGTCATGTAGTCTGCTAGGAGCTGGTGAGGGTTTGCCCTAACTTCCCATTTGTTTGTGAAGGTTTGATATAACGCAGGGAGATCTTGGATACTGCCAGGGGGCAAATTTTTGAACCATTTCTTTACGTCACCCCCTAAGCTTTGGGCAAAGATTCTCATTTTGATTGTTTCATCATCAATTTCCATATAGTCAAAAGAATCCTCCATATTATCTATATGTTGCTGAGCTGTGATGGACTCTTTAGTAGTGAAGTGTGGGATTTTTGACTGATAATCATTGGGCAAGGGTAACAAGGGTTGAGGTAAAACTAAAGGTGCCTACCAAGCTGCCATGATAATGTTCTGATGAGGAATAGGGTTGGCTTGAGCAGCTGGTATATGGATGACAGGGATATTAGGACCAGCGGAAGTCTGTTGAGAAGATCTAGGGTGGGAGAGCCCCAAGTTTTGAATGAAGTGGGTATCAGGTGGTGTAGATGGAGGGGTTCCTCTGTCCCTAGTGTGTTGACCACTATGAGATGGTGAACTGTGAAGCTCAAGTTCTGGCTAGTCTAGATGATTGAATGACCTAACTCTTGGTAAACTGTTAGGTAGCTCTAGGTTAGGGAGAAAATGTGATAGAGCTATTAGGTTTTCCGGTGCAGAATAAGCTCTATGAATGTGACTGGAAATAGTTGGTCTTTTAGGTGTAGGAGCTCCTTTAAGGATACTCTCCGGATTGTCAACTATTTCAGGTGGGTGAGGGTTGGGATAAGATCTTGTGTGAATGGTTCTGAAAGCCAAAATGTTGTTTCCCAGCCAAGCAGCTTAACCCTACCTATCACTTCTACTGTGGTTGTTGTTGTCTCAGAGGCTGGTCTCCCAGTGGAGTCTGATCGTGAAACCAAGTTAATCAGAAGGCCTACTGATCACCAGTGGAGTATCTTCGTTTAGGAACAATGGAGTCGCCAGGTGGAGGGTATGTCTAAGGGGTTACACTGTCCACCGCAGTGCTCAGGCACAATCACCTTTCAGGAATCTCCTAAAAAAAAACAAACTCCAACCAGAGATTGACTAGGAGGCCATTTACCAGATATGTCACCTCCGAAGAGGGTGAGATCCAGAGGCTGCATGGCCCCTTTCCAGGCTTTGTCTAAGAGTGTGGTGGATACTCGATGATGGAGGTCGGTTCAAGAAAGGAGTGACTTGCTGTCAACCTAACCAGCGTTCTAAGTTTCTGAGTCTTGGAAATGTATAAAGAGGAATGCACTCAGATTGTCCCCAGCGGAGTCGCCATTATGTTGGGGTTCCCATGTTTTGGCCAGGTTGACAAAACCAAAAGATGAGACAACATAGAACCACTTTCAGACCTTAGGATCTAGCCCTCCTAGGTCCAGAGAGGGATCTCTCTAGATGAGTCAAAGTGTATATCTTTGAGGCTCTAAGTTATTATTTTAGGCTAGATATAGGCTCAGGGTTGTTTGTTTTATTGTTTATGTTTGGTTGTTGGGAATCAGGAAAGAAGGATCCAACATAAGGCAAGGATGAGAAAAGAGGGAGTTTAGGCAAAGGTAGATAATTCAGAGAACATCAAGGCCATTGGGCAATGGAGTCAAGAAAGGATTTATTTGTAATCAATGTGCAAGCTTTCAGTGGGCTAGTCATCTAGAGCATTAGGATCTTATAGGATGATTGGCGAGGTGGAACATTAAGGGCTGAAAATGAAGGAAGGAGAACCATCCAATTCTGTATATAGATCAGGCCAGAGGTCATTTAACTCCAGACTTGCTTGGACAAAATCAGATGTAGGACAAGGGATATTAGAAAGGATTAATTGGGATGGTAAGATCGTAGAGAGGCAGAGACAAGGTTCTAGACCTCCCAGTGTTCTCAACACATCCAACTAGATCCTAGCAAGAACATCTAAACACAGTTTTCATTAATTCATACATTAGAGAGCAGGAAATAACATCCACTACACTGGTTAAACCAATTGAAATCAATATTCAGATACACATGTCAGTAGAAAACATAAAGGGCTGGGAGAGCAACAACATAAGGCACCTATCAAGGGTAAATCTTATGCCAAACTTCTGATGCGAGCTAGTAGAAATGGAATGAAATGAAATTAGACACAGAGATAAGAAAACATCACCAGCTGCTTTAGATCAGGATCCAAAGAAATATGCTTGTTATATCAAAAACAACACCAATCAGGTACATCATTGCCCACAGCTTGAACATTCAATCTGAATACATCAAATCTCAGCCTATCTTACAATATTACACAGAGCACTTGTCTCTGGAGGGAAATGCTTGCATTTCACTGATATCTCATCAACAACCTTTACAATAATTTCCTTCTGTGCTTTATAGCAGAGGATGAACAGAAGATCGACTGAGGGGGTAGGTGAACACTAAATGTAACATTAAACACAAAAATGAGTGCAGGGCCGAAACCCATTCTGTTTGAATGCTGTGTATTTAATCTCTGTCACCTCCCTCGTGAAAGAGTGATCTTCTCCGGATATGATCTTGACCTCTTTTGACTGTAGTACTCCTGGTGCTTTGAACAAAAATAAAATAAACTACTGAGAAGTCTGTCATATAAATGCTCTGGCGGTTTTGAACTTCTGTTAGGGTGGAAATTCCTTCAGGGACATTGTGCATAATAAAAGCTGTATGGGCGCCTTGTACTTTATAAAGAAAAACATTATGCTGACGAACAAACCCTGATGTTACCTTTTACTTGTGCTCAGGATCCTTTGATCGATCCTCGGGGTCTTCAAACTAGTGCTTTGCCTTCTAAACCACTGATTTAAGGCTCAGGATCTTCATTAGTGCGCCTTAATCTCCTTTGCTTTGTACTGAAACACTTTTCCGCTCCATTTTTTCTTCTGACGGGTTAGCTCAGGTTTTAATGGCGCTGGGAGATTTTCAGAGTTGGGTTCTACCCTTCTTTAATGCAAGTCCTGTGTTCACTTTCTCGGGTCGTTTTTTTTATAAACCCTGCCTCTGTAACTAATCTTCTTTGATTTCTCTGTCCTTGTAGCAGAAATGTGCATCATGGCGGTTTTCTGCTTCTTTAAAACCCTGCAACACTCACGAAAAAATTGAGAAAACATGTATGGGGGTGGCAGACACGATGGAGATGATGGGAATAGCCATGCAGAACGAAAAGACGACGGAATTTTGCAGGAACATGGTGGAAACATTCATGGCGTTGAGAGAGGTGGCAGAATGTAGTCGCAGGTGGAGAAATGAAATTTCAACGTAAAACATTGAAAAAGGCCCTTTTGGATGAATAAATATGAATGGACGGGGAGATTGTACGGTAGGCACACGTGGAGATGACGTGGCGGGACCGGGAGACAGTGGAAAATTCAGCGGTGGGCGAACAAATCTGGATCGTCGATCGTGGTGGAGATCAACGGTGGAGGACGACGGATGGCGGGCCATAACATGGGTTATCGCATGTGCAACTACATTAAACATCATGCACCTTTGACGAGCGATAGCCGTTGGATGGCCTGCCCCAGATCGGACGGTCCACAGCAATTTCGCTGGGCATTCATGTTCGAGAGATAATGCGCGGGGGATGGGCGGTTTTGCCATCGTACAGGGGACAGGTGGCATACGGTGAGTGGAATCGCTGGGTGCTCAGGGAAAACCACCCACCGCGCACAAGCGGTGTGGGAGAAACCAGTGGTTTCTGAACAGTGCACGGGCGGGGACCATCGGCGGGAGGACTGTGGACCGTTGATCCGACGGGGAAATGAACGACGATCACGCGATGAGGAAATGAACGGGGGAAAACGAAGGGCGTCAGGATTCACGCTCACCGTCCGATCAACCAAGATCGACGGATGAAATTTCGCCCGATAAATTCAGTGGATAAGTGCCTTTTTCCTCAGCGAGTGGTTACAGCGATGGGTTACATGGAGGAAAAGGGCGCGGGTTAACGGAGAAGGGGCTGAGGCCTATTATATGGTCGGAAATGGGTTTTTATCCCATTTTTAATGTATTTAGAGGCCCAAAGGGTAACGATAGGGAGATTGAGGGGGAATTTGGGAAAACAAAGGGTGTAGGGGTTTTTAGAGGGGATTTAGGGAGTTAAAAGGGAAAATAAAAAAAGGAAAAAAGGGGAAAAGAGGTGAAAATGTGGTGTTTTGCAGGAGTATGAGGGGTAATGTTGGTTTTTTAGGAGCAGCATTATAACCAGTGAGGCTTTAGATGGGAAATCAATAGGGGGGATTTTATTGAAAGCAAAGGCTTGCAGAAGACTTCAAGGATGATGTGTCTTCAGGGGAGATGCATTCCTTGAAGGTCTCCAAAAATGACATAGCCCCCAGCTTGCTTGTCAAGAATTTCATAGGGGGGCTAACAGAAGGTACATAAAAATGAGATTATATATACAAATACCATCTGATTTAGTACTTCTCAAAGGGATACCAGTATGAGTTATAAAGGTTTCCAACTAGGTGAAACCATGTGTAGTTCCTACAATATTCTTCCTCGACTAAAATGTTACCCCCTAAATAATATATCACATTGTTATTTAAAGACACCATAATACATCTGTAAAAAAAGATCTTGCTAGCCCCATAAAAATCTCTTAAAACCATTAGAAAATAACTTGTGCAAAGTAGGGTTTGATGCTAAAAATATAAAATGATCTCAACTTCTACTATACTTCTTAGATTAGTTATTATGACCTTAAATATGAATTTCCATAGCTTCTTTAGATAAAATGACACTAGTTTCATTGAAATTTGTGCTCTCTATCAAAAGATATTTAAATCGTGAAATTTGTGGCCTTATTTGAAAACCCTAAAAAAATTGTTGATTTTAAATTGTGGATTACTTCACTTCTCAGACTACATTTTTCATCATCATCATCACCTTCTTCTTCTTCTTCTTCTTCTTCTTTTTTGTTTTGTTTTAATTGGTTAATTTTCAAGAGGAATTTAGTTCTTGGATTAGATTCTTCAAATTCCATGTAGAAAGTTTCAAAAATAAATTTGAATGTTATCATCCTCTTTTTTTCGATAAAAAATTAGCAAAAAGGAAAAAAAAAAAGTATCTTGCTTTGTGCCCAAGAAGCTTTGATACCACTTGTAGTGTAATTTACATGAAATATAGTGCAAAAACAGAGAACGGAAGAGAAAAAGAAAGATAAACCCTGACAAATATCACTTTGATAATACAAAATAGAGATTTATGATCACTTGCATATTCAAGGGGGAAACTTCCAATAACAATGCTCCAAATACATTGGCAATTCTTAACAAATCATTGCGTAACCTTCTATTCCATATTTAGTTATCCATACAAAATCAAACTTGCCATGGGCCCCATATAATGAGGGCCAATGAACTAATTTGGGTCTGATTAATAAAAAGAACTATTTTTATGATGAAAGGAAATTAACTACTTATTTAATGAGCCTTCTTCAAGGAAGTTGGCCTCAAGCATTAACAAAATATCTAAGTAAAGGGGTTAGGGTAGGAACCTAAAAAATGGATTAGACAAATTATAATACATATTAATGCAACACACTTTACCTAAAGACACATTAGTCCTAGTTAATATTAACTAACTCTTATATGTCTAAATATTCTAACACATTCATCGAAAATTTATGGAAATAGTTGTTTAAGCTATAAGGTACCTAATTAGGAATGAGCTACATATAATTCCTCGAGCAAATGGTAAAATGTAATTGGTCAATAAGTATTTGGAAAATTATTTGAGATGTTTTTCCTTAAAAAGGTAGGAGTGGTGGGTTCATTAACTAGCTCTTTCCAAATGGTGGTATAACACCATCTATTCATGTTGCTACCAAAATGTCATCATATGAAGAAACCTATGGATAAAAAATCCCACTAGTGGTCTCTTACTTACTAAGCACATCCAAAGTTCAAGAGGTGGACAAAACCATAAACACCTATCATAACATTCTCCAAGTGCCAAAGGAAAATTTTGCATTAGCTCAAAACATAATGAATCAACAAGTTTATAAAGAAAAACCTAATTTCTACTTTTTAAAGAAGGGGATTAAGCGTTTGATCATCTCCAACCCTATAAACAAATATTTCTCAAGAATAAGAGCAAATAAAAGTTCACATTTGGGTGTTATGGCCCCTATCTAATATTCATATGTATCATACATGTTACTTACAAGTTGGCTCTCTTGTCACACTCTATGATCCACTCAATATTTCATGTGTCATGATTGAAGAACCTAGTATGGATGAATTATTGATTTCAAACCATATATTAGGTGTAAATATATTTTAGGATGTACCAAAAATATAAATTTTTACGACTGGTGACGAATCCACCTAACAACAAAAAGAAAAGGGAAAATATGTTGCAAAACCCTACGCTATTCAGTAATAACTTTCAAATCTGCAAAAAAATGTTAGAGAAAACCTGCAAAAGAGTTCATGAAATTTGAAAAAATATGCTAAAAATTATCAGAGAGAACCCAATGGAAAGAACTCCATTTTTGATTAATATCACACATGGAGCGGTACATAGACTTGGATATTTAATGTCCTCCTCCATGGGAGGGTTATTTTGTGCCCTATGCTTCAGAGAGTTTCTTTTTATCTCCTCCAGTTGCAAATCAACAAAGAAGAAGAATGGTAGAACTCAATGTGGAGAGGTCAAGATTTATGCGATCAGAGTGACAACGATCATAATGATAATCTATAAGTAGTGAGGGAAAAACCTCACTATTTATAAAAAAATGTTACTATAGATCTAGATATAGTAAAACAGTAAAATATTCTTATACAAATCAAGATCTAAAACAATAAAATATTCTTACACCAAATCAAGGTCTAATAGCTATGAGTATTTTATTATATTTAGGAGAGGAAAATATTAATGAAATGGTCAATAAACTTTATTTAATGAACTAAGTAAAAAAATAATGATTAAGTGAGCTAATTAAAAAAATTGGGTAAAGTAATTAATAAATCAAAATGATTTATTAATTACTTTAGGTGGATATGGTCAAGGTAAGTTAGAAATAATTACTAAATAGTGATTTAATAATTATAATTATTTTAGAGGAGAAAATTGTAATGATTAAAGAATAATAAATAAATATTGTTTTATTTAATTATTCTTGGGTAATGTGGTCAAAATAGATTAGAAATAATCAATATATAGTGATTTAATAATGATTTTAGGGGAGAGAAGTTAAACGATTAAGGAATAATAAATAAATAATGGTTATTTAATTATTCCCATGGATGGGTGAAAATATTTTTAATTGTTTTCAGAAAATGGTAAATATTAAAATAACATGAATTTTTTTTTATTTGTCAAGTTATTTGTGTCCTCTAGAGATTAGAGATTACTACATGCTTAACCTTTGGCTTGAGAAATCACAACTCGGGGACATCTAAGCCATCAAAATCGCCCAGGGATCGCACCTAGCTTGGGCCACACCAACCCTTAACATGATTGGAATTTTACCCACAGAGTTTCGCACCAGTGACCTTCACATCACACAGTGGCTTAAAGATACACCCCATCATTGTCTATTCTACGCCCTGTGGTTGAAAATAATATGAAATTAATTGAATGTATTTCCAGGCCAGTTTTAGGTGGGTGAAAAGAAATAATTTAGGAAAAATGGTTCTCTAAATTATTTCCTAAGGTAAAAGTGATTTTTACTGTGTAAAACCGATACTACATGGTATATTTTGATCATTTTAACGAAAAATGGATAGGTGATCACTTTTTAGGTGATAACACCATCGTGACAAAATTATTTCAAAAGGATAATATTTGATTGTAACTGAAAGAAATTTTAGGGAAAAAAGTGTCATATGTACCAACACATTATGATAAGGTGGAAGGGCATGTAGCTTAAATATACCACGTGGGAACCATCCATGATTTTTTCTACAATAATTTCTACATCTTCAACCTTGAGGAAAACATTTATTTCGAAGGGTGGGGCATGTTAAGGTCCCATCCTACCTTCCCTAATTAAGGGAGTAGGCCATTAATTAATGTCTAATATCCATTTTTATTAATTACGTTGCACTAGGAAATTATAGTGGGTATCCTGCCTTACCCCCCCTTTTTTCTTTACTTCCATTATTATATAACTTCGTAGATAGGCTACATTGCATAATAAATAAACCCCTCTAATACTGTTAACATTAAACCCTTCTAACAATAAATAAACCCCTCTAATACTATTAATAAATAAACCCCTCTAATACTATTAATATTAAACTCCATATTATCTCAATATTTAGGATCATTTATATTTTCCCATTATAATATAGGGCATCCCTTTACTTACCCTCTTAAATATATTTATTAAAATAAACCCTAATAGTATCTCTTAGTTTTAGTAACAACCAACTTAATTATTAACACCCCTCTTTTTTAGTATTAATAAAAATCAAAATTTTAATACAATCCATTTTAATAAGATAATATTAAATAAACCCCTATAATCAATAATTTAAATCTTATATTTACGCATTATATTATATGTTATCATAACCACCTAAACTTTTCCTCAAAAATATATTATTAACAAACAAAACTAATTTTTTTTTTTTTTATATGAATAACTCAATAAACAATAATAAGTTTTTTTTAAATGTGTCATTATTAAATTAAAAATGAAATAAATAAAAATTAAAAATGAAATAAATAAATATTTTTGAATATACTAAAATAAATAACTAACTAATTTATAAATATTTAAGCGCTCGTCGGCCCTTTCACTCTCCTTCTTTCCATTATTTATTGACCCTGGTCTTCTCTCTTCTTAGCAGGTTGTCCTGAAGATGAGTCTTGATTTAGACTCGAAACGTAGACTAAAAATGATGACTGTGGATATTCCGAGTTTTATATATGAAAAACTACGTCACAGAAACCTCCAATCTAGCATTATAGTGGGTAATCAATAAATGTAAGGTTTCCTCTTTAAAGAAGATCCATTGTGTAGATTATGTAGCATCAACAATAAAGACACACTATATGGTTAGGTTTTGAGATAGATAGAAACTATTTATAGTAGTAGAAGTTATGTATTCAGGGGTCAAGTGACCAATATCGAGTTAAAGCTATACTCAATTGGAGCCTTTCCCCCTCAAAGATGCAAGCAAAATTTAAAATGGCAAAAAATAATTTCTCAGTGTTGTTGCGTCAATACTTTGAGTGTGTTGTTGGGTTGATACTTTGAGTGTGTTGTGGCGTTACTTTGGGTATGTTTTATTTGATTTCCAGATTTACATTTATTTTAATGTTGTTGTATTTTATTTCAATAAGATATGCCACATAAAGTTTAAAGTTATTGTTAAATGGGGAAATAATGATTTTCAAAATACATAATATAATGAAATTAATATGTTACCTTTCTATTGTTGATTGATAAATATAACTGAACTATGAAATAATCAAATAATAAATAAAAATTCCAAAGAGCTAACTTTATTAGTTTAATTTTTTTTTTCCAAAATGAAACTTATTATAAAATTTCTTATTCTAATTTAATTGAGTTTCACTTAACCACCAATTATTATTGTAATTGATCATTAAAGCATTTCGTGTCTAACTATTTCAACTAAAAATGTGTCTAACTATTTCAAATATATATATTTTTTAAATAAATTTTCATAATAATAATAATAATAATAATAATAAACCCATATTTTCTTATAAAATATTATCTAAATTTTAATATTCAAACTTAAAACTTAAAATCCCCACTGCTCTTTATCTTTAAAAAAAAATACAATAAACAAACAAATTTGCTCATAAAAATATTTTATTTTATTCATTATTAAAATATATTTATAATTTTATTCAATTCCATCTTCATGCATCTCACTTTTTTGACTTTTTTTGTAACTTTATTGACACATAAATGGTATATTATTTTATTAAATTCCATCTTCTATTTATCATCATGCATCTAAATTTTCTTAACCTTATTGACACGTACATTGTACTTTTATTCGTGAAGATTTTCATATTTCTAAAACATCACCGAGATGTTGCTAAAATCATATTTACACTTTTCAACTCAATTGACGGTGGGAAAGGAAACAATAATGATTTTACTATCTTTCGGTTAGTTGGAAGGTTGGTTCAAGATTTCCAAAGTGAAAAAAAAGTTAGGGGATCTTTTACCATCAACATTTTCAACCTTGTGTCTTTTCAACCTGCCAAAGAGATCCACTCAACTTTAATGATATTGAAAAGAAAAAGGCCTTGTGCCCCACATTTTGATGTATATTTTTTCATGATAATCATTTTGATATTTTTAATTAAAAAGTGTTTTTTTATCCTGAAATAAAAATAAAAAATTTAATATATATTAAATTTATATAATTAGTGTAGTTATATAAATATTAATCTATAATAAACATTAAAATATTTATTTTATTATATATTTTAATATATAATAAATTTATATAATTAGTGTAGTTATATAAATATTAGTTTATAATAAACATTAAAATACTTATTTCATTATATATTTTAATTTGTTAAAATGAAAAAAAATTATTATATATAGAGAAAAAAATATATAACAAAATTTTTAACTATAGAGATTTAATATACTATGGGCTAATATCATAACTTATCAATATCACATGTCTAAAAAAATATAACTAGTTGCATGTGACATTTTTTCAATTAACGAAATTAATGAAAAGGAGAAATAAGGCCTAACTCTTTGAATCTAGGCTTATGCGATTAGAATTGATTGGAATGAGGGGAGAGCTAAAGCCCAACCCTCCCTACGGCTCCATCGCCTCCCACTCGCTCAAACGCTAACCCCTTCTCCTCATGCACAGAACCCTTGTACCCACCCCTCGACCACTCAATGCCCTCACGATACCCCTATGCAGCCCCTTTGCATCACTCGGCCTTCCCACACGGCCGCTCGCTCCAAACCTCTGCCCACATCACACGGCCTCTCGGCCCTCTCACCGGATCCCCTCACCACACTCTCCAACGGACTCAACACCCGAGCTCTCACCCGCCTGCACCTACCTACCCCTCACTCCCTACCAGCTCTCCCCTCTCTCACTCCCGCTTACCCACCCTCCCTACGCTGCTACCCCATCCCCCTAACCTACTACCCCTCTCACGCTCGCACTGCAAACTCCCTTCCCTGCCCTCACGGCTCACCCACTCTCCCTAAGCCTCACGACCCTTCCCCTTATCACTCCCATCCGCTCTACCTTCGCCCTATCGAGCCCATCCCCCTCCCTTGCTACTGCCCCCTCCCTGTGCAGAGCCACCCTCATCCCATCCCATCCTCCACACTCGACTCTCGATCCAATGCCCTCCCCCGACCCGACTCTCGCTGCAACACTCCTCCTCCCCCTACTGCTACCCCTCGGCCCCCTTACATCCCACTCCTCTCCCATCCCACGCGTTCACCAACTCTCAACACCGCCTCCCTCCATAACCCCCTCTCACACGACCTTTCGGCCCTCTTTCCCTCACGTGCAAATTCCCTCCCTCATTTCACTCAACCCACCCACTAATTTTAAAGTCTTTTTTTAATATTTAAATTTTCTATTTAATTCCCCTCCATATTCTGCCTTTTTCCCTTATGCATTTTTAAATCTCTCTTTAAATTATAAATTCCCTTACAACTTTTTAAATTAATTCCCCCTCCTTCCATTTTTTTTAATTAATCCCAAATTAATTAAAAAAAAAAACAGCAGAGAGAGAAAGAAAGGAAGTAAACGACAGAGAGAGAGAAAGAGGAAATGAACAACAAAATGAAGAAAATGGCATATGAGGAAATGATAAATACATAGTGAAAAGAGAAGTTTTGCATTGTGATTTGAAGGGTGATGTGAAGACAAGTTTGCCATCATTGCAAAACAACTATTTGAAGAAAAAATTCAGCTGCCTTAAAGGCTTATTGCATAGTGTTTTTGTTGCACATTTTGCAGAAATATTGTATTGAGCTGACATTGTATTGCTTCTTCATTCATAGTTGCAATCAAGATTTGAAGTGTAAATTTGAATTTTTGATGTAAGTCATTGTTGCTTGCCGGTTAGACATCCATGTCTATACCTTGATGTCCTCCATAATTTAAGAAGCAGATTTTGTACTTTGAGATTTCCATAGTTGGAAATTCTTTAGAGTCATTTGTAATTTTTGAAAGAAAGTTGAATCACATTGTAAACGAGTGCATTTTTGGTTGAAGCCGACACCCTTTTATTTTTTGAGCCTAAGTTGTTGAAAAATGGCTAAAATCAATGAGGCATTAGAGTTTTTGAATAATGTCATTCATTCCAATGTTGATGATATGATAAAAATGAGCAAGAATGCTCTTTGTAACATTCAAATTTGTTTGCAAGATGCACAAGAAAAGATTGAGTTTTTGCAGTTGCAATCTCAGCTCCAACAAGATGAACTTCAGCAAAAGAGTCACCATTCTGAACCTGTTTCTGTTCAGAACATTGTGAAAGACTCCCATCAGCAGCAAGTCAGTAAAGTTGCAGTTGATTCACATTTAGTTCTTTGCACAAGAGCAGATTTACATGCAGATGGAGCAGTTCAACCTGCACTTCTCAAGCCCATCATCAGACCTTGGGAAGAGCTTGTCCACAACGAGCACAGAACTAGTCTTGGATATGACAAGGATGTGTCCTTTCATATTCCAGACTACACCAAGCCCATCATATTTCAAAGTGCTGGATTCCTGTATGACAGTTCACTTGCAGTTGTTTCAGATCCTGCTCCACTTCCACAACAACAACAGATTGAAAAATGCTAACACTGTGATCGAGTTGGCCATATGAAAGATCACTGTTTTGATCTTCACCCATGCAAGCACTGTAGTCGGCACACCCATTATTCAGTCAGATGCTTCAGAAACAAGCCTCCTGCAAGAACAAAGATTCATCTTGGATGGATCGCTTCTTGGCAATGGGCATCAGCTGCCAAGAAGATGTTTAAGACACATGTCAGAACTTGTTCATGAATATTGAGAAAACTTGTTAAATTAGTTAGTCAAATGTTCTTTCAATGTGAGAAAATAAACATAAATGTCATCATCAATCCACAAGTATGCCCATACATACAAGGGAGGGGCAACTCCCTGTTAATAGTGAGTCCGCCCGATAATATGTTTCATAAGTATGAAATACAATATAAGTTCCAATCTAGAAAAAGACCTCATTTGCTCTTTGGCAAGGCGAGTTACTTCTATCCAAGATTACAATGCTTGAAAATCATTAAATATCCCACAACAATCATTTACAACATTAGAATTCACCTTAGGAATTGTTGAGAAGGTAAATCCCCTCTGCGGACAGAGGCGATCCCTACTAGCCCAGCAGGGGTCTAGCAACAAACAAACAATGCTATGACGCAGGCTCCTAGTTACGAATGAAAGATTTGGGATAAAAACCTACCTGGATTCCAGCGCTCGATCTGAAGAAGAGATGTCCCCGTCCTTCACTCCTGACAGATCACAATCCTTCCACGATCTCCGTGGATGAACACCTGCACACAGAAAGAACAAACAGATACAAGCATAGGAACCAGCATACGTAACTAAACATCGGTCAGAAAAGACATTACTCGCATTAACATAATGGAAAAAGGAGTGGAACCACAATCATAGTCATCTATTAAAGTGGTAAACGAATAGAAGTTACAACCAAGTTCTGACGCTGCAGCCTCCTTCGCGCGGGTCTCCGGTCGTCCACGTCTCGCAAACCTCGCCGGGGGAAAGGGAAACCTCTCCAGAGTCTCGTGACAATGGTCTCCTTGCTCGAATGGGCCTTAAGGGAAAGGAAGGATTCTTTTCAGCACAAAGGCACTTGGGAATAGGAGATGCAAAGCTTCAGCACTTCAAGACTATCAACCTTTCAGCCCCTTCATCAATGGATGAAGGCTATATTTATAGAGGAGAGGAGGAGGTTGGGATCCCTACAATAGTGGAAGGGAGGCCTTATCCTTTGGGAGGTTCCCCATATGGTGGAAACAAGAGGCCAAAGGAGGAAGGCCGTGGTTATTTAGGCGAAACCACTCCCGATGACTCATCCACGAAGTTGTTGTAATCGAAACTTCGCCTCTTTTTTTAAAAAACTTTCCATAAACAGAGTGGCGCGGGTGCAACACTGGGACAGAGCGCCAATTGGCGCGGGCTCAGTGTTAATTTTCCCCCATTGGCGCGAGTACATAACGGGCTACTAGCGCCAATGCAAAAACATGTGTTTTTAGGGGTCTGTTCAGGAAATGATAAACAGGAGAAATGTTGTCCTCATGGAAAGGGATGCAATGAAGGTATTTTCAAGGCTTGACATTGTTCACAGGTCACATAATGGGTCCTCCATTGTGCGGGACGGGGAATGGTAGGGACGGTGACAAATTACTGTGTAACAGATGCCCCCTAAAGCATGAGGCCCGAGAGAGAGAGGGGTGAAATGCTTTACGAGAACACGTCCAACTGAAGGCCCGCCATCGGAAAACCTGCACAGAAAGATACAACCGATATCTCAAGTACATGATGTATATGTGGTATGGACGCAGCGCATCCGAAACAGAGAATATTTATATCCCGGATTCATGGTATGGACGCAGCCTGTCCAACCAAGGATCAAACAAATAGACTTCAGTATGGCTGCACTTAACCTGAATTGCTGAGTCATGTACATAATGACAATAATCCACATCACTGGATTACAATGAAGGACAATCCAGGCCTCAAGGCCCATCTCGACTCCAAATAAGGGCAAGTTCTGCTACTTATCATGTGAGCTGAAGTCGAACATGCAAGAACATCGTCTGATTACCAGCCAATGATGAAAGCCGTTAACAGACGCGGGAGAAACCACCAATAATGACAATGGTCCTCAAGGTACTACAGGTACAATCTACGGCGTGCGAATAAATGAGTTGACGTCGAACACCCGCAGAATCATCCGATCGGAGGTCAATAATGAAAACCTCTCGTCGAATGCGACGAACCTGCCATTAAGGCATGCAGGCCCCAAGGTACCATCAGGAGTCTCTAGACCAACTTCCTGGATAATGAGTTGAAGTCGACAGGAAGTGACCTTGATCGAAGGTGGGCCATAATGATTCCCACATCATCGACACGAGACAGAGGAACATAATGTTTTGTTGTGAATTAGGATCATATGAGAAACAGAGGACGGTTGATATTCGCAGAGGCCAACTTCTCTTGAACATATAAACGGCACGGCAATGGACTTGGCAGTATTTGACATCAACAGATCAAAGGTCATGGCGACGAGGTAGTGAACAGATGAGAGGTCAAAAGAGATTACCCAAACCCATGGAAGCAAAGTGAAACAACGAGATGAGATGTCCCCAACCCGACACGAATGCAGACAAGTGCCATGTTCAAGAGCGACATACCGCCGACGACAACGACGATGGTTCCATTTTTCCCCCACCATTTCTGGCGAGTACCCCAATTATTTTTGATGACAAGCTTGAAGGGGATAGCATATGCTTGTAATATAAGTCCGCCCTTCGGGCGAATCCATCCTAGTGCATTTAACGAGCCCTAGGAAGGAGCGACTCGAATAACGTCATTTCGACTGGATCCGATGTCATCAGGGTTTAACGAGTCTGACAAAGGAAGAACTCGGCGTCTTTTCATGTTTAGAGAGTTTGAAAAGACAGCAAAAAAGAAAACTCCACAAGTCCCTTTTCGTAAATAGTTTCCCAGATCCGAAAAGGTAGAAAACAATATCCGGGAAAACCTCCTAGTCGCGATAGGCTAGGGTATTCCTTTTTCGTAATCAATCCATCCTAGCCCGAAAAAGGGTTAAACTTATACTGGGTGGATGTCGATTCGTGTCCATTTTAACGAGATCGAAATGACAAGGGCCTCGGCAATCTTTTCATGTTTAGAGAGTCAGAAAAGAGCTGAAAGATGACTCCTCCTGGAGGAACGAGTGGTATAAAGGGTAGCAACCGGTTCCGGTAATGGTGGAACTACTCTGAACAAATAAAGGTCGAGAGGCAATAAGACCACTCATCGCAGCGGTTCCTCAGGAACGGGTAAAACAACCAAGTGAAGGCATATGATCGGCCAAGCAGATAGTGACAATGGAGTGAGAAAACCAAGGCTCATCTGGCAAAAACAGGCTGATAAAATGGCCATCACAAGAGGTAAAATGGGAAAGGTTTCATTTTTACACAAGCTTGAAATCAGGAAACTCTGCTTGAAGTTGGTTTCATTTTTACACAAGCTTGAAACAAAGGTAAACTATGCTTGAAACCGGTTTCATTTTTACACAAGCTTGAAACAAAGAAACTTTGCTTGAAGTTGGTTTCATTTTTACACAAGCTTGAAACAAAGATAAACTATGCTTGAAACCGGTTTCATTTTTACACAAGCTTGAAACGGAAACAAAACTATGCTTGAAATAGTAAGCATGCCCCCAGCATGGTGACTCAATTCGAGGTACATGCCCCCCAAGCTTCAATCCATATGAAAGGCAAATGGAGTGAAGGTTCAAGTTACGAGATCTAAGAAAGACTCGACTGGGATTTTACGAGAACTTATCAAAGACTCGAATTGAACAGGAACATGTTTCATTGTTTTAACGAGGTTGACACATTAAAAGAACTATCCTCATGACACCTTGTTTCATTTTTTAAGGAGCTTGACACAAGACAAGGAACTATGCTCCAACAACCTTGTTTCATTTTTTAAGGAGCTTGACACAAGAAAATGAACTATGCTCCAACGACCTTGTTTCATTTTTTAAGGAGCTTGACACAAGACAATGAACAGTGCTCCACCGACCTTGTTTCATTTTTTAAGGAGCTTGACACAAGACAATGAACTGTGCTCCACTGACTTCATCATAATGAACGAGAAGTAATCGCTTCCAAGAGTTCCACTCCCGATGGAAGAAAAACATCCTGGAAGTCAGGACCCAATGCCCCCAGCACCTGATGCACGACGGCATCATCACTGAGCACAGGCACGGGGTAAGTAGCCACATAGTTGACCTACGGTGGGGCAGATACAACGGGTGGATAAAAACCAGGAGGGGGTGATGGCGGACCAGTTGCCACATTAGGACCAAAGAACGACAGCTGATCAATGGTCACGATCCGTCCTTCATGTGGAAAGCACGCCACACGAAAAAGGGAGGAGACAAGCGCTCCCATGGCATAGGTGTAATCGCGCCCCAGGAGCAGATTGAAATCCAAAGGGCCTGGAACGACCATCACGTCCATATGGATGGTTTTTCCTCCCAAAGTAACAGGTAACCTTGGAAGGATCCCCAACGGTTGACTCGTCCTTCTGTTAAAAGTGAGCAGATTCTGCGTAACAGGCGCAAGCGGTGGCGAACCGAAAGCTTGCCAGGTAGTTGATGACAGAATACTAACAGAGGCACCTTCGTCTATAATGGTGCTGGGTACAACCAGACCAAGAGCCTGTACTGTGATCTCGAAAGGCACGTAAGACGGAAGGCGGAATCCTGCAAATCGACTCCAATCAAAGGAAGCGACCAAACTACTCGGAGGGGCTACCATCGGACCGAGATGGTCTTCCCCTGGTGTTACGGAAGCAGAAGCCTCTTCCATGACCTCCATCTCGAAGGCGGGAGGAAAATCCTCCGTAGCCTCCATCTGGGGAGGCGGAGGAGAAACTTCTTGAAGTACAGGGACAGGAGAATCTCTCTCCAAGTCTGAAGAATCTGAAGAAACCAGAAGAACATGAGGGTTATGGGGTCCACTCTCAACAGAAAAGACCTGGTGCACCGCGGACGGGGCCAGTTCAACCGATCCTACGACCAATGGTTGGTCGGGAACGGATTCCTGAATCTGAATTTCTGGAGGAGTGGGATCGACCAAGGATGACCCTTGACCAATCACGGCATCAGCCGGTGGAAGACTCAAAGAAAGATGTTTATAACCAGCCGGGAGGCGTGGTGTAGAAACAGTCAGGTTGTCCAAGACCCGCTTGGCTTCATCCATATAAGGACAAAGGTGAATAGCATGGTGCCCTTCACACAACTTACAGGGATTGGTGATCTTACCCTGCTTCTTAGGAGCCTTACCAGTGCCCCCAACCTGACTCCCGGAAGCCAAAGACAACGGTGGGCGACCGTTGGACCATACTTCGAGTACCTTGGGAATGCTAGGGCAGTCTCGAAGAAGATGGTCTCCCGTGCACAACATGCAGGGGAACTTGACTTTCCGAGGAGGGTTGGAAGGTTTATCAATATAAGGCTTCTTAGGCTCAATAGCCACAGAGCTAGCCTCTCCTTTCTCAGACTTCTTCTTCTTTGTCTTCTTCTTCTTCTTCTTAGCCACCCGGTTACTTGAATCCGTACTTTCACCAAAAGTTAAGAGGATGAGGAGGACTCGTAAACAAAGTAAGGGGAGAGGGTCCACCTTAGAACCGTCAAGGATGTGGTTCGGTGGGAGAACCGATCGACCAAGAACGCAGTGTCTTTTCGGACAACAAGAGGTTGAGAACAACCAAACAACCCAACCGTTAACCCAGGAAGGGACAACGTTGCCATATAAGGAGCACCAACATTTCCAAAAGGAGGAAAATGACCAGGATTCCCTTCTGAAGGGATTCCTTGGTTGGTAAACTCTGAAAAAGTTGCCATCAAAACTCAAAACCAGACACGGGCTGAAAAAAGAGTTTAAGACACACGATCAAACGGCCAACAAGCAATATCTAAATGGGCGTGTAATCGTGGGCGATTAATTTTACCACATTGGAAAGTAAGAAATTCTACCGTTTCATGTTTTAAGAGTCGAGAAACGATAAAAAGATGACTCTATCTCTTTCAGAGTTGATACAAGCGTGAAAGGACAAGCGCTTGACGGTCTTTTCAAGTTTAGGGAGTCGGAAAAGACCAAATGACTGCTCAGGAAAAACTAGGCACAAAGGGTGTACCAAATATCCGTGAACTGCAATATACACCTTGGTTTCAAAAATGAAACAGAAATCGACCAAGGACTTTCCGTACGTGCAGGTAGTCTCCCCGAATGCTGTGTTCGGTGTATCACGGGTATAGGGCGGCGGACTCGGCTTCCTGTGGATAAAGGATTGAAAACCTAGAGGGGTCTCCCTTTATATACGCGACGGTACGGGGAGCGCAAGTCCGTACTAGCGCTGTCTAAAGCCAACAGGCAAACGACAGCTGCTAGGTTTAACGACGCCGGAACACGTCTCTAGCCTAGACCTTCTAAATGTGTTTCGTTAAGTTCCAATGCTGCCTTAGGTTAATTGAGATAAATTTTACAGTTGATCTTCAATTAAGTTTCAATTTCCAGGCCCTATCGTATGTAGTGTCTCCTAAATGCAAGCTATATGAGAAAAGAAAACTTTTCAATTCGATGAATGCTATCTAGTTAAGGGAAGAGCTTCAAGCAATGATGCAACAAACAACAAAACTGAAAACGAAACTTTTCCAAACTAGATGACTTTCACTATCCAAAAGTATTCTAAAACATTCAACGAAGCGAATTACGCAATGTAATCTATGCAAAATTCTTTTTCCGAAAACTATGCAATTGTAATCTATGCACAATTTCCCTTTTTTTTTTTTTTAATGATAAGAATGCACTCAATGCATTTTTCGATAAAATGAGAATCTACTTAATGCATGCCTTTAACAAAAGAGAATGCACTCAAAGCGATTTTTAGTTTTCAATCACTAAACAATGTTATCTAAGTTCAATGATAAATCTCAAAAATACTTTTCGATGCAATGTGATCTGATGCATTTAAACGAAAAGCAAACTATGAGACGAAAACTAAAAGAACGCAAATCTTCTTAATGAAGGATGAAAGCAAAAGGGATGCAAACAAACACTAAGAATGCAATCGTTGTTTCAAAACACTTTGTGACAAAATCCCTCAAAAGTTGACAACACATATGCGGTCAAATACAAAAAGGACTTCCAAAGCAAGAGACCAAAACAAGGCATTCATTCCCTTTTACATCAAACAATCATAGAAAGAAGACATTCCAAACAATGAGCAATGTAATCTATGCTCATACAGAGGAAAGACCTGAAGGGAAAGACGCACTGTTGAAGGATTAAGGGAAAAAAAACTCAATTTTCATACACCCTGAAAGTGGCACGACTTGTACATTGACAACTGGCGCCACTTGGCGCGACTTTTACTTGAAAACTAGCGCCAATGGCCAAGTGGCGCGGGTTGCTAACTGACAACAAGCGCCACTGCCTGAAAATGAAAAAACAAAGAATTTCTCCCAACCAAAATCAGACTTCCCACTTCAAGCTGAATCTAAAACAAACCCAGAAGCAAAATACTGACCAAAAGAAACTTCCGAACAAGGATAACCCTACCACCTACGGGAAATGGCGCGACTGTCTGGCTGTAATCCGCGCCAGACAGGGGATGGCGCGAGTGATAAACTGGCAACCTGCGCCAACTGGCGCAACTGTCAGGGCTAAACTCGCGCCAATCAAGCCAACTATGAAAAGGTGAAAATTCGGAAAAGCAGAGGTCAGATCTGATCCTACGGTGGCCTTCAACCCAAACCACAAAGACCTTCGAAGGTTCATCTTCGTAGAAAAAACGATCGAGCGAAAATGCCATGTAAGCGAGACAATGAAGACCGGACGATCTCCCCGGCGAGTCGCCAATTTGTTGAAAGGTAAAAATCCCTACCGGACGGGGAGGCGATCTAGGAGGTGAAGGCGGTCGCAACAATAACCCTAACTATGACGGGGCTCCGAATTCTGAATGAAAGATTTGGGATAAGAACCTACCTGGATTCCAGCGCTCGATCTGAAAAAGAGATGTCCCCGTCCTTCAGTCCTGGCAGATCACAATCCTTCCACGATCTCCGTGGATGAACACCTGCACACAGAAAGAACAAACAGATACAAGCATAGGAACCGGCATACGTAACTAAACATCGGTCAGAAAAGACATTACTCGCATTAACATAATGGAAAAAGGAGTGGAACCATAATCATAGTCATCTATTAAAGTGGTAAACGAAAAGAAGTTACAACCAAGTTCTGACGCTGCAGCCTCCTTCGCGCGGGTCTCCGGTCGTCCACGTCTCGCAAAGCTCGCCGGGGGAAAGGGAAACCTCTCCAGAGTCTCGTGACAATGGTCTCCTTGCTCGAATGGGCCTTAAGGGAAAGGAAGGATTCTTTTCAGCACAAAGGCACTTGTGAATAGGAGATGCAAAGCTTCAGCACTTCAAGACTATCAGCCCTTCAGCCCCTTCATCAATGGATGAAGGCTATATTTATAGAGGAGAGGATGAGGTTGGGATCCCTACAATAGTGGAAGGGAGGCCTTATCCTTTGGGAGGTTCCCCATAAGGTGGAAACAAGAGACCAAAGGAGGAAGGCCGTGGTTATTCAGGCGAAACCACTCCTGATGACTCATCCACGAAGTTGTTGTAATCGAAACTTCGCCTCTTATTTTAAAAAACTTTCCATAAACAGAGTGGCGCGGGTACAACACTGGGACAGAGCGCCAATTGGCGCGGGCTCAGTGTTAATTTTCCCCCATTGGCGCGGGTACATAACGGGCTACCAGCGCCAATGCAAAAACATGTGTTTTTAGGGGTCTGCTCAGGAAATGATAAACAGGAGAAATGTTGTCCTCATGGAAAGGGATGCAATGAAGGTATTTTCAAGGCTTGACATTGTTCACAGGTCACATAATGGGTCCTCCATTGTGCGGGACGGGGAATGGTAGGGACGGTGACAAATTACTGTGTAACAGGAATTTTCTGCATAAAGCTACCGAAGTGCTGCCGAGTCACTTGGGTTACTCGGGTCGGCACTACAAATGAGTTTAGACCTTCCCATGAGTTCCCTATGTGTCCAATCTGCTTCCCAGCTATGTGGTTAGCTCCGTCCTGTCAATACACACCTACTGCAACTTTCGGCACTTAATTTCGACTTACGATGCTCCCAGAATGACTTCTGAACTGAAGTTCAGCTCGTACAGAAACCTTGCCCGACCCGACCTACACTACGGACGCCCTACAGAGAAGTTCCACACACCCTACACGTATGTGGCCTGACTTAACCTGCGTGCTTCCCGACTCAACCCGTCCTGCGATGTAGATGCCCTGCGGAGGATTTCTGCATGCCCTGCACGCCAACAACCCGACTCGACCTACGCTTTCCCTTCTTCACCATTGCCGTGTTTCTTCACCAACGAGCTGTTGGTATTGCTCGTGCTGCTCCAATGCATCTGCTTGATCATTGAATGATTTCGTTCGATGATTTTTCCATCATCCACATGCCATATTAATACGCGTACCGAGTGTGTCGTGGGTCACCCAGTGGACCTGAGCCAACCCCCTTGTTTAGCTGTCCGCCCACTCATGTAACGTCGACCGCGTTCCAACACGTTGGCCGCTCCAACTCATTAATCGATTTTTAACTTCAGCTACGGTGCAACGTTTCACATATAACGTCACCTTGACAACGTCGTTGTAGGCTAAGTGCGACGCGCCTGCTATAACACACGCCCGTGCTGCTCGCCGCTACACACTTGCGCTTGTGCCGTTACGGTGCAACATTCCTCCTATATTGTTTCACGGTGCCTGAACACCATCCAAACGCCCGGTGGGCACGCCCGTTACCCCAAATGCGCCTCATGAAGTCTTGGGGCCTTACATCCTCCACCACTTCAAAGCGTTGTCATCCCTTAACAACATCATCCCTTCATCGCACAATCCATCATCACAACTCCATGTGTGAAATATCGTCGCAACTTTTGTCGCAAAATGTCGCTGCACGAACTATCGATGCATCCATGTGCACAGTATCATCGCAAAGTGTTGATGACTCCAACTCTGCTATTAATGTATGGATATGATCCATATGTGAGCGCCCTTGATTTGCTACATGCCTCGGTCATGTCTTAAATTTTGCAAGAAATCATGTGTTGGTACCCCTTGTGATGGTGACAAGTTGGGTAGCTAGTCCAACTGAACATCTCCTCCAAAAGAACATATGCTCCTCTCATCATCATGATTGCCAAAACATCCTTCTATCAAGTGCCCATCTCGCTCCATAGCCTGCTCATAAAGTTAGAGGTCTTCATTGTCCTGAGTAGATGACAATGAACCTCATCCTCCATGTATAGTCTAGAAGGTGGAGGAAGTGGAGGCCGAAGGCCTTCCTTCCTCGTTGATCAACTCTAGCCACCTGTCTGGGTCTTCCTCTTCTAACCTCATCATGTATGCTTCCTGGCTTTCTCCTTGAATCTGTGGGACTGCATCTTCCTTTGCTTCCATTTTCTCAAGCCTTCTTATTATATCCAAGAGACTATTGGACAATGCCATGATTTCCTGTGCTTGATCCTGAAGTTTGTCTTCCGTAATGACTAATCTTCCCTGGAGTTCATCATGTTGTTGTGTGTCTTCCCACTCATAGCTGTCAATTTACAATGGGTTGTATCTCCTCCTCCTATGGTTGGGATACCAATAGGATGGTCATCATTCCCATCATAAATGTAAAACTTCCTCATGTGAGGAACCACCATAACTTCAAATTGTTTGAATAATTCCATGCCTAACATAGCCTCATAATAATCAATATTCACAATCATGAAGTCAACATCCCCATGCCAACTCCCTATTTAAACTGGTGTCTTTTCTACAACTCCAATCACATAATCTGGTGGTGAATTCACTGCTTTCAACTGAGCTTGGATTGGTTTTAATTTCAATCCCAATTTCCTAGCAGAATCTTCTCCAATGACGTTGTGTGTAGCACCACTGTCCACCATGGTACATAGTGTGCCCTTCGCAATATTCATGTTCACAAACTCAAGGTTGTTCCTTTCGAGATCCCTCCTTGGGATAACTTCATAAGTTGTTGCTGCACTTAGAATCTACATGGTCCCAACTAAAGGTTCCTTCTTCTTCTCTGCTTGTATTGCTGCTTGCTAACTTCGGTCTTGAAGGAAAATTCTTCACCGTATGTTCCTCAGCACAAATCCAACACTTCAAGGGCTTCCTAGTCTTTGACTTTGCATGTGCATTATTAGACTTGGTAGCTTCCTTCTTTGGTGCATCAACCTTTTTCTCAAAAGGCTTCTTATTTCTCCTCTCGGTCCCCTCATCATAGTGTTCAATAAGTTTATGCACCATATCAAAGGCTTCATCTAATGTCTTGGGTGCTTTCCTTCTCACCTCATCTCGAGCCCAAGGTTTCAACCCAATAGTAAAGTTGAATATCTTGTCCCTCTCGATCATGTTAGGTAGCTCTAGGATAGCACTATGAAATTCACTTTGATGTTGTTGGAGAGTTCCTTCGTGCTTAATATATTTGATAACAGATCTCGCATCCTAGGTTTCATCTTGTGGACTAAAGTGAATCTTCAAAGCCTCTTTTAGTTCCTTCCAAGTTGTGATTTCAGACCCTACACCTTGTTCCAACTGATCAAGTTTCCTTCTCCACCACATCTTAGCATCTCCTGTAAGGAATTGTGCCACAATATTCACCTTAGCATCCTCATGAGGAATGGCTAATCGGTCCAAGTATTGTTCCATATCCCATAAGAAGTTTCCAAGAGTTTTCACATTCCTTGTTCCATCATATGAATCTGGTTCTTTCGCATTATTGTGGGCAGATCCCCCAGATTATCCTTTCCCCATGGCCCTTTTCAATAGTACCCTTCACATTCCAAATCTATGACCTTTGTAAGAGCTTTGGAAAGCTCATCCACAAATCGATCTTTGGATTGGTCCATATCTTCAAGCTTCTTCAAAGTTTCACAAAGTTTCCATTCCATGTACCCATGACGCACTACCATAGTCTCATGCTCGGCCTTCCATTTTTCTACTTCCTCTTTCAATGCCACATTCCTTTCTTGAAGGTCTTCATGATATTCTCTAAGGTCCATAAGCACTTTTTCAAGTTTCTCCATGTTCTCAATGGCCTTCTCCAAGAAGTATTCTTGAGAGAGTACATGGGTCTCCTCAATGACTTGAGGTTCTTCCATATTCCCTTCCATTTGTCTTGCTTGAGAGTGAGTCAAGACCATCTACAACCCTGTCCAACTATATCCCTGTGATAGCTTCTATCAAGAACCCCAATAATATAAAACCAGCTTCAACACCACCTTCAATCCTGCAACTATGTTCCTGCTTCGGTACAAAAGCCCTGGAATCCCCCTTCAATAAAGTGTGGGATCAAGCTCTGATACCAACTGATGTGCAACAATAGTTGTGTATTCAGACTTCAACAACCATGTATCAATGGCTCCGATACCACTTTTCATGCCCCTATACCTTCGGTAGTCTTTCAACCATGCTATACATAGGGTGCGACACTACCATACTTTTTATTTTCGTAATACTCAAGTATGTAGACTACGCCTTTAGCAACACTTGTTAAATTAGTTAATCAAATTTTCTTTTAGTATGCGGAAATAAACATAAACATCATCATCAATCCACAAGTACACCCATACATACAAGGGAGGGGCAACTCCCTGTTAATAATCAGTCCGCCCGATAATATGTTTCATAAGTATGAAATACAATATAAGTTCCAATCCAACAAAAGACCCCCTTTGCTCTTTGGCAAGGCAAGTTACTTTCTATCCAAGATTAAAATTATTGACAATCATTAACTAGCCCACAACAATCATTTATAACATTAGAATTCACCTTGGGAATTTTCTGCATAAAGCTGCCCAAGTGCTGTCGGGTCACTCGGGTTACTCGAGTTGGCACTACAAATGAGTTCAAACCTTCACACGAGTTCCCTGTGTGTCCAATCCACTTCCCAGATATGTGGTTAGCTCCGTCCTGTCAATACACACCTACTGCAACTTTCAGCACTCAATTCTGACTTACGATGCTCCCAGAATGACCTCTGAACTGAAGTTCAGCTCATGTAGACGCCTTGCCCAACCCGACTTGCATTGCAAATGCCCTGCGGAGAAGTTCCGCATGCCCTACACGTTTTTCGCCTGACCTGACTTTGGTGCTGCCCAAATTGACCCGTCCTGCAGTGTGGACGCCCTGCGAAGGATTTCCACACGCCCTGCATGCCAACAACCCGAGTCGACTTGCGCTTGCCCTTCTTCACCATTGCCGTGTTTCTTCACCAACGAGCTGTTGGTACTGCTCGTGGTGTTCCAATGCGTTTTCTTGATCGTTGAATGATTTTGTTTGATGATTTTTCCATCATCCACATGCTGTATTAATACGCGTACCAAGTGTGTCGTGGTTCACTCGGTGGACCCGAGCTAACCCCCTCGTTTAGCTGTCCACCCACTCCTGTAGCATTGGTCGCGCTCCAAAACGTTGGCCGCTCCAACTCATGCGTCGGTTTTACACTTCAGCTACGATGCAACGTTTCGCATATAACGTTGCCTTGCCAATGCCGTCATCGACTAAGTGCGACGCGCCCACTATAACGTGCGCTCGTGCCGCTCATTGCTACACACTCGCGCTCGTGCCGTTACAGTGCGACGTTAATTCCTTATCATCACATGACGCTCGAACACCATCCAAACGCCCGGTGGGTGCGTCCGTTACCCTGAAAGTGCCTTATGAAGTCTTGGGGCCTTACACCTGGCCACATGAGCCTTAAGAATTTCTTATAACAATCACCTTGATGTGGAGAAAGCTCATCTTTATAAGGGGTTTGAAGGAAATAGATATAGAAAACATCAATACCTCAGAGCCTTCCAAAAATCTATTAAAAACCTAAAACTAAGTCTGAATCCAACAATCCTATTGCCAAGGTTCAACTTTCTTTCATTCAAGGAACAAATTACAAATTTTCTCATATCTTAAGAAATAATAACATCTTTGTTGCCTTGAAACCTCTTGATGTCATTCGATCCTTCCTCAAGTCTGTCAAAAACCCCATTGAACCTTCCAACACAAAATTTGTTTACGTGATCCCATGATTATATGGGAAGTCTTATGTGGGTGAGACTGGTTTTTCCATGAAGCTTAGAATTCAAGAGCATTCTACTGAGATCAAAGATAATCGTTCTCACTCCTAAACACTAGCTGAACACTCTAAAAAAAACTAAACATCACATATGTATTAAAGGTTCTTGGATCCTAGCTAAAATTAATCACTATCACCACATTAAGTTCAAGGAAGATATTGAAATTGAGAAACAAACCAACAATCTAAAGAAAAATTATGATTGGAGAATTAACAAAAACTAGATTCTTGCTTTTGCATCTAAATTTACTTCTTCTGGATATCTCTCTCTCTCTCTCTTTTTATCTATTTCTTCTCTTTTCCGTTTTCATATTTCTCTATTTCCTTTTGCTTTCTTTTTATTCTTCATGATTAGTTATTATTGAATTTTATATATCATTTATTCATTTTATTATCTTTGTAGTATCTTTTATGTCTCTTTAATTTAATTAAAATTTAGTTAATTTTTCCTCTATTAACATAATATTAGTATCTAGAGTGATGATATTTAATTTTATAGTAATCATTAATTACCTTTATTTATTATTAATAAGGTTCTCATTGTTTAATAATAATAATAATAATAATAATAATAATATCCCCTTATCGCGTTGATATACGCTCTACATCCTAGTATGGCAGAGATGTTGTAAAATGTTCGTTATGCAGAGATGTTGTAAAATGTTTGTTATGCTATGTGTTATGTAATGTAATTTTATCTTGACTCGGTCAAATTAAAACAATAAAAATAAAATGTCCTTGGTATGTAATATATCATTTTTGAATTTATAAGAATTTCTATTAATTCACTTTTGAATTTATATTAATTTATATTAATTTTTGTTGGGTAGTTTAGGTATACTTGACTCAGTGAAGCTATCATTAGTTTTTGAGCTCCAATTTTATGAGAACTTGTGGTATTCATGTTGAATATAACCTATTTAAATGGGGAAAACTCCAAGTAAATGTGTCCTTTGTTGTCATTGGATAAAAATTCAAAATTTGTAACTGTTGTTTTGTGTTTTGGTGGGTAATCTTTTAAAAAATAGTGTAACAATTTTTTCCATATCATATATTCATATATGAAAATTATATCATTTTAATTTTACACTCAAAAGAGAGGAATAGGTTTTCAAGTCGAGAGATTTTATCCCTCTCAGGTCTTGATAGATCCAGAGTTAAGATCGATCTAGGTTGGTTAATAATAATCCCAGAATAACTTTATTTACTTCTTCATCATCTGGTTTGTATTATTAACATTTAAGTTATATTGATTATGAGTACCATTATCTTGTTTGTATTATTAAAATTTAATTTATATTGATTATGATAACCATTACTTTTAATTATTTATTATTAATTAAGTTCTTCTTATTAGTAGTACTATTAATACGTACTTTTAATATTTAATTAATTTTTTTACCATGGTGAATCAGTAACTCATTGGAGTAATCTGGGTGAGGCCTAAGATCAAACCTAGTGGAGGCCACTATTAAACCAAAAGTATATCCAATAGCATGTAAGCTAGATATACCAAGAATTTATGACTTAGCAAGAGCCAAGACTCCATGAGGGTGGAGGCGCATTCTCCTTGAGCATATATCCAATAGTCTGTAAGCCATATATATGATGAATTTATGTCTCCTTGAGCATATATCCAATAGCCTGTAATCCATATAGACGTTGAATTTATGACTTAGCAAGATTCGAGACTTCATAGGGTCACAACAAGCCAAATATGTCCCCCTGTGAGATTTGAAACTAGATTGATAAAATAACATTTCATTGTGCCAACCACTCAATGATCCCATCAGAAAATGATTATGTACTTTTAATATTACTAGCATTTTTGGTTACCTTTAAAAATAATTTCTTAAAAAAAAACTTTTCTAGACAAATCACATCAATAATTTTGTGTCGATGTAATTTAAAACTTTACTAAAATTCATCATCAAAACAAAATTAAAAATTACCCCCTTTTATAAACAATAATTATTTATACTTCAATATTAATTTTAATTATTAAACCGTTTTACTTCTCTTAATATTAAATTCTTTATAAGATATTATTTAATAAACTCTTTTACTTTCTTCTCTTAATATAAACGATAATTATTTATACTTCAAAATTAATTTTAATTATTAAACCGTTTTAATTTCTTCTCTTAACATTAAATGATTTATAGGAGATTATTTAATAAACTCTTTTACTTTATTCTCTGAATATTATAAATGATTTCTTATATATTATTAAATAATCAATATTATCTTCGTTATTACAACCACGATTTCTTAGGTATTATTTAATAATTAATATTATTCTCATTACTATTTATATTTAATGGTAAACCCTAATACTACCTAAGTTAATAATATTTATAATATCATTCATTTTTTTATTTAATTTTATAGTTATTCTTTTTAAATTAACTAATCATTAATTTTCTAGCATTTTTCGAACAATTATATATATATATATATATATATATATATATATATATATATATATATATATATATTTTTATGTCTATATATTTTGACTTTTTGGCTTATCTTTCAGATGTTGAGGTTCTTTTCCTATTTATTCATTAAGCACCATTATATTTTTATTATCAATTTGTTTTAAAGATGAACCACACTTTATGGTTTGAAACACATTTTATGGTTTGAAATGTTAATAGGAAAAATCTCTATGTGATTGATATGGAAAATGAGTTTCAAGACATAACTACTTTAAAAATAAATTTCAACTTTTGATTTGTGTATACCACTAATTTTTTATATGGAAGTTAAATCCTTACCATACACCTAATAATTATTGATAATTAAATTAAAATTCCAAAAGCTTTATTCTAAATATACATATTTGTGTGCTTAATTATATAATCATAAGATAAAATGCTTAGTCCATTTAAAGGACACGTATCCATCTACATTCACATTAGTTATACTTATTTTGTATTGATATGAATTCAAAACTTTTTGCCAATGCAATAAATTTTGCTATTAATAATATCATATATTTTTATATAAATATATTTTATATTATAAAATTATATTGATAATGTAACAACCCCAATTTAAAATATACAAGTAATTACATTAATTTATGTGATTAATAATCAACACATAACTATTCAACTAATTAACATAGAATTTTCAAAAAACAACGAGTAGAGACGACTTACATGTATTGACGATATTCTTTACTTGCGCTTTTGGAGTTGAATGCTCTTTGAATTCTATTAACCATAACAAATTTTTGGGGATGACTCTCCACCCAACCGTAAGCTCATCTGCACGTAATCTTTCTATTGTTGGCCACCCCTAAGTCCTTAATCAATGTACTATTGCCATTGAATCCTTTGTCTCATAACACTTTTCTCCTAAGACAATGGATTAAGGAATGATGAATCTCATTTTCCTCAATATCAATTAAATAGACCAAACAATGGCAAGGGGTCCACATGCACACATTCCATATATCAACATGCAACTTTTATTTCTTTATTTTAAGTTTTACTCAATTTAATATTTCTCTTAATTTAACCTTTTCTTCTTTTCTTATTTTTTATTTTTGTTAACTTTACTTATTTTTATACTTCTCTTAATTTAATTATTTCTTATTTTATTTTATTTTTGTTAACTTTACTTATTTTTATAATTTACTTTATATTTATTTATTTAAAATTCCAATATTATTATTTACTACATTATTTATTATTTATTTATTATTATTATTTTTTTAATTTTCACTATTTATTTACGATTTTTTATTGTTTATCATTTATTTATTTAGATTTTAATTATTATTATTATATTATTATTATTATTAAGAAACATTACAATAATAGAATATTTCAAATAAAGATTTTTTTTAATATATTAAAACATAATATTTACAATTATTTTCCCTATACAATCATAATTTTTTTAAGCAATTTCTTATATGACCAAATTTTATGTTTATTTAAAAATAATAATTCATTTTTTATTTTATATAATTTATATTTATTTAAATAAAACAATTTTAAAATATTAATTCATTATTTTACTTTATTTTATTTGAATTTATATTTATTTAAATAAAACAAATTTAAAATATTAATTATTATTTATTAAAAAATAATAATAATTTAAAACTACATTTGGTTTATTCTTTTAAAAAAAATCTATTTTACATACATTACAAAATCAAGGTCAAGATAAAAAATAAAAACCAACTTTGTTCTTGATTTTTTCTATCTATAATTAAAGCTATATTTTTATGAGCGAAAAATATTTAATTATTAAAAAAATATTGTCATTGGATATTTTAATGCAATGTCAAAGAAATATCACATTAATAATAAGTATAATAAATTTAGAAAGAAAATAAAATTCTTATCAATTCAAAAGTAGTTAATAATAAATTATAAGAAAGAAAAATAGAGTAATCATTAATATGATATGATAAAAAGTTAATAATAAATTATAAAAAGGAAAGATATTGCGAAAAATAGAATAACCATTAATATGATATGATAAAATGTTATTTTGTGATATATCATATCATAGGTAAATATAGGTGTGAAAAAAAGAGATTGTAAATTCAGAAAAATTATTTGAAGATATTAAGCATGATGTATTCCATTGTTTATTATTAATTTAATTAGATAGATGTACTCATGTAATATGTTCCATATAATATGAGAAATTTAAATAAGCATATATATTCATTGTCAACCATTAGTATGGGAAGAAATTATCACATTACTTTAAAATAAGGATTTAAGGGGAAAATATGTTATCATGTGGATTCACAGTACAAGTGTGATGGAAATCATATTACCATAGTAACCCATGTTCAAATCCTTGAGGGAATAATCCTACCCAGGTGCACCATCATATGTGATGATTGATGATTATTGCAATGAATTGATGAGGTGTCGATGCCCTCTTTCCTACATTAAATTGTTAGAGGAAGAGTGGTATATTTTTTGGTTTCAATCATATGGGTTGTTTCCCTTTTAAAGCCTAAAGGGGTTGGACCAATGGGAAGGAATGACTAGTTCTTCATGAGAGACATATGTTCAACTCTTATGAGGTATTTTTAATTCCTTAAGGTAACCATAGGGGCACCTAGATGCAGTGATCGACCAAACGAGGGTACATTGCAAATACACGCACATCTAAGTGAATCAAATCCCACCCCAATTCCCTTTTAGGTCAACATTTTTAATTATGTCAAGTTGGGTTCAAGTGGTAACTTTGTGTGTTTGTCCCCATAATGACCCAAGTTCATATTTGAATAGGCATGCTCTTGTTTTCTCCAACATATTTTTGTTTATGACTATTAGCATTATTGATTGTTCAATGTAAAAAGTTAGTAAGGTGCCAATGCCATATTTGTTATATTAAGTTAGAGAAAGAAAATGATTGAGTTTAATGTTGTTACTACAATATTGGGTTGTTTCTAACTCTGTGTGTGTGTGTGTGAAGTAGGTGCTTAGTACAAATACTTCTTGATGAGACACTCTAGATTACATTGATGGGTCCACTAGGAATGCTGTCCAAAAATGTGGAGAAGCATCCCTTTAGTTTACCTACAAGGATTTTCTTGGAAAATATGATTTCTCTCTATTATTCAATTTGTTTTCTATCTGTAATTTCATATAGATCTCAATGTAACTATTTTTATGCACAATTTGTTACTATAGATTTAAGCTTCGATTTATGTATGATCAATTATGAGCCTATTAATGAGCATGATTAATAACATCTTAAAAAATAACTCTAATAAATATATTTATAATTCAAATTCACCCATTTTCGAGTTTAATGTTCGTTTTTTGAATTATACCACCTCATAGTGAATGTTAGATATTCATTTTTTAACTCTTTAATTTAGTTTAAATTGTTATTCACATACTTTAATCATATGAGGACAATTGGGTTAGTGAAAGTGGGGTAGTGATTTATGCCCTAACATGTTATGATTATGATTCCTTAAAAGTGGTTGGCACACCTTGTAAATGGGGGCATTGAATAAGGAAAACAATCATGCCCATTAGTTAGTTCATTTAATAGATTCTCTTATGAAATATATGGAAGAAATAACCTCTTGAAACATATCTAATTCCCAATATTTCATCATAGGAATATTTTTTCGGATTTTGAATTAAACTACCATAGCTAGAGTATGGGTTATTTTTAATTTTTTTAATGCAATATTATGATTTTTACACACACACACACACACACACACATGTCAATAGGTTCCTGAATTTTCAGGGGTTGGATTCCAAATGCTCAATAGTAGGAATTAAACCCAAAGAAGAGGTCCAATTAGATTCCTCCTTGTTTGGTGTGGAATAACCCTATGTGATATGGCTCGAAGACCTTTCGGTGGGCTTTAGTGGTTTATTAATTTTTTTTTTTGTTATTTTATGCTTTCCAAGTTTATCTATGTGTGGAAGGGAATGATATAATATATATTGAAGAAATCTATGCTAAAGGATAACCATTGCAACATTAAATGAAAATCATCTAAGGGATAAAATACTTGAATAAATAATTCTATTTGAGACTTTGAACATCAAATAATATATTTAAAGAAAATATGGCTAATGTCAAAATGAAGAAAAATTAAACTTGAGACACAAATAAGTAATACTATATATTTGAAGTATTGATACAAATAATTATCTACTAAAAATTCTAGAAATTCATTAATGGATAAAGAATATTCTTAATTGCATTTGAATCCTTACTAGAAACACTTTACATATTAATTTGTTTATAGAATAATCCACAAGACAAGAAAATTTGCAAAAGAATTCAATAAAACCACCCCGGATCATACAAAACTTCTAAATCAAGCTTTATGTTGGGAGTGTGTTATATTATTTTCACGACTAGTTGCACATGCGGGGGGGGGGGGGGCTACAAGGGTGATAGCCTCCCCTATTCATTTTGGCGGGCGCAACAGGGGGGTCACGGGGGGGGGGAGGCCCTACAATAGGTGGACAAACCTACCTATGGTTTTGTGCATGGGTTTTTCACATGGTTTTGGGCATGATGGTTTTCTGCCCATGGTATTTTGTAGATATGGTCAAGGGAACTACAATTATGTTCTAATCCAGGGTTAATGGATTACGGTTTATGAATGCTTCATAATGTATATATATGTATTGTAACATTTAAAGGAACATAATGAGAAATCAATATAGTAGTCCCGGTTTTGGGATCCAGGGAAAACCTCTGTATATATTTGTTTTATGTTCTCGCCATTGTTTATTTTTTTGTTTTAAGAATTCATTTATAGGTAATTTATATACAGGGTTAAGACCTACGTTTGGTATCAGAGTTGTTTCAACTTCAAAGGGACGCCTTTTTTATTGAGGAGTTTTTCTTGGGCTTTTGGTAGACCCTGTTCAATGGGAGATCTACGGGATTGATTCTTGCGGTGAAATAAGATGGTGAGAAGTGGAAAGATAGAGATCAAGAAATTTAATGGTCAGATTTTTGAGTTGTGGAAGCTCAAGATAGAGGATCTACTAGTGGATAAATATCAGTGGATCATGGTAGATCTGGGTACTAAACCAACAACAATGTCAGCAAAAGACTGGGCGAAGCTAGATTAGAAGGAAAAGAGCACAATATGGTTGTGTATCTCAAATTAAATATTGTTGAATGTATTAGGGGAGGTTATGGTGAAGGATTGGTGGGATAAGTTAGGGAATTTGTACCAATCTAAGTCTCTAGTGAACAAAGTATTCCTATGGAAAAATTTTTATAACCCGAGGATGAAGGATGGAGACTTGGTGACAGAGCATATGAATGCCTTTAATAATGCGGTATGCCAATTGTTATCTTTTGATATTAAAATTATAGATGAAGATAAGTGCATCAATTTGTTGTGTTCTATACCAGATTTATGGGATAATATGGTTGTTGCAATAGGTAGCAATACAAATACCTTCAAGTTTGATGAAATAGTCTCATCCTTGCTGTCAGAGGAGATGAGACAAAAAAATATGGAGAACTAGAATAGAGATGCATTTTTTGTATGAGGACGATCCCAAAACAGAAACAAGAATAAGTCCTCGAGTGGGAGATCAAAATCTAGAGGGAGATCTAATTCTCCAAGAAAACCTGTATAGGTGTGATGGAAATGTGGAAAGGAAGGGCACTACAAAAATGAAAGTATATCTAAATATTCCGAGAAAGGAAATGGATATGATGATGCTCCTTCTATAGAGGAAAAAACCACCTCAAATGAAGGTGGGGATGTGTACTTATCTTCTTCTTCAAGTATGCAGGTAGACCATGAGGCATGGTTGATTGAATCAGGTGCATCCTTTCACTTCACTCCCCATAGGGAGTGGTTCTACGAATATGAGAAATATGATGGCAGTAATGTCTTCCTAGGGGATGTTAGGAAGGCCATAATCGTCAGACACAGAAAATTCAAGTTGAAGTTGCAAGGTGGAAGGATCAAAACACTTCCCAGTGTTCTAAATATTCCTACATTAGCCAGAAATATGATTTCTGTAAGCAATATGGATGATGCAGGTGTAAAAATAGAGTTTGATAAGGATAACTACAAGATGGTTCGGGGAGCACTGGTATTGATATGAGGAGTTCAGATTCAAATTTTGTACAATACTATGGGTAGAATTGTTATTGATGGGTGCAATAGTTCTATGGTTCCTGAAATTGGAGTTGAAAACCTTGTGGTATCTAGAGAAAAGACCATGCTATGCAATGAAAATCTTGGAAATATTGGAGAGAAGGGCCTTTGAATACTACATGGTAATGGTATGGTATAAGGTATGTCTAATTTATCTCCGGATTTCGAATTTTGTGAACATTGTGTATATGGGAAGCAGAATCGAGTGAGTTTCCCCTCTAGTGCTAAGAGGGCGAACAAGATATTAAAGCTTGTGCACAATGATGTGTTTGGAATTGTATCGGTTCCATCACTGTGTAAGTATGTTTACTGTGTATCATTTATAGATGACTTCTCAAGGAATACATAGATACATTTCCTTAGGAATAAAACTGAAGTCTTTGACAGGTTTAAATAATTTAATGTTTTGGTGGTAAACCAAACATAGAAGAAGATAAAGGTGTTGAGGACAGATAACGATGGAGAGTTCTGAAAGAAGGAATTTGAAGAGTTCTATAAGAGGTGTGGTATAGCATGGTAGAAGACTACTCCATAAACACATCAACAAAATGGAGTTGCCGAAATAATGAATAGGACGTTGATGTAAAAGGAAAGAAGCATTCTTAGTGGTGTCGGGTTAGGACAAGAATTCTGGGTAGAGGCAGTGGAGATTGCATGTTACCTAGTTAACATATCACCTTCATCAATGTTGGAGGATAAGACTCCACATGAAGTATAGATTGGCAATAAACCCTCTCTTTCACATATGAGGGTATTTGGATGTGATGCATATGTACATGTTACAAAGGAGAAAAGAACTAAGTTGGATAGTAAATCTGAAAGGTGCATCTTTATTTATTATAAATATGATTTAAAAGGTTATAAGCTTTGGAACCCAGAAACAAGGAAGGTTGTGTACATCCGAGATGTGGTGTTTAATGAGGTAATAGATGTTATTAAACATGAAGTCCTACCAAAGGAAATTGAGAAGATATAGTTTCAGCTAAAGTAGGAAGAATCAAACTCTATAGTAGAATAAGAATAAGAATCAGAAGAGCCTGGAAAACTCCATATTTGAGAAGATTAGTTCGAGAGAGAAGGAATCCAAAAAGGTATATGCTTTCTATTCAATTTTTTCTTTATGTATTATTGATGATGATCCCAAAAATGGGAGGTAGTAGATTGAGAGGATGGAAAACTCTAGAAAGAGGTTATGGTTGATGAAATGGCATATTTGGCCAAAAATGAGGCTTGGGATTTGGTGGAGTTGTCGGATCAAAGGAAACCCATTGGAAGCAAATTGGTGTTTAAGAAGAAGATGAATGCAGAAGGCAAAGTGGAGAAATAAAAATCTCGGTTGGTAGTAAAAGGTTATTCCCAGGTGCTGGGAATTGATTTTGGTGATATTTTTTCTCATGTTACCAAGCTAAATTATTTTAGATTACTTTTATTTGTTGTTGCTACATTTGATTTTGAGGTAGAAAATATGGATGTGAAGACAACCTTTCTTCACACGGATCTGGAAGAAGATATCTACATGAATCAACCTCAAGGTTTTGCGGTGAAGGGTAAGAAATATGTGGTATGCAGGTTAAAAATGTATTTGTATGGGTTAAAACAATCACCAAGGATGTGGTATCAAAAATTTAATACATATATACGGGGACTTGGATTCACCAGAAGCACAACGAATCAATGTGTGTATTTTAAATTAACTATTGATTGTATTATTTATTTGGTCTTGTATGTGGATGATATTTTGTTGATTGGAAGCGACAAAGAAATTATCCAGGATTTGAAAACCCAATTGTCCTCCAAATTAGACCTGAAGGATCTTGGCGCTGCAAACTATATTTTAGGCATGGAAATTAAAAAATCTCAGACAAAGAGGAAGCTTTGTATAAACCAAAGGAATAATGTCGAGACAATACTACAAAGGTTTAATATGTAGGATAGTAAATCGATGAAGGTTCCTATTCACGTAGGTGTAAAGTTATATGTTGAAAAATGTCCCAAGGAACAAGAAGAGGAAGAGGACATGTCCCGTGTTCCATGTGCAAGTGCATTCGGTAGCCTGATGTATGCAATGATATGTACTAGACCAGACATTGCACATACAATGGGAGTATTGAGAAGGTTTATGGGTAAAAAAAGGAAGGAGCATTAGACAACAATGAAGTGGGTTTTCAGGTATTTGTGTGGCACTTGTGATTATGGTCTATGTTACCAAGGAAGACCAGGATTGGACATATTTTTGGATATCCTTCGCTTTGTTGATGCAAACTGGGCTGGAGATCTAGATTAGAGAAGATCCACAAGTGGGTATGTGTTTAACCTATTTGGAGGAGCAGTTAGTTATATGATAAAATTAAGACAGTATGTAGTGGCTCTTTCAACTACATAGGTTGAATACATGGAAGCCACTCATCTAAGCAAGGAAGCAATTTGGTTGCAAAGATTGTGTTCATGTATGGGATTGGTACAACAAGCTATAAGGATAGACTGTGACAACCAAAGTGCAATTTTCTTGGCAAAGAACCCTACTTATAATTCAAATACAAAGAACATTGATGTTCAATATCACTTTGTGAGAGATATGGTTAGGGAAAAAAATGTGTTTCTGGTAAAGGTGGACACTTTGAAGAATTTTGCAGATGCATTGATGGAGTTTGTGAGCACTAAGAGTATTTTTGGTGTAGAGAAACAATGGCTGTTGCAGAGCTGGACCAATGACTAAGATATCCTATGACCCCCTGTGTGGAAAAGAAAACAACAAGTGGGAGAATGTTGGGTGCGTGTTATATTATTTACATGACTAGCCGCACACATGGGGAGTGTTAGTCCCCCTTTTTTATTGCATCAAATGCAGCAAGGAAGTCACAGGGGGGACAACAACCCTTCCTATCAGGGGGTTTGTAGGGGGGTGGTATCCCCCCTACATGGGGTTCGAGGCAACGCCCTAGGAAAATTTGTTTGGACCCTATAATAGGTGGGCATACCTACCTATGGTTTTGTGCATGGGTTTTTCACATGGTTTTTGGCATGATGGTTTTCTGTCCATGGTATTTTGTAGATTCGGTCAAGGGAACTACAGTTATGTTCTAATCCAAGTTTAATCGATTGGGGTTTATGAATGCTTCATCATGTATATATATGTAATGTAACATTGAAAGGAACATAATGAGAAATCAATTTGGTAATCCCTATTTTGGGATCCAAGGGAAAATATTTATGTATATTTATTTTATGTTCTCGCCATTGTTTATTTTTCTATTTTAAGAATTCGTTTGCATGTAATTTCTATATAGGGTTAAAACCTACACTTTAAAATAGGTTTCAAGTTCAATCATATTGAAATTATTGCACCATCCAAAGACCTCCTTTTTTCAAGAGGAAAAAAACATAACATCCTTCATTAATGAAAAAGAGGAGTTCAATACATCTTGGGAGGACAAATTTCCTCTTTCAGATAGAAAAATAGGAGTGAAAAACTACTACATCCTACACAACAAAATACCAAAATTATATAGAGGGTTTTGAGAAACATATAGTACTGAAAATTTAAATAGAGATTGGGCACAGGGAAAAAAAGAAAATCAATGCATATCTGGAAAATGGTAAAAAAAGCCACGAAAAATCCTTTAAATTAGAGATCGAAGGAGCCCACCTCACACATAGATCCATCATGCAACATTAAAAAAAAATCCTACCATAACAAAGGGAAACTCCACGTCTAGAAAATTCATTCACCTCCATGGTTTGTTTGTGGTACACATGAACGTAGGACATATCACCGAAAAAAAGGAATGAGCTACAATATGTTGTCCATCCAATGGTGAAAGAGGGGATCTCGAGGGAGTTCATACCCTGCACGCACTCAATAATAAATTTTGAGTCCCTAACTATCTTGATGGAGTCAATTGAAATCCATTTTGCACACTGTAGGATCCCCCATAGTGCAAATATCTCGGCGTAGAAATATGACCCCACTCCCCCATGCCAATAGAAGTGGTATTCATGATCAACACATAATTTGATGAGTGAACCACATTCACATCTACCTCTATTCAAGGTGCCATCAAAGTATCCTAATGGATAGGAATCTCAACAAGAGATCAATGCCTCTATTTATTAAATTGATAATGACTAAAAATAGTAAACTCAAAATAATATAAAATTAAGAATTAATGGGAAAAATTAGCTAGTTAATATAACTCAAGTTGACTTCATGAACCAATTTTTACATGTTCACCATCATAGGCATCCCGTTGAGTGAACAATTTGTCGCACACATTATTATAAGGACTTTTTTTGTCAATCCATTAGGATGCTAAGGGTTTCCTTATTTTCTTTGCAACATTGCATATACTTTTCTATTTTTAGTACTAATTTCTCCAATCTATTACATGTTTTTACTTCAACGACCAAAAACATTTGTAAGTGGCTACACTCCAATACAAATATCCCTTTAGAATTAGCTTGATTATTTTTAGAAACACACTATAACTTTTGCATCTCCTCTTTGATCTACCAAAACATATTTCGTGACTCATACATTTAGAGCTAGAGCTAAGTCATTGAATTATTGATCTTCTCCCAAAATTTATGGCATCCAGAGCACTCATCTCCATCTAAATTCTCAAGTTATAAACTATATCCTTACCAAGTTATCATCGATTAAAACCTTGATGTCATGGCCATCCTCTCGTTGGACATTTTGAATCTCCTTGATCTCTTCAACTTGAGCTAAGGAATTTGTGCCATTCTTGTTCTATTAGAGAACTAATTTGTGCACCACTAAAAGTTGAAATGACTCTTCTTGAAAATATACCACCTTCTGTAAGAATGTGTATCTTAATTTCTCATGCTTGGCACGATCTTCCAACAAATATCCTACAAAGTTAGAAACACCCCCTATGGATTTTTTGTAATATTAGACTTAGTGCTTGAGGAATGCTAAATATTTTCACCTATCATAAATTTCCTTCTCCTTTTCCTTGGCTGACCTGATTATGAATGTTAGTTTTGCTATGCTAATTTCATTTTTAGATATGAATTTTATTTATTGATCTTATGCTTGATGTACAAGTTTCTTTGTTTCTTATGTGTGTTATAATAGGTAATTTAATTGAGTTTTTATGATTGAATTCAAGAGTATAAAGTATGAATTTAAAATGCTAAACAAAAAAAACATAAAGAACATCAAACCATCACAATTGATCCATTAAAACATAGTTTTGATGAAGGAGTTCAACCCTCCTGGGCTACATCTCCTTGGTCCAGCTTCCATGGCGTGGGCCTCTGTATTAGCTCAATAGTGAAAAAATAACTATTTACATGCATCAAATTCTCCTAAAAAATACTCCAAAAAATATCAAAATATTTCATAAATGACTATTCATTCACTCAATTTGGCCTTCATCTGATCTAGGCATGGCCTTCATTCCTAGTGGTCCTCAGCTTCAGAATTATTAAAAGTGAAAAAAAAACACTTGTAGAATTGCTCCTTTGCCTCTGCAACCTATTCCAATGTGTTCAGATCATGCCAATCTACCAAGAATGACTCTTCCTGAGCCAAAATTGGTCGAAAATTTCTCAAGATATGGCCAATTAAAATTTTCCCTAGATTCCTCATCCAAATCTTGAGAGGACTCCAATTAGCTTCTCCAAACTGGTAGGTTCGCCAAAAATGGTGGTGCCTCCAAATATGATGCCAACCTAACTGCAGTCTTAAAATTAATTAAGCATGATTAAAGTGGGATAAGTGGCGCTCTAAGCACAATTAGTTTAGGCGATAAGGATTGGGACATATGGTGCGGTCTCATGGGAGGAGGGCTGGCCCGCAGGCTGGCACCCTCCATTTTTCCGTTGGAGAACACACATACTTCAAATATAAACCAGAGCCTTCGGTTATCAAGACTCATGGTGATAGCCTGTTGGCAAGGGCAGAGAGTGGTATGGGGGAGGTCATGGTGTCGAGCCCTGACCTCGCCCCTCTATACATGTTTTTCCATCCGAATATTTGCACTCCACCATATATAATTAAATCCACCTTGATAATACGCACCATCCACCATAGTTGTATAAACCATAGTTTAATAAAAGTGCCACCATATAACATATATATTCCTGTATATAATATTCGACTTTGGAATAATGCGAATCAATTCATACCACCATGTAATAAAACCTTAGGTTTAATAAAATATTTCTCCCACCGTTGAATTTTGGATATATATAATATCTAGATTTATAATGTAAGGTTTGCCATCCGAATATTTACGCTCCACCATATATAATTAAATTCACCTTGATAATATGCACCATCCACCATAGTTGCATAACACATAGTTTAATAAACACACCACCATTTAACATATATATGCCTATATATAGTATTTGACTTTGGAATAATGCGAATCAATTTAGACCACCATGTAATAAAACCTTAGATTTAATAAAATATTCACCCATCATTAAAGTTTGGATATATATAATGTGCGGATTTATAATATAAGGTTTGGAATTAATATATATATATGTGTGTGTGTGTGTGTGTTAATCCAACCTTAATAATAAAAAATTATTTTCCAACACATAAAAATTCATGAACCCAAATTCAACCTTGGAGGAAATTGCTCAGATTCCACCTTCTCAAACCCAAACTAGCGAATCTTGTAGTGACACTTGTCCCATTGGGAAAAAACTAAAGAAGATTCCTTGCATGCTGACTAGGTTGCCATCTCATCAACCTATCACTGTTCTGCAATATATATATTTTTTAAATTTGCTTGTTCTGAACAACGGTCAACATGCTATAACTTCTTCATCCGAACTCTATTTTCGATGGAACAAGTTGCGTCGGATTCCTGACGATAGGCTGGTCACCGCTATAGGGTAAAATTCTTGGGTTGTTGGTTCTCGAATATCCCTCTCAGGGATTTCTGGTGCCCGAGGCAGACAATAAGATTAGCTGTATAGTTCACAAAGAAGATGCATACATGTTCATATCAAATTAAAATAATTGATGCAATAATATGGAAGATTACCTCTTTTATGATCCCTAAGTCTCTTGGAGAGAACTAAGAAGCGAAGCAGGGATCCTCCTTCACCAGCTCCAAATCTCGACCTTGTGATCAATCAAAGCACCCGTGTAATCTCTACCACAATATACATTTCCTATCAATTAAGTTAATATATGAAAAACATTAAACAATGCACATCTAAGCCATTAATCTCATGCTATATAAGTAATTGAAAAACAATAACAATATCAACGCATAGAATGGACAAAACAGATATAGTTCTATTGATTTATAAAAAAGGAGGATTACAACCGTCGGTTGCATCAAGCCCTCCTCAGCCTTCCAATCTCTCTATCTCTCAATGTGGTGATGTCTTGATCAACAAGTTCTCAATGAACCTCTTTGATCTTTGACCCTCACACTACAACAATAATGCTCTGCTTCACATATATTTAAAACTTTGACAAACCTTCGACCTTGAACCAAGAGCCTACAGCTCCATTTTATAGGAGATGGAGAGAGAAATCATTGCCTTTCTCCTTCCACCAGTTCTAAATAGAAAAAACCAATATTTTTCCTCAACTTCCCATGTTTTTTCCTTCCTTGAGAGTTCAGTTGTTTATGGCAATGCCCAATAAGAGACTAGTGCTTTGCAGTTTCTATTTTGTATTGACTCTCTCATGAGAAAAAGCTGGAAATTCAAATCCTTCTCTGCGGGTTTTTCCTGTTTCAAACTCAAATAATAGGTAACACTGCCCTCTAGTCTAAACAGAGCGTTGCCCTAGCCACTAACATGAAAATTTCATTGATCAGTTGCGTTATAACGCTCTCTAGATGTTATAGGGGTGCGTTACCTCGACAGAAATAGGTTTAGTTTAGGTCTCTGTATTCCTTCCATATTTATCTTCTCCTCTGAGCTGATGAGGAGGTTTTTTTGACCTGTAATAGATGCCCTCTAAAGTGTGAGGTTAGAGACGAAGACGATGGCCGAAATACTTTATAATGTGTGTAGTAGAGATAAAGAGATTGGAGGAATGAGGAAAACTTGAAACAACAACATATGTCAGAAAATATAGTATCTGTCTTGAGTCGGGCATTCCCATGCTCAGTAGCTAATCAACATGATTTATCTAGTACAAAGATATGAAGAATCTGTCCACCAATAAGCATAATGTGGAAGTGTCTGTCATAACAGGATCAGGTTGAACAAACTATCTCCATAAACAATATCGCAGCTTGGGGAAGGGAACATCATTGTAATGATGTGACCTTTTCCCCAAGGTCTTGACCGCCGCTTCACTTAAACTGCATATTTCTCGACATGTGAATGAAGGATTTGTCGTCGAACGTGTGAGAAATCGTCAGATTACCAGTCGATAATGAAAACTGTTAACAGACGCGAAGGTGGCCACCGATAATGATGATTGTCCCTAAGATGCACAGTAAAATCTAGCAAGTGTGAATAAAAAGAGTTGAAGTCGAACACTCGTAGAATCATTCGATCAAGAGCCAATGATGAAGACTCCTAATTAAACACAAGATTACCTACCACTGATGTCTGCAAGTATCTGGGTATTGATGGGTTTCTGGATCCACTTCCTAGATAATATGTTGAAGTCGATAGGAAGAGATCTGTTGAAAGATAGGCACTGAGACGTTCTACATCAGTAAACATGAAACAGAAACCAAATGATTTTGTTTTTGACGGAAATAATGAAGAGAAAATGGGGATAACTGGCGGAAAATAATTTCTGGCATAATGAGCGGTTTGGTTGATAAGAGGAGCAGTAGATAGCGAGATCTGCTTGAAAAATAGAAGGCACTGTAACAGGGTACTAGGCAGCTGAGGCTTAATGAACCAAATATTTTTTTAGGATTTTACCGGTGTAGGAACACTGGGAGATCAAGGCTAATACTCATAAATGGTAGGGTTCGGCTAACTGTGAAATAGTTTTCTGGGAAGTGCCATGTTCAAGATTTTTTCTGCCAAATCGACCTTTCTGAAATGTAATAAAGGTAGTATCCATTTTGTCCAAATTTTTTCCCATCTGATTAGGTTTAACGAGTCCAGACGAGTAAACTTGGTGAATTTTTCATATTTATAGATTCTGAAAAATGTCGTAAAATACAACTCAATTCCCCGTCTGATTAGGTTTAAAGAGTATAGACGAGTAAAATCGGTGAATTTTTCATGTTTAGAGAGTCTGAAAAATGTCATAAAAGACAACTCCATGTGGTACCTTTGTCATGTCTTGATAACTAGGCACAGAAAAGGGAGAATAGTAAGCCCGAAACAATTCATTTTCCATGAGTTAGTCCATCGAAGCGGGAAAAGTGAGAAATCTATGTTCGATGGACGTCTACCTCATTTTGTTATGAGTATGAGGAGACGAAGTAAACTCAATACTCTTTATGAAAATTTTAACAAGTCCAACAAAGAAAAACTCGGTGCTCTCCGTGAAATTTTAATGAGTCACGCAGAGAAAGCTCGGTCACTTTTTCTGTTTAAAGAGATTTGAAAAAGAGGAAAAGAATGGCTCCTTACTCTTTGTCGTGGTAGTTTAACGAGCCCGACAAAGGCAACTCGGGGTTTTTTCAGTTTTATGAGCTAGAAAAAAGTCCCTAAAAAGAAATCTCAGTGCTTCTTCATATCAGTTTTAACGAGTCTGAAGAAGAGAACTCCAAGTTTTTCGGATTAACAAGCAAGAAAAAGACCATAAAAAGAATGCTCGAAATTGACTTTGTATAAGTTTAATGAGTCCGAAGAAGAGAACTCAAGGTTTTTCGGATTAACGAGCAAGAAAAATACTGTAAAAATAATGCTCGGAATCAACTTCGTATAAGTTTAACGAGTCCGAAGAAGAGAACTCAAGGTTTTTCGGATTAACGAGCAAGAAAAATACCGTAAAAAGAATGCTCAGAATCGACTTCGTATAAGTTTAACGAGTCCGAAGAAGAGAACTCTAGGTTTTTCAGATTAACGAGCAAGAAAAATACTGTAAAAATAATGCTCAGACTCGACCATGAATACACACTTATGAGGATTCAGACGTATATTGTAGAATCTACACCTAGCAAAAATTTCTTTCAGATGAGTAAGGTGATCAGGTCGTTTCTTGGAATGGGCAGGAAGGTCATCCAAGTAAGCCTGTACAATATGTCGAATGTCATGGAAAGCATAGTCCATAGCCCACTGAAAAGTTGCTCCAACATTCTTCAGACCGAATGGGAGTTTACGATACACAAATGTGCCCCAAGGATAGATGAAGGCAGTTTTATGCTGGTCTTCTTTTTTAATCGCAATTTGGTTATAGCCCGAGAATCCATCCATGAAGGAAAAAGATTTGCATCCGGCACAATCATTGAGAATCTGATCTATGAACGGCATAGATAATTGTCTTTGGGACAAGCAGCGTTCAGATTCTGCTATAGGGTAAAATTCTTGGGTTGTTGGTTCTCGAATATCCCTCTTAGGGCTTTCCAGTGCCCGAGGCAGACAGTAAGATTAGCTATATAGTTCACAAAGAAGATGCATACATGTTCATATCAACTTAAACTACTTGATGGAATAATATGGAAGATTACCTCTTTTATGATCCCGAAGTCTCTTGGAGAGCACTAAGCAGCGAAGCAGGGATCCTCCTTCACCAGCTCCAAATCTCGACCTTGTGATCAATCAAAGCACCCGTGTAATCTCTACCACAATATACATTTCCTATCAATTAAGTTAATATATGACAAACATTAAACAATGCACATCTAAGCCATTCATCTCATGCTATATAAGTAATTGAAAAACAATCACAATATCAATGCATAGAATGGACAAAACAGATACAGTTCTATTGATTTATAAAAAAGGAGGATTACAACCGTCGGTTGCACCAAGCCCTCCTCAGCCTTCCAATCTCTCTATCTCTCAATGTGGTGATGTCTTGATCAACAAGTTCTCAATGAACCTCTTTGATCTTTGACCCTCACACTACAACAATAATGCTCTGCTTCACATCTATTCAAAACTTTGACAAACCTTCGACCTTGAACCAAGAGCCTACAGCTCCATTTTATAGGAGATGGAGAGAGAAATCATTGCCTTTCTCCTTCCACCAGTTCTAAATAGAAAAAACCAAGATGTTTCCTCAACTTCCCATTCTTTTTCCTTCCTTAAGATTTCAGTTGTTTATGGCAATGCAAAATAAGAGACTAGTGCTTTGCAGTTTCTATTTGGTACTGACTCTCTCATGAGAAAAAGCTGGAAATTCAAATCCTTCTCCACGGGTTTTTCCTGTTTCAAACTCAAAACACGGGTAACGCTGCCCTCTAGTCTAAACAGAGCATTTCCCTAGCCAATAACGTGACCTTTTCATTGATCAGTTGCGTTATAACGCTCTCTTTCTGTTATAGGGGTGCGTTACCTTGGTAGAAATAGGTTTAGTTTAGGTCTCTGTATTCCTTCCATATTTATCTTCTCCTCTGAGCTGATGAGGAGTTTTTTTTGACCTGTAACAGTCACTATCATTAAGTTTCCAATCAATTATGAGCACTTTCATTTTTTAGCTAAATATTGAGCCTATGATCATTGGCTCTATCAAGAGTAGTGTGATAGATGGATACACCAACAAAGAGTAACACAATTGTCCTAGCCCTTTTTGCATTGAACAAGGTTTCCTCAAACATGTGCACTTTTCCACTCTCTATAATAATTTTCCATTTTTTTGTGTCCTTTTAACATTGGATTACCTCTTGCGATCATAGGAAATGAACCCTACATCTTTCACCTCATATATTTCTTTTGGAATTGGTTAGTTTCTCCACGAAAATATGTTTTTTAGGCTACATAGAGTATGGAAATGTTTTATGACAAGATCCTTACCTTTATCCATGATTGGGTCTTTCCTACTACTTTATCCTATGTAAAGGTTGACATCTCTATTAGTTTATTATCCTGAGAAAGTTCTTGAGTATTATGAGGTGTTGTGGTCTCTTCAGTTAGGGTTGGAGTGGAATTTTGACTCACATCGACTGCCATTGATGTATTCAAATGTTTCTAATCCTCATATTTTTTTTTTTAATAGTAAATTTTATTTGTGCCAATCCTAATAAAGTCTTACAAAAAATTACATTATATGGGATCTTTGGAAAGTTTTTCAATGCTTGGGGGACCTTCTTCCTCTATTAGGACACTTGTTTTTACTATGTGCTCCTCCTCCTAAGTTAGTTTAATAATATATTGAGGACGATTCTCAATAGGATAAAACTCATTTTGTTGTTTAGTTAGCTATTGTGACTCCCCTTCTTCCTTCTTCTTTCTTTCCTCTTCTAATTTATTTGAAATTCATCATCTACCATGCTATTCTCCTTTGGTTCATGTCTATTATTTTCTTCTCTTTCTCTTCTACTTTTTTCCTCTATTTCTTTCTTCCTTTCTTCAATGTTAACTTTCCTTCCTTTTTTTTCTAGATATTTGTGGGTATTTTCTTCTTTAGTCTTCTTTCATATTTCTTCTTTGGTATTTAACTAGAGTTATTGTTCTTAAAGTTTTTGATCTTTTTTTTTTTTTAATTTTTGATAATCTTGCACTTTTCCTCCTCTTTTAACCTTATTTTTTTTGTTCTTATAACTTCTTATGCTTTCTTGTTTGTAGATGCTCCTTCCCTAATCACCTCAAGATATTCATTTAGGGATAGGATTTGAATACAATAGTTACAATGGGATTTGATTTTCTCTCCATAAATTGGTCCCTATTCTATGCATTCTCAGTAAATATTTCATCTTGTCACTTCTCATGGGTGTATGGCCAGTTGTAAGCCAATTATTTAGCACGATTAGGCACAAAACCTTTGGGGACACATATCATATATCATACCATGTAAAATCTATATTCAAGATGGCTTATACCCTCTTACTTGGCCCATTTGGTGTCCTTAAAAGAATAGTCTTGATTTGAAAACTAATGGTATAAAGACCCTCTTCATATCTTTGATTAGTAAGGAATTAAAGCCTTGTAAAGTAGTCTAACAATAAATTTATTCAACAACCAACTTTCTAGTAACATAAGTTAGTGGAAGCTAAGGTGAAATAGTTGCACTATATATTATGATATATGTATACCTCTCCTCAATATACCAATCTCCAAAGTATGGAAGAATTTTCTTTTCTTTCATAGATAACCTTTGACATTCTTGATGGAAAATACTATCGTGTAGATGAGCCACAAATGAGTCACATATTATGAATTAATAATTCATATGTTGATTATCCTATAAGATGTTTAAGTAGAGATAGACATGGGATTTTTAAATACACCAACTAAGACCTAATCCAAAAAAAATATTTCTGGAAAAAATTGCATCAAGCAAACAGGAAGCCATATCAAACAAAGGAACTTCACTTGGCTTGGGGTTTTTGGCTTGTTTAATTCTAACATTGAGCTATTTGGGAATTATTGATCCCCAATTGAAATTATTCCCATGTATGGTCACTATGTGAGCTAAGGGAGCCCATGCTTTGGTAAACCAAGATCAATCCTTTTCTCCATATATCTTGCATGGCATGAACGTGATCTACTTGTTGGGCTGCTGTCAACCTAACATATTATAACAACCTATAGATTGATTTAATGTTTCTTGTCTTATTTCCACCATATAGCTACAATTTTGCTTACATCATGTTAGTTATGGAATTCTATCAAGAAGTCAGTGTTGAATAATACATCTTATTAACGGAACTTGTATTTTTCAGCTTCCTAAGGTAGAAATACCCCAAATTATTGCATATTATCATCATTAATTAAGAATTTATTGTAATATTTTTGGCCAATAATCGATTCAAGTGCTTCTATGTAGGGAAACATAGTGACCTCACTCTGATTGAGTGTAACCAAGACCATCGAATGTTGGAAAAACTTTGTCATCCATTTCCTTGATGGGAGGGTCATTATATGGAATAGATTCAGGGTATTATTCATCCCTAAATTCCCTAAATAGTGCATTAGATCCTGGTAAGAAACTCGTGTTTTAGTAAATAGTTTGGTGTCCTTATATAGCGACAGTTGCACAAGTAATTTCCTCAACATTAATTTAGTAACTAGTTCCACAATATTTGTTGGCAACCCCTCACCTCTTCCATCAAAACTAGAGTGGATGATAGACCTAATGTATTTCTTTTTTCCTTTGGATTTTTTAGGGATTGTGAAACAATATGTCTTCTCAATAGCATTGTTACTACAAAAAAATAATACACTGTTATTATCAACAGATTTATACTTTGAATATAATTAAATTGGGACGGTGAAGGATGATGAACCTTTAACAAAACCTATAATTACCTAGTGTTAGTGGAATTAATATGAAATGGAATACTTACCAATGATAGGAAGACCAAGATAATCAATGCATACGTAATGATTACAACACTCACAACTAATAAGATAATAATATAACAATTAATTGAGCACAAATGGGCATTGATACTAAATTGTTTAGAGAACATAGAAAAGTGAGGAGTTCTATAATTGAGTTCAAATTTAAATGCCAAAGGTCAAGTCCTAAGTACCTACAAGAGTCAAATAATGATAATTTCAATCACATTCTACAAATGTTCAAACCTAAATTCCATCTCTATCCTCTAAATTCTTAAATAATTACCAACCTAATTTGTTAGTGGTGTGTGAAAGATCACTATTCATTCATTTTGGCACTTTTAGAAATCATCCATTCTGTGTTCTTCACCTTTCTTGTTGGAACTTAGTATAAATGTAAATTTTTGTTTTCAAATCCTCATATTTTGACACTTTCTATAAATACCTAAAATAATATTTTAAAAATATTCCTATGGCCACCTAGAATGTGATATTGAATTTATCGAGACTTGATCAATAGGTACATTTTCTAACTCAAAAGTCATTGTTTTGACACCTTTCAACACACCTATTATGAGAATATTCCAAGAATATTATTTCAAAGTATTGAATATATATATATATATATATATATATATATATAGATCCTACTACACTTTCTTACTAACCCTTAATGTCTTATCGAAGCATTTTTATCTTTTCTATGTTGGATTTATCAATTATAATAATAGAGGGGATGAATCCATATAGTACAATTTATCAATTATTTAAAACATTTAATCTCAAAATAATACCCCAATCACACCAAAGTATTTAACACAATATATATGTGGAAACCCATCCAAGATAACCACAAAACTTATTTTTTTATATGATTAAATAAAGTATCAACCTACTATTACAATATTTTCAAGAACCAACCTATAAGAGATACCAATCCCCTCAAATTTTCAAGCACCAAATTGTTAGAGGCACCAACCCTCTCAGATTTTAAAGTACCATCCTACTAGAGACACCAATCCCCTCAATTTTGCAAGTACCAACTTGTTGGAGACACCAACCCCCTTAATTTTATAAGTACTATCTTGGTGTAGACACCAATATCATGTGGATATTTTGATCCAATTTCTTCTATCCTCTATATATTTGTTTCATCACATTTTTAGATGAGATTCAAAGGCACCTTCTTTAATTCTGACAAAATTTTTAATTTGGATCTCCTCCTATATTTTCTTTCACAACCACAATCTTTTCTTTATAATTTAATAACATTATTCTCTCACATTACAGAACAGAACACTTTGTTCTACACACACCTTACGAGCTCATATCTCACACTTATCAGCTTTACACATTCTATTTACTTGTCTTAACTTAGATCTACCATTGCATTGTCTTTGTGCTTTCTTTTACTCTCTTAAAGGATCATATCTCTACATATCTCTTGTCCCTTCGCACAACTTTCACATTCACTTCACCTTTTAGCTCTCCACATGCTCCTAATATTCTTCCATATGTGCTTTCCTCACTCACGCCTTTTGATGGCATTTATGCTCTCTCATATCCTTTTATCACCACATTTTCCTTTAACTTCCTATTTCTATTTATAATATTTTCAAACTCTTTTCTTCATTTGGTTTTATCTTCATTCCTTTTCTTTCCTAGGAAATTTATTTTCTTTTAATACTACACAATCATTTCTTGTATTCGAATCCCTGGTGTAACTATACATTTTTGGATTCATGACCTTTCTGTACAACTTCTTCAATGTTTATTATCATAAAACCAATACACTTCATAAATTCAGACCAACACTACTTTTCCATGGAACCTAGAGAAACTGGAACTCTGCTAGTCGAATATTGTACCAAGATTGAAAACCTAAGACCTGTAAACTTTGACAACCATCTTTTCCATTTGCTACAACTGACATCTAATTGTCCCATTACTCTGGGACTTCACCCCTTCAGATGGCCCATTTCCTTTATCATTCCAACAATTGATGTTTTGATTACCTGAGACCAAATATGGAACCAACACGTGTTGTGATTGTGGTTATTACATGGTTTTTTTCTATTAATAGTAGAAGTACAAAGGTTATTTAACACATAAAAAATTTACCAAGCATGGTCATAACATAAATATTGAGGCCCTTGAGTCTGTTGCATCGTGTCACCATGGAATGATTACTGAGCGCCACCTCTTCCTTTTCCATGTTCATTTCTGTGTTACTCATCGTTGTTGCCACATCAATAGTTCTTGCCACCTTTTACTCCACATCATTTCTGCCACTTGGCTTGTTTTGACCCCACTTTGTGCAGAGTGATGGAACATACACTTACCTCTACACAAGATTCACTTCCACTCTAGCTTTTCTTCCAAACAGGATTTGGTTCCATAAAATATTTCATTTTGCACAAGATTTTCTTCTACACAATCTTTGCTTCCACATAATATTTTGTTCCTTCTTCAAATTCATGCCTTCTACCTTCTCGGCCTTGATATCCTTGACATCAATGAGAACACTCTCAACAGTATATCAATGTACTTCATCTTATTTATTGACAATCAATGGAATTTGGAAAAAAATTCCATGCTCAAAATGCCATTAGGACTTTTCAAGAATATTTAGTGCGTGAAAGGCTTATATAGAGTTTAAATAAAACATGATGGTTTGAGCGCTATCAATGATAAAAAAAACCCTAGGTCCTTGACCATTGACATTTTAGGGAAATGGTGGATCACTGAATGAGGGTTTCAACACTTGAAAAAAAGGTATACCCATGAAAGTGTATCAATACTTGGTGGAAAACAAGAAACTATAAACTCTTTGATGCGTATAAAAAAATTCTGATACCTAATGGCTTATCGGTGCTTGGGGAGAATCTCCTATATAGAACATTTTTGCACCTCTAGTGACCTTTGGTAATGAAATAAAATGGCTTATGGATACTTTTGGACTGACCCCCAATGGATATAGATGTTTTCAAAATTTGTTTCCTAGCATTAGCACCCAAAAAAAACTAACACCTTTATACCTTTTCTCAAACTTGCAATGGACTTATTTGCACCCTGAGGAAAATTCTAAATTGTTATCCTTTTTTACCTTTACAAAATCATTTTTTGCATTTTCCTAGGTATGATTGTTTTAAAGAGTTTTATTTATATGATGAAAGAACACATTAATTGGTTAAATAAAAGCATGAATTTTATAAAAGGTTGAATTACTTAAACTATAGAAAAGAAAAAATACATTAAATGAAAAGTGGTACCCAAAAATTGAAAATTCTTAGGGAATGTTGTGTACTAAATACTTGTTTTTGAACCCCTCTAGATGAGTCACTCTAATTTAAATCAACGGGTTTATTAGGGATGTTATATAAAAATGTGAGGAAGCATCCCTTGGGTGTCGCTTCTATGCATAATAAATTATGATAATATTAATGTGCTTGATGAATTGCATCTTAAAAAAACCTCCATTAGATGTATTTACATTCAAATTTACTCCTTTCGGGTTTGATGTTCACCTTTTGACTTGTTTGAATCTATATTGATGAGGAACTCTAACTTATATAGATGGTTTTACTATGGATGTTGCCGAGTCACCTTTTTCACCATCAAAAACCTTTATTTTTCTATCATTTTACCGCATCTTGTCCACCATTCATTGCTATTATAACCAGGTTTCTTCATCAATAAGCCACACTAAACTCACGAATGCTAGAGTAGTTGATTGTCATAATTTTATTTTATTTTTAACCAACTATATAGGATTATACTTAGTTTACTAATGAAGGTTTTTCTAGCTCTATTCTTGTAGCTTCTATGTAGATCCAAAAAATAGCATTTCAGGTTGGGATACCTATGCAACTCCAAGAGATATTTTAAAACATGTGTTTTGTTTCTAGAGTTGATGACATGGTTTATTGTCGTCTAGATTGTATCCAGGTCGAGTCCACATGCCTCTAGTACATGATCAATGTTCTAGTCAACTTGTGTCCAAAAGAATCAAGTGATTAATTTTGGGAATTTTTTTGGAGAAACTAAGAATAATATAGAAAATCTGCGACATGGGTTTTGTTTAAAATATCCCCATTTAATTAAATATCAAGTGGATTCCCAAAAAATTGTGTGGATTTGGAGATAAATGTAGTTCTTTCAAGAGTAACTTTCTAGTTAAGGTTATTCCCAAACTATGTCTCAAACAAAGCAATCAACCAGTAAATAAAACCAAATAAAAGTTCTTCCCAAATGATTGTAGGCTTGAAGGATCAAATGTAATCTGATATTGAGCTTTTCTCCAACCAATGTATACTAAAAAACCATATAAAGACATTATTTTGTAAATTTTTCCATGATTGACAATCCAAAATTGGGGGAATTAGTTTCAATTTGTCCCCCTCTCTCTTTTGTATAAATGTATGGGAAAATAGAAAGTTAAAGAGGGTTCTTTTGTTGTGGTTTTTTTTATGACGATGGATGTAGGTATATAATAGAGTATATTGTAGAGAGGAGGCTACCAAATATTTGTATGTAATATTACCACTTAGCCCAAGCTAATGGGAATATTCTATTTTTCCTTGTTTTGTTTTGCATTTCATGTTTATGAATAAAAATGTAAAGGAGGACATGTAAAACTCCTGAAAATAACAAAATAAATCAATTGCCAATGTGAACATGGCTAAATCTGGGCCATCTTGTAAAACACACTTGAGTGTGAAAGAGGTTGATCACTTGACCAAGTCAACCATGACCATATCTATAGCACAGTCTAGATGCATTGAACCTCCTTGAGGCACAACGCAGTTCTAGATGGAGGTTCTACATGTGAAAGGGGCTCAAATAATGAAGTGGTTTAGGGTTTGACAAGACTCCAATCTTATAAAAGGAAGAGGAGAGCAGCATGAAGGGGTTGTTGAAGATATTGTATTGCAAGGATTTGTTTGTTTAGACACTTCTCATTCTATGGTTGTTTAGTTGAGAATAGTGTTGCTTAGCACTTGGGTGTTCCTGGTCGGGAATCCCACCTCTTTCCTTGGGAAGCCTATTGGAAGAGCCTTGCTTGTCTTGGTCCACTATTAGGCACTTGGACAAGCTTCTCCTTCCAAATACAACTTAGATCCTATTGAGGGTTTGGTTTTCCTTGTGAGAAGCAACAATTTGAAGATAGATCTCTTCAGATCTATGCACATCTAGCCTCTCTCTTCACTAGGAAATCCTTTTATCCCATTGGAAAGAGTGTCCTAGACCATTAGAGCTCTAGATCCATACCTTGGCATTAGGCCAAAGTCTTCATCAAGCCTACAACGTAGTTTCTACCCCATATCTGCGTTATTTTGCAAGTGAAGAGTTGCAGGGTGTTTGGCAACTGTTTGGAGGAGAGATCTCTGGTGTAAACGAGTCTTCCTTGCATTGTGGTGATCCATGGATTGGCCAACCAATCCATGTATGATTCAGATCTGATTTATTCCTTGATGTATCTGCTTCATATTTTCTGAATCATTTTGCATATCTGCTGCAGTAGATCTCAGATCTACTCTCTATGCTTCATGTTTTGCTGATAACCCCAAGGGGTATGTAAAATAGAGACAGTCTAGTGTACAAATCTAATATAGATCTAATATTTTGTACAAAAATATGTCCTAGATCTAATTTGTAACATACAAATGTTGTTTAATCATAAAAATAACCCTGTCTTGGCTTTACAGTGAATTCTATTGTTGCAGCACCTCTTTTAGAGGGTCTTTCTCCCTTAAAGTCTCCATTTTTATCCTGTACATTGATTGGGATGCATTGTAAATATGATATGTCATTGTATAAGATATTTTCATGCTATCATATTGGCCTAATACTACTGCTTTCCCAAACTGTGTTATTTTCTGAGCAGTATTATTTATATTGCTACAGTCCCCTCTTTGGGCAGTTTTCAAGCCTTCCTAGGTGTGGGAGATTTGTTTGACCCACCTAGAAATATTTCTTTCTGATATCCTCTTGGATTTAGAACTTCGATAATTAGATCTAAGGGATCCAAGGGCTGATTTCATATTCTGTAACAGCCATTCTTGGAAAAATGAGTTTTCCAGTCATGCCTTGCTAGCAGATCCCATTTTGGGATATTACAGTGGTATCAGAGAAAATTTCTTGGCTCAGCCTGTGAGCTTCTAGAATTATGGAGTCTTCTCATGGGGAGGAGGAGATATGAAAGAGAAACCAAAGAAAACCCTTGTTTTCTGGAGAAAATAGGTTCACAAAAATTCTATCTCAATATTTGCAAGGTATCAGAAAAGACATCAAAGAAATGAGGAGGGAAAAGTAGGAAGATCCCTCAACAAGATCTACAAGATCTATACATGAGGAAATTTCTAAGTCCTCATCTCATGGATATGAGCACTCAACCATATAACCAAATATACAATGTTCTGTCAGCAACTTCTTCATGAAGAGGAAGGGAGGAGGTGTGCCAAAGGGAGAGAATCACTTGAACTTCCAAGGGTCTTGCAAGATCAAGGAAGAGGAGGTTGAGGATGTCAGCAAAGTCGATACAAGGGCGCATCTAGATCCTCATGGAGAGGAAGAAGGGGCAATGGCCCCAAGGAGAGGAACTCTTGCACTCTTGGAAGAAGTTCCAAAGATTCTCACATATGGAGATTGTGGCACAATCCATGTGCAACATGTGCCATCACCATCAAATGGTGATATCTTGAAGATAGAAGAATGACAAGAGAAGGGAAAGTATCACTTGATGAGGAGCATATACCCCTCTCTATTTCAGGAGTTTCATGCACAAAGAAGGCAGGAGGATTTGTGCATGGAAGGAAAGGACAAATCTGTTCATACATATACACATCCTGCTCTATGCCTTGATGTTTCTGTACATGGAGGCATTCCACCGGGAAGACCTCCTGATGGGAAGAAAACTAAAGTTTTCTCTCAACTATGGGCAACATATGCTTACTTGGCTAAGGAGGTAGCTTTGGGAGAAAATAGCACAACACAGAGAATCTTTCATGGATTCAAAAGAGAGATTAGCAATTTTCTGAATTGGACATTGCTATCTCCCTCTCAATTATTCACACTGAAAAAGGAGGATTCAGAAGTCTATGATGGCATGGATATGATGTGATATGGAAACTCCATATCTTTGGGGCAGCCAATGATATTTTCATTCACAAAGGATATTTTTGAACATGACAAGAGGATATCAACACTCTTGCATGCATGGGCTACATTAAGGAAGTTTTGGAAGACAAGGAATTTCCAAGAGGAGGTTGAATTCCATCTACTTCAATCTTGTCTTGAGCAAGATCAGCTGCAAAGGACGCAACAAAATTTAGTTGGTAGCACTCCAACATGTGACTTTGACATCAAGCATGTCAAGAAGGAGAGCTATGCTGTGGCAGGGGCTGCATTGCAAATTTTTACAACACTGTCATTGTTGGGGAGCCTAGAGCCAAATAAGGATTCCCAAATTTTGATGGAATACTCCAAGGACCTTTTCACATGTAAGGTTCTTGATGGGAAAATGATAGATGGGAGGTATAAGGTAGTTGAGGGAGTCATTTATTTTCATGATCAGATTTATTTGGCTAGAGACTCCAAGCTTAAGGAGAAACTACTTAATGCAGCCTATGAGATCCCGCTTTCAAAACCCACTGGTTTCATTAAGGCATATCATACTATCTTAGATGGATTCATGTGGGAAAACTTCAAGGAGGATGTGCACTCTCACATGAGGAATTGCATGGATCATTTTCTGGTTGAGGAGGAAAATAACTCTTGGGAAGAGTTATCATTACCACCTCCTTATTCATTGAGTGTGAGAGGGAGCTCATCTGTGAGCTACCTTGCTGATTTGAAACAAGTGTATGATAAACATTATATTTCTGAACCTCATGATTTATTTATTATATACTTTCCTTTTTCTTAACACTCATGTGTAGGTCTTGGCTCCAAGAGGGGGCACCTTTTCTTATGGGCTTCATGAGCCATTTTGGGCCATGAACAATGGTGATGTTGGCCATTCCTTGGGAGATCTTGGAGAGATGATGTACTCTTCATGGTGTGATTCATTAACACCAACCATTATACACCTTCTCCAAGCATGCAATAAGGATGAGGCAACAAACAAGTGTTGGGGAAAACACTTGTCATATCATATCCTATGGTAGTTAGGAGTAAAACTGCGCTGGTTGCACATGAGGGACCATTGTCCTTCTCCTTTATTGCATATGGAAGCTAGCATGACCTTGATTATGATCCCATATGCTGAAGATGTTCTCATATTTGTTGGGGGCATGGTTGAAGGAGAGACACATATGTTGGATGTGTCTTTGGGGAAAGAAATTTCCTACATTTTCTGGACTACATGTTCTAAGGGGAGCATGGGATATTATATGGCCACTATGATAGACCACTTGTTTCTTTGTAGGGTGAGCCATATGTTTTTTTGGGACATGCCTCTCATATGTATTGGGGAGGAGTTTTTCTATGAATTACCAAGCTGGGAGGTGATTCACTTCATTTGGATGATAGCATGGAGATGGGAGTCTTTCATGGATGATGAAATTCCCCATGATTGTCATCTTTTCTATCTTGAGGAGGCCATGGATCAGCAAGGAGGTTTCCATAGAGACCTTATAGTCCTTCATGATGAGAGCCATTGGGTTTATGCACCAAGGGCGAACTTTCACATTGGGGAGGGACCATTGGAAGACAGAAATATTGCAGAAAATTTGAAACAATGGTGGAGACTATTGGATGAGGGAGGCACAAGAGAAGAAGGGGAGATTTTGCAGCACTCACCTTATCAGTTGCTTGAGGACAATCAACATCTTGGAGGGGAGGACTGTAATATTCCCACTTGGCCCAAGCTAATGGGAATATTCTAATTTTCCTTGTTTTGTTTTGCATTTCATGTTGATGAATAAAAATGTAAAGGAGGACATGTAAAACTCCTGAAAATAGCAAAATAAACCAATGCCCAATGTGAACATGGCTAAATCTGGGCCATCTTGTAAAACACACTTGAGTGTGAAAGAGGTTGATCACTTGACCAATTCAACCATGACCATATCTACATCACAGTCTAGAGGCATTGAACCTCCTTGAGGCACAACACAGTTCTAGATGGAGGTTCTACATTTGAAAGGGGCTCAAATAATGAAGTGGTTTAGGGTTTGACAAGACTCCAATCTTATAAAAGGAAGAGGAGAGCAGCATGAAGGGGTTGTTGAAGATATTGTATTACAAGGATTTTTCTATTTAGACACTTCTCATTTTCTGGCTGTTTAGCTGAGAATAGTGCTGCTTAGCACTTGGGTGTTCCTGGTCGGGAATCCCACCTCTTTCCTTGGGAGGCCTCTTGGAAGAGTCTTGCTTGTCTTGGTCCACTATCAGGAATTTGGCCAAGCTTCTCCTTCCAACTACAACTCAGATCCTATTGAGGGTTTTGTTGTCCTTGTGAGCAACAGCAAGTGGAATATAGATCTCTTCAGATCTATGCATATCTAGCCCCTCTTTTCACTGGGAAAGCCTTCTATCCCATTGGAAAGAGTGTCCTAGACCATTGTATCTCTAGATCCATACCTTGGCATCAGGAAAAATTCTTCATCAAGCCTACAACGCAGTTTCTACCCCAGATCTGCGTTATTTTTCAAGTGAAGAGTTGCAGGGTGTTTGGAAACTGTTTGGAGGAGAGATCTCTGGTGTAAAGGAGTCTTCCTTGCACTGTGGTGATCCACGGATTGGCCAACCAATCCATGTATGTTTCAGATCTGATTTATTCCTTGATGTATCTGCTTCATATTTTCTGAATCATTTTGCATATCTGTTGCAGTAGATCTCATATCTACTCTCTATGCTTCATGTTTTGCTGATAACCCCAAGGGGTATGTAAAATAGAGATAGTATAGTGTACAGATCTAATATAGATCTAATATTTTGTACAAATATCTATCCTAGATCTGATTTGTAACCTAAAACTACTATTTAATCATAAAAATAACATTGTCTTGACTTTACAGTGAATTCTATTGTTGCAACACCTCTTTTAGAGGGTTTTTCTCCATTAAAGTCTCCATTTTTCTCCTGTACATTGATTGGGCTCCATTGTAAATATGATCTATCATTATATAAGCTATTTTCATGCTTTCATATTGGCCTACTACTACTTTCCCAAACTGTGTTATTTTCTGAGCAGTGTTCTTTATATTGCTATAGTCCCCTCTTTGGGAAGTTTTCAAGCCTTCCTAGGTGTGGGAGATCTGTTTGACCCACCTAGAAAGATTTATTTCTGATCTCCTCTTGGATTTAGGACTTAGATACTTATATATAAGGGATCCAAGGGCTGATTTCATATTCAGTAGCATCCATTCCTGGAAAAATGCATTTTCTAGTCATCCCTTGCTAGTAGATCCCATTTTGGGATATTACGTTGTATCTCAAAGTTTGACCATTTGGGAAATGGTAGATGACAAATATGTAACCATGAAATCATTGATAGATTAATGCAAATGTTGGTTGTTGGTGTTGAGATCATTGATGGTGTAAATAGAATTTGATTTTTTAGCTTCATAAGTAGTTTGGCAGTGGTTGGGAGGGTCCACCAACTCGACCCATCGTCCTCCCCATTCATTTCATTTTTGTAATGTAATATAAATCAATTGATTTTATTTTATTTTATTTTGAAATATTTTCACTTGCTTAAATGTACTATTTAGTTATTATTTAATTTAATGTTGCTTAGTTTCAGGAATTGGATTTATAATTGAAGGGAAATGATACATGTTGCAACCCTCCTAGTTGAATAATCATATTATTGATTCATTGTGAAAGACCTATGTACTATCAAGCAAGGGATTTGTGTGAAACCCTAGTTATCACCATAATTTCACCTCTTCTACATTTCCATGCTTAAATTTTTTTTTTTTTTTCATAGAAATAAGATTTATTTATGAAGGGACATATATGTATTGCAATTATTCCTTGGTTGCATGAACACTCTATTAGGTCACTGTGAAATATTTCAACTTGTGGTGAAGGGGATTGATGTTGACACCCAAATTAGCACACATATCCTAGATTTAATTTTTGTATGAATGCATTTATATTTTGCAGTAGTAGATTAGAAATCCTATTGATTCCCTAACCTATGCATATATAGTGTAGCATCTCAAAGTCTATGAAATCCTACTCAATAATTTATGTTGGAATTATCAAGCAATTAACTTGATCAATGTTTTGGCCTTGTTTCTAGGGTAGGTGCTAAAAGGGTTAGGGAATTAGTAGTCTCATTTTCCTTGTAAATTATTTTTGTTTATTTCCCCAACACTTAAGACATGGAGGAGTGAGAAGGTAATATGGGAGGTGAGAACTTACATGACTAGTTTAGTGAGTCTCGATGAACCCTTTCCATGTTGGTATGATGTGTTTATTTTATGAAAGTTTGTTTTATTTTATTTTGATTCATGGAAACGATGAAGTTGACTCATGTCAACAAACAACTTGGTGAAAGCAAGGTATTAGTAGCATGAGGGAATCCAAGTACATGATAATTTTTTCTTTGAAATTGTTTTCTTTTAGTATTTCATTTATTTCTTTACAAATTTTTTGTTTTTCAAGGTGTTGTAAGAATCCCCCATATACTAATCCATGTGTTGATAACATCTAGTAGCTAGGATAAGAAGGATGCTAAAAGGATTGCCAAGAAATTCTACTCCGAGAACTTTCTGAAATCCTAGAAGTGATTGGTGTCTCTACCTCTTAGGAAGAGAAAATATTGGCAGTGATCAAGAACATATATTCCTCCCCATAAGTGATATAAGAAAAAAATATCCATGAACCACCTCTACAAGAATATCTAGAAGCCTTAATCTCACCAATCCGCTGAGGAGAATAAAGAATCATGGACCAAATTCGATGGAGAGGAGCCATTAGGGCCTGAGATCAAGGAGTTATTAATATGCCTATCATCAAATCCAACATTCACTCAAAAGAGGAATCATCAAGCCTTGGAAGGTCTGAATGTCATGATAAAGGAGGAAATTCCAACAAATACTCATGAACCAATGAACCAAGGATACATAGATCATATTGAAGCTTGGTTCCATACAAATTTCAACACACAACATTCCTCCATCATTCAATAGCTCTTGACACCATATCAATCAAAGTAGTCGGTTCCTAAAATTGTAGTACTTGCTAAAGGATATCTTCCAAATTTGAATATGAGTACAAACATTAATCTTGTTGCGCACATGGATTCATTGGGAATATGTCCACACTTGAGAATATGCTTCCATTTCCAAGTAAAATATGATATTACATGAGAATAAATAAATGGAATATTAAATATAAAAATATGTCTAACTATCCCCTGATGGGGGTGGCAGACGATTATAGAGTGCACTCAGTGAGTGTTAATACTCACCCCATGTAGTTTTTGGTGGATGAGATGTGGAAATAATTAGTACCCTCAAAAACAATACCCAAACATTCTTGAGACATGGCACATTATATGGTTCTGGGTAGAAACAGTTATGGGCATCAGTTGCAACCCTGAAATGAAAGTAAGGTTGTTCAAAGATTTTTTCAGTGTGAGATTTGCAGGGTGCTACTTCGACGTGCCCTGTAGACCATAGATTAGAAGTCGATATTGTTGTGAATTATTGGGTGAGGGTTCTATGGAAGGCAAGCCTGAAGCTATAGGAAAACAGTCACCTGAGATCTGGGCCCTTTTTCACTTTATGTAGACATTCGTAACACAGTGTATCTACAAGTATATTTCCTCTCCTAGTTATTTTTTACGATATAATTTGGGCTTGAGAGGTCACTATTGGGGAAGTAAAAATAGAAAAGTTCCTTTTATTCAATCCCAAACCTAGAGGTGATAGTTCGGGGTCTCATTTATGGGCCTTGAAGATTGTGGTTGGGGTGGATTTCTCTTTGGCGTTTTAGATTTTCTCAAGTGATGTGTGGTTTATTACCTTATTTAGGAACATCAATTGGGTTTTTTGGAATCTCTTTATGGGTAGTATTTCCATAATTATCTCAAGAATAAGCCTTAGCTATTATATGTATTTGGGGAAGAAAATTTGTCATTTTATTTTCACTTTCATGGGTAGTCGGTTGGGAGAATGCCACTATTAGGTTCAAGGTTGTCCCTTTTCTTGTAGGGTTTCCTGTAAAAATCTGGGAAAGTGCAGGAGGCACGAGAAATCAGACTTGAATTGGGATTCCAACAGAGTATAATATCTATAAAATTTCTCTCTCCCTTAGGCCATGCACATGAGGGGCTTTTATACTCCCTCAAAGTAGTTTCAATCAGTTGGAAACAGTTGGCCACGTGCTGGGGTGGTTGAACTACTGGAGTAACCATCAACCCACCCCGAAAATAGGGAATTTTTATATATATTTTTAATGATTTTAATGGCATACGCGGAAAAGTGTGTATGGACTCGCGTATACACGCGGAAAAGTCTGGGCATACCCGCGTATGGGATTTTTAACACTGTTTTTTATGAATTTTGTTCAAGTCTGTGGGAATGGGTGCCTAAGGCCAAAGAGACAATCATGAATCACATGAGGGTGAAAAATGATGCTATAACAGATGCCCCCTAATATATGAGGTCAGAAGGGGTACATGATGGCCAAAATGTATTATGCACATAGAAAGAACTTCGCAAGGACAAGGGAGGACTTCACCAGATTTCAGCCTGCCAAAAACCAATGAAAGAAAACAGAGAGTCAACTCATGCTGAGGTGGGCATACCCATGCTCAGTCAAAAATACATCATATCGAAAGTACAGAATAGATCCAAAATGTATACAAGTATAGCTGAACTGGAAGTACACAATGAATCATCTGAGCATGGCCCGGAAGTACAAGTCAGAATCAATGTCTAAGTATCACATATAGAAAGTTGATCAATGATGCTGAAACTGGATGTCTGATCATATAAGTAACTGAATCTCCAAGTACCAAATCATAAGGGGTGGAACACATGGTACAATCACGCAACTCGGGAGCCAACATATAGGATGCTACTATACTGACACTGCAACATATAAGGGTGAATGACATCACTGGCAGAAACTGAATGGACTGTCAAAAGTGAACCGAGAAATGTTGATGCAACCCGAGGTCTTCACCGATCACTATGGCACAATTATACACAATGGGAATAAATGAGCTGAATTCGACCATGTGAGAAATCGTTGGATTACCGGTCAATAATGTAAACCGTTAACCAACGCGAGACAACCCACCAATAATGAAAATGAGTGTCAAGGTGCCCCAATACAATCTAACAAGTGCGAATGAATGAGTTGAAGTCGAACACTTGAAAGAATATACCAATCAGGAGGCAATGATGAATCCCCACTGTCGATAGCGAAGAGTCTGCCACTGATGACTGCAAACCCTAAGGTACTGACAAAAAGACTCTAGATCTTGTTCCCAGAGCAATGAGTCGTAGTCAATGGGAAAAGATCTGCTGGAAGGAAGGCATTAAGGCATCCCACATCAGTCCAGCGCGAGTGTAACCCGCAAGCCAAGATTTGGAAGGAATCGGACGAAGGAGAGTGATGGAACCAAAACCGAAGTACGTTTCCGACGTGCACAAGATGAAGCTAGCGCATGGAAGAAACCCTCTGAACCAACCAATAATGAAAGCTGACACAGAGGCGAGAAATCCACCGATAGGGTCAAATGGAAATCAAGGTACTACACGAATCCCAAGTGTGATAATGTATGCTGACGTCGAACACAGGGGAAACCACTCAGTCAAAGACCCATAATGATGATCAAATGCTGAGCACAAGGTCACCTATCAATGATGGAAATAGGGCCAGGGTGTGGCTCTAGGTTTTCTCTCAGAGAAATGTGTCGTAGTCGATAAGAGACAAACCCGCCAGCAAGAAGTCAATGGAGACCTTCTTAAACCAGCACGAGCAGAAGACCAAAACATCTGATGTGATAGAACAAGATACTGACAAAACCAGGAAGGCCGACTGAATAATGAGTCAAGAGACACCGCAGAATGGCCGACTCTGGTTAGACTTCCCTTGAACAAAAGCACGACTCGTGATGACCATGGCAGTAAAAAGTGACACTGTATAAGTCTGTTATGCAGGAGGAAAAACAAACGCTCCATATGATTGGAAGAGATAACCAACCGGGGGAGGACTGACCAGTGAAACAAGGCAAAGGCTGAACCTAGGTCAAAACTAAAACCATCCCAAATGAAGGAAATATATAAGTGTATGTTCTTTGTTCAAGGGTGACAAACTGACACTGTACTGCTATCAAATTACGAAGTGACATCCCGTTCCCGCTCTTTTTGTTATATTTGATTTTTTTGTCTTTTTCATATAATAAGCCTGAAAAAGAATAAAAGAATGCTATAGTATAATGGATAGAACGAGTATCAAGAAACAGATGCACTAGTTCCTGGGATAGGAACAATCCTATGCTCAATGCAAGGCGGCGGAAACTGGTAAGCGATACTCAGAGGAATGTTCCATCCATAGGTAAAAGGGTGTCAAGTCGCGATAGCTAAGTGCATGCAATGGTTAACTTGTACAGACAGTCAAGGTCAAAAGTTGGCTTAAACATCGAGTCCAAAATGAAGCTGGCTAAAGGCCAGGATAAACAAGTAGCCAATATGCAATGTAGTAATACAACTCAACAACACCAGGGAGCCTCTAGGGTAATAGCCAGAAAAATAAGAGTGGAGAAGAAGAAGAATGAAGCTTCAACACATAAGTCATGGCGGGACTAAAGAGGACTCCCGAGCCTACATAAAATGCAGCATGGGCAACAAGTGATAGCGAGGAACTAACTAGGAAGCCCATGTAAAGGAAGGCTCTACCACCAAGTCATGATTAAATAATCGGCGAGTGAAAAGGGTGAAATACTCATGACCTGATGGGATCGACCCTATGGCAAGTGATCAGAATGGAGGCTAGTATGAAAAATGCAACGGAAAGTGGATTCCCAAACCTATATGCCAGTTTTAGTTTATAAAAGAGAGATTTGAAGAAGACCAATTGCACTATCCAGTAACTAAGTCAAACAAACTCTGAATTTCAAGTATAACTTCAACAAAATGCTCAAAGCCAACCATGCCACTCTCACAGCGGGGCTTTATACGAGCAAAAAGGAAGATAAGAAACTCAATAAATCAACTCAGTACAATAGTATAAACTTGCAATAAAAAACTTCAAAGAATAAAAAAGAGACTCTTCGAAAATTGCAACAAAACCAGTCTACTGAACATCAAGGAAACCAAATGCACCAAATAGGTAAAAAATCAAAATGCACAGCAACGCACAAGGAAAGAGTAAATGAGCAGGAGCTCTCTGTTCTGATTAAGCAGAACAACCAAGAATCTTCAAGAAAAGACCTTGGTACTCAAACCAAAATTGCAAACGTAACAACCAAAATTTTCACCAACAGAGAGAGTCTTCACACAAAGGAGAGAGAAATAGACATATAAACACTTTAAACACAGTCCAAAGATTAAAAAACACTGTAGAAATAGGTCACCATAGGCAGACAAGACCAGAAAAGCTAAAAACCAAAATTTCAAAATTTTCCCCCAAGCATACACGCTTTAACAGTTTTGCAGCAGGCATGCATACACGACTGTGTCAAAGGAAACCCACGTATACGCGATCTCCTTTGATAGAAACAGCGTGTATACGTGACTGTGTAGAGAAAAAACCGCGTATGAAAAAGTAAATAATTAAAAATAAAAGAGATCAAGCCTGGATAAAGAACCAGGTCTTCAGTCTGACTGAGAAAAAGTTAACTGGACTGGAAATAATAGTTAAAACTGTTGGAAACCTTTCAAACAGCTGAAACCACCCAACAAGGGAATCACAAGAATGCGATCCCCAGCGGAGTCGCCAGTTCTATTTTGGGAAAAAACACCCTAGAGGTTTGTTGGGTCAAAACCTCCACAGATTAGGGCATGCTATTCAAGAAGGATTCACACAACCACGCTTGTATGCTAAAAAATAGATAACATCGATAGTAGAACTCACCCGTAATCCTACGTTTGATGTAGATCGCACGGGGTCCAAACCCCCAGCAACCCTTCTTCCTCCTCAACCTGAAAACCAAGAAGAAACGTGCACGAAAATCTAGTTGTACAGCATATATTTACCCTAAATGTCAGTGAAAACCATGTGAAACATTATATAAACAATAATAAATGCTTAAATAATAATCTTTTTCACATATACAAGCAGATATTAACACGTTATTTCAGGAACAAGATGGTTCTTCTTCATTACGAACAGCATGTACAGTAATAAAAAGCTAAGAGATCACCTGAATCCTTCCACGATCTTCGAACAGACCATCGTCCAGATCCGTCCCGCCCTTGCCTCACTAAGATACTTTCAAGACTTGTGCACTCGAGATGGCATATGAACTGATGAACATCTCCAGGAAACAAGGGTTTCCTGTAAAAATCTGGGAAAGTGCAGGAGGCACGGGAATTCAGACTTGAATTGGGATTCCAACAGAGTATAATGTCTATAAATTTCTCTCTCCCTTAGGCCATGCACATGAGGGGTTTTTATACTCCCTCAAAGTAGTTTCAATCAGTTGGAAACAGTTGGCCACGTGCTGGGGTGGTTGAACTACTGGAGTAACCATCAACCCAGCCCGAAAATAGGGAATTTTTATATATTTTTTAATGATTTTAATGGCATACGCGGAAAAGTGTGTATGTACTCGCGTATACACGCGGAAAAGTCTGGGCATACCCGCGTATGGGATTTTTAACACTGTTTTTTATGAATTTTGTTCAAGTCTGTGGGAATGGGTGCCCAAGGCCAAAGAGGCAATCATGAATCACATGAGGGTGAAAAATGATGCTATAACAGTCGATATTGTTGTGAATTATTGGGTGAGGGTTCTATGGAAGGCAGGCCTGAAGCTATAGGAAAACAGTCACCTGAGATCTGGGCCCTTTTTCACTTTATGTAGACATTCGTAACACAGTGTATCTACAAGTATATTTCCTCTCCTAGTTATTTTTTACGATATAATTTGGGCTTGAGAGGTCACTATTGGGGAAGTGCAAATAGAAAAGTTCCTTTTATTCAATCCCAAACCTAGAGGTGATAGTTCGGGGTCTCATTTATGGGCCTTGAAGATTGTGGTTGGGGTGGATTTCTCTTTGGTGTTTTAGATTTTCTCAAGTGATGTGTGGTTATTTGCCTTATTTAGGAACATCAATTTGGTTTTTTGGAATCTCTTTATGGGTAGTATTTCCATAATTATCTCAAGAATAAGCCTTAGCTATTAGATGTATTTGGGGAAGAAAATTTGTAATTTTATTTTCACTTTCATGGGTAGTCGGTTGGGAGAATGTCGCTACTAGGTTCAAGGTTGTCCCTTTTCTTGTAGGATTCCCATCTCCCCTTGGGACTCCTTTCCTAGTGACCCTCTCAGTGTAGTGTGGGATTTATATGTGCTTTTAGAAGACTTTGAGAGTCGCAGGTATCAAGGATCTTGTTTTTTCACTTCTTTCGCGTTGCCTTTATTTATGAGTTCTCTACTCGTCGGGTCGAGGATTCTATGTGAGTTAGTTCATGGGTCCAATAGAGGTATCATTGGGGAATTTGGTAGCCACAATGTTGTTGTGGTGTTGAGGTTTAGGTGTGGGTGGTATCATTTGCTGCAACTTCAGGTGGTCATTAGGAAAGGTGTAGCTAGTGGGGCGTGGTCTAGGCAGAGAAGGCACTTGGTGAGGGAATCTACAATAATACGTTAATGAGGACAACCCTGTCACAGTGGAAAAATTCATAGGAAACATAGTGCATGGGATGAAATGGGGAAATAAATCATTGAGGAAGAGGTGGGAGGTGTCAATGTGGGAGGGGAGGTTGCCCACTCCCCAACCCATTCACTAGGTCATTTGGAACAACCACCTTCTTTGGACATAGTTGTGGAAAAACTTAGAGACATCTATGCAAACTTGGAGATACTTCGTGAGAATAGGTATGAGGATAGGAATGAGATTGTGGCATACATAAATGATGTGCAGCTCATCTAGAATGAGATCCCAGAAACATTGGTTTCCATGAGGAAAAATGAATGTTGCAACAATGAAAGAATGGATGAAATTGAAGTGCACATGGCCCATATTTATTATAATATGCATGAAGATCGTGGGATTCCATCTGATTTAGGTAATCAAGCTCGAAACCCCCCTCCTTAAGATGAGATTTTCAGGTTGTATTTTAGTTTTTTATGTTTTTATAACATCTGGCCATTTTTTCCATGGGATACATGTAATGACTGGGCATACCTCTTATGTTTTAGTCCGGCTCTCCTCACTAAAAAATCCAGTCAGAGTAAAGTGGGAAGAGCCGAAGGCCCCCAAAATGTAAGTAGCTCTTTCCTGAAAATATAATGAAGCTTTCTTGATTGACAAAAAAAATATGTCTAACTATGAAAAAAAATAAGTTGCATAGTTAGACAAGGGATTTTCTTGAAAACCAAGTTATTGGCAGGAAAATTTCTCAATAATCTATACATTATGTTTTTATTCCTCTACTAATTCTTTAAATTATTATATATCCTCATGTTATCTAATATGGGATGCATTAAGGCCCTCCTACTAACTAGTCTTGACCCATCGAATTCAACACATTATATGGGTTCAAAACTAGAGACTTATTTTAGTACCTTGAGGATTGCATGCATCAATAACAAGTTCTCTCTCTGATGAGAATGAGAATACATCAATGTTACCTGATTGTTAGATCTTGTAAGAGACTCGACTTCAACACCTTCATTCATCCCTAGAAAGATGTACTAAGGTTCCTTAATTCTCATTGACATCACTAGTGATTCATCTCACATTGGTTAATGACATACATTAATGGCCAGTAATCCAATGATCTCTTTCCATGTTTAAATTTAGCATATTCATTTGCATGGCAAGAGTTGTACCATAGGTTGAAGATTCGATGAAGATTTTGTGAAGTATTCAACAATAGTTGCAACCTTTTTGTTTGCCAATAAGAGAGATTGGTTGATTGTTGGACCATCAGGGAAGCAACAAAGTTCAACCTTCATATTTTTTTAAGTGTTAGAAACCATGTTCATGTAATTACAGGTTTCCCGTAACCACCATACAGTTGGTAACCACTCAGATATTTCCTATAAATCAAATTCATCAATAGCCTTCATCATTCATTAGCTTCACATAGTCAATATTCATCAACATTGGTCTCATCTCTCTATTTTGTATCAACTCAATGGTACCTAGGTCTCAAATTCAGTCTCTTCATCATCATGCATAGTAATTTCAATATACATAAAAATTTCAAGGTAAAACCTATGGTAAATATCAGCTTGAAACGTTTACATTTTTTAAGAATTTAGGGAATGATGATGAGAAACTACTATAAGCATTCATTTGTTTCCTCATTTTTCCAATTTGTTTCCACTCTCCTCTCTTACAATTCCCTTTATTCATTGACAAGCACTAGGACCCAATTCTTTTTTGGTACTTACATGAGTCTTGATTATTTATCATTATTCCTTTCCATTTATAACCAACAATCATTCCATCACTTGTAGACAACATTAAGATCCATGTTTCCTCCATTTAATCATCTCATTCTCATCTCCAATGGGCATGAATTTAGATTTTTTAAGAATTTGTACTCTCTGCCCTCGATAGATGGTTATCCTCTTACCTCTCCCTCTCTCTGCAAAGTATCAGTAGTTGTTTGAAACAAAGACAGGTAATGGTTTAAGTGGAACCCCTAACATCTTTCCAATTTTCAAGGGACATATATAGAAGAGACAATGTATTTATTGTGGACATATTGTGGTCATAACTCAGTATGGTTGGTTTATTGGTGGGCAGGTGTTAAGATTTGTGATGCATGGCATTAAATGTGGGGATTTTTCTCCTCTATTCAATTAATGTTATCCAATTTTGTTCCACAACCTTTGTTGTGTATACACAAGCAATTGTTTCCCAAGAGATATTTTTATTGCAAATTAATGAGGTTTTGCGTCATTCAATGTGGGGATTTTTCTCCTCTGTTCAATCAATGTTGTCCGATTTTTTTATATAACCTTTTTTGTGTATATGTAAGCAACTTCTGCCTAGGAGATGTTCTGATCACAAATTAGTGAGGTTTTGTGAAGGTCTATGTGGTCCCTTCAAGGTTTTGATGAAATATTTATTCTTTCTTAGGTGTATTTTGTAGAAATATATGTTGTCTTGGAGGTGAACTATCATTTATAAGTCCAAATCTTTCCTTTTTGGTAGAACCCAAATAAAAAATAAGAGGAGTTGTATAATTAGTCTATCAACCTACTCAGAGGAGGTAGAGGATGAAATAAAGGAGGTTGATTTGCTTATTTATAATTCAGCCTGTAGAAAGTTGACCAAATCCATATATTTTGGCACATGCCTGATAAAAAATCATATGTTTGCATGTGGTGAACATATAGAAATTTTTGTGATGAGGGGGGGGGGGGTGTTCTAGATTTCAAAGTACACTGTTTAGAGAGTTGCGGAACCATGGGCATCTTTTGCTATCTCTTCAATCAACACTCTCCCTATTTATGTTTTATTGTCATCGGTTGAAGCTGTTTTAATTGGAGTTTACCCATCAAAATATTTCCAGTCATTAGAGAGATATAAGACAAAAATATAGGTTTGGAAGAGACCATAAATTCAACTTCTTCTATGTTTTTTTTCTTGTATTTTTTATCAGACATTTCCCCTTTAGCATGGAGAATTTTTTTTCCTTGGCCCCAAGGAATTACAATACCATAAAATGTTGGAATTGAGAAAGTTATGCCTCCTCTACTTCATTACTCGAATAGAGAGTATTTGGGGTAAATATTGCTACAAATTCAAGTGAAGCATTTATGGTTTCTACCAAAATGATAGTAGCACGTTGAATGAAAAATATGATAGTAGAAAACTAGACATCTAAATGAGTCCTAGATTCTCTTCAATGAGTTGCAAATCCTTGAATTGAGGCTAAATTATGTCATAGTGGCAAGTTATCTCTCTATGAGCATCAATTTTGGGGCTCTTTTGACATCAATTTTTTTTATTAAAATGCAATGCTCCAACAAAATGGTTGGAATTTTGAGTTCTCATGAATTTATGTCATTGAATACAAATAGAAAGACTAGTGGGATGGTAGAGCCTGTCAGACCAGGAGGTAACTCCGCAAAACTCAATGTGTCTTAGATGGAGATTGTGTGTGTATTTATACATGGAGGTGAGGCTATTTGGATTCACTTCCCAATGACTCTTGGCCTTCCTTATTTACTAAATTACAATAATATACAATCTCACCCAACCCCTTAGGATTAGGTGTCAACATTCCCCCCTTTAATCTGAAGGGATGTTGGTGAGTCCAAGCATCGTTCTGAACTTTTCAAACTTTTCTCTTCCAAGTGCTTTGGTGAAGATGTCTGTGGTCTACTCATTTGTGGAAAAATGATGTAGATGGATGGTTTTGGCCTGAACATGACGTCGAATCAGATGGTATTTTGTATTGATGTGGTTTGTTTGATCATGGAACTTCAGGTTCTTGGCCAAATTTATTGCAGAAGTGTTGTTGATCATGAGTGGTGTTAAATGAATTTGTTTCATCTAAAAATATTCAAGGATTTTCCCGAGCCACACAATTTCCTTTGTTTCTTCATTTGCTGCCACATATTTTGCCTTAGGTATGGAATATGCTAGAACTGATTGTTTGCATGATCTCCATCAGACAACTCCTGATATAAGACTCATGGTATAACCTGAAGTAGACACCCCAGTTTCTTTGTCCCCATCAAAGTCTGAAGCAGAGTATCCGATCAAGATGAAATCACCTACCTGTGTATATTTGAGTCCAAAGTCTTGAGTCCCCTTCAAGTACTTTAGAACTCTTTTTGCAGCAGACCAATGTCCTTCACAAGGTTTTTGCATAAACCTGGAGAGGATTCCAACAGCAAATGAGATGTCTGGTCTGGTGGTAGTCAGGTAGATAAGACTTCCAACAAGCTTTCTATACTTTGTTACATCCTCGAATTCCTTCCCTTCAATGGATGTGAGCTTCAAGTTTTGTTCCATTGGAGTGGTTAAGGGATTGCATTCATCCATGCCAAACTTGTTCAAAAGATCTCCAATGTACTCCTTTTGAGAAAGAAATACAAATTTAGGGTGTTGAGTTATTTCAATACCCAAATAGTAATGAACATAACCCAAATCAGTCATTTAAAAACCTTTCTTCAATTCTTTCTTTATGGATGCAATATATCTTTCATTGTTCCCTATCATCAAAAGATCATCTACATACACCACAAGATATACAACTGTTTTTCCAAATTTCTTAACAAACAAGGTTGCATCATCAAGATCAAAATGTTTGAAGTCAAGTTTCAGAAGATGCTCAGTTAAGTTCTCATACCAGGCTCGCGGTGCTTTCTTTAGGCCATACAAGGATTTTATAAGTTTGCATACTTTGTGTTCTTGGCCCTTCACAACAAATCCTTCTGGCTGGGACATAAAAAATTTATCCTTTAGATCTCCATTCAAAAAGGCGGTTTTTACATCCATCTGATGGAATTTCCATCCCTTCTGTGCTGCTAGGGCAAAGAGAGTCCGGATGGTGGCCCATTTTGCTGTGGGAGAAAAATTTTCGTCATAATCGACCCCTTCTTTCGGTGCAAAACCTTTTGCCACAGGCTTGGAATTGTGCTTGTCAAGTGAGCCATCTGCTTTGTACTTGTTCTTGTAGACCCACTTACAGCCAATTGGTTTGGTTCCCAAAGGATCGTCAACCAGCTTCCAAGTGCCATTATTTAACAAGGCATCATACTCCTTTTGCATCGCTTCATTCCATTCATCATGAGAAGTGGCTTCTTTGAAGGAAGTTGGTTCATGATCTGTAGACAAACTCAATTCACAGTTATAAGCAATATCCATATCAACAGGTGAATTAGAGTTATCTACATCACCTTCATTTTGTCTAGCGAAACTTCTTGTTCCTGTCTTTCCATACTCATCGAGACGAACTTTTTCTAGTGTCTTTGTGAGCCATTTGGGGGGACCTTTCTGAGATGGCCCAGGCTACTCATTTGACTGAGTTGGAATTGAATCAATATTCAATTTCTCAATTCTGTCAATCACATCATTCAAGGTGTCATCCGTGGTTGGTTCTTCAGGTGGGGGAGAAAGTGCTTTGGGAAATGATTCCAAAGATTGATTCAGTATAGGAATCCCCCCTTCAAGATGTGGAATCTGATTATCAAATTCTTGAAAATACTTTGCATGTGTGAATCTATCCAGGCGATCAAGTTGCTTCTCAACAACATTGTCAGTCTTGGAAGATTCAAGGAATATGACATCTCTTGCTATTACAAACTTCTTACTGACTTCATCATAGAGATGATATCCTTTGGAGGTATTGGAATACCCCAAGAAGATACATTTTCGACTTCTAGCACCAAGTTTACTCCTTTGTATCTTGGGTATCAGAGCATAACAGGTGGAACCAAAGACCCTGAAATGATTTACCAAAGGAATGTGGCCATGCCACATTTCATAAGGAGTTTTGTTTCTGATTGAATTTGAAGGACACCTATTCTTTATGTATGCAGCACATAGAACTGCATCAGCCCAAAACATCAATTTTAAATTCTTAAAAAACATCATGGAAAGAACCATATTTAAAATTGTCCCATTCATTCTTTCAACTACACCGTTCTATTAAGGATTATAGGGCACAGTTGTTTGATGTTTGATCCCATGTTGACGAAGATAATTTTCAAATTCGTTTGAAGTGTGTTTTTTTCTATTATCATTACGTAAAGAGCCAATATGATTTTGTGCATCATTTTCAATCGATGCATGCAAATTCTTGAATGTTTGAAAAGCATCAGACTTGTTCTTCAATAAGTAAACCCAACACATTCTGGTGTAATCATCAATAAATGTCATCATATATTTATTTCCATTTGCAGAAGAAACAGGCATAGGGCCACATAAATCTGAATGAATAAGCTCAAGTTTTCTATGTGCTCTGGAATGTGAATCATGAAACAGATGTTTGCTATGATTTCCTAGAATACAAGCATCACATTGCTTAAGTTTCCTAGGAATTGTAGGCAGTCCATTAACACCATTTTTCTTCAACAATCGAAGGCTGTCATAGTTTAAGTGTCCAAATCTAGCATGCCATAAAAGAATTTATGGGAATGTACCTTCATCATGATGTGAACTGAATGCAAAGTTTTGTGCATGAGCAGAGGAACCTTGCAGCTTCAAGAGTCTTCCTTCTTCTATTTCTTCCATGACAAGTAAGTGATCTGATGCTTTTATGACCTCAGCCTTGCCATCAAACATGTGAATGGAGTGTCCTTGCTGGCGGATGTGGACCAAGGACAACAAGTTTCTCCTCAGCTCAGGGAGGTATAGAACCTCATGTAGAAGATGATCTGGAAGACCAGGCAACTTAAGCCTGATTGTGCCAAGCCCTGATGGCTTGAGTTTGGATTTATCTACGAAGTATACTTCTCCATCAAATTTTTTCAGTAAATTATTCAAAAAAATATTTTCTAAATTTCATGTGACATGTTTCTCCCGAATCTAGCAACCAATCATTTCTCCAAGAAGTAAACGAAAAATCAAACAAGTCTTCAGTTACTCCATTGTTACAATGTGCTATAACAAAATGAGCGGATTCAGGTGCTTTACCTTTGTCTCTATCATTATTTTTACCTTTTTCTTGATTCCTTTTTTGCTCAATTTTTTCCCAAGGTATCTTGCTTGTAGATGCATCATGTCAGTCTTTATTGCAGCGTATGCAATGAAGATCATATTTTTCAGTTTGAGTTTGTCTACCCTCCCTTCTTCTGAAATTTCTTCTTCCTCTTCCTCTTTGGCCACTTCTTCCTCTGGAAGAATCTTGAGCATGAATCTTCTTTTTATTTAAAAATCATATAGCCTCTTCAGAAGTCAGAGGGGTGGTCATATTTCCAAAAGATTTCTCTCTTTCTGCAAACTTTTTCTCAAGGGACTCAAAAGTGATTTTCGTAAGGTTTCCACTTGCTTGCAACAACTCAAGATAATTTGAGTAAGTGGGATACAAAGCCTTAACATATGCTATGAGAGATATGTCAACATCTTCACTAGTGCTCTTAATGTCATGCATGATAGATCTTACTTCTGAAGCTAAAGCAAGAGGATCATCATTTTTCAATTCTAGACTGAACAACTTAATCATTAATTGAACAATTTCAAGTTCTGAATGTGAGTCATAGAGTTCTTTTAGCTTGCTCAAGGCTTGATAGGAATTTGAAAATGGTGTAATATGGCGACTCACCTCTTCATTTACGGAAGCTGAAATCAAGGCATAGGCCTTGCAGTTCTTGTTTTCCCGAATGGCGATCTCCTTGTCTGAAGTGGGCTTTGTTGGTGGAAGGTCATCTTATCCTTCAATAATTCCTCTCCACATCTCATTAAAAATGAGTGTGTGTTTGATTTTCTGAGACCATTCATGATAGTTCTCCTTTCCAGAGAGAAAAAATCCTACAATAGATATGAGAGAATGCATTATTTTGAAGGAAAAAAAATACTTTGCTGGGTAAAAACTCAATTCTGGTTTCAATTTTGCAATTTTTTTTTTTTTTTTTTTGTAAAAACAAAATTGGAGAAAACAGAGGTGTTATATGGGGGAGGTGTTTTCTGGGGAAGGTAATTATTGGGGGAGGTGATTTCTGGGGGAGGCCAATCTGTAAAAAAAATTAAACTTATATAATTGGCCGAATTAAAAACAGGGAACGTAGAGTTTGCGTGGGATGGGAGGGAAGGCCGAGTGACTATGAGAGGGGAGGGGAGGGCCGAGCGAGAGGATGTGAGAGGTGAGGGGGAGATATGGTTGGGGAGGGAGTGAGGGGTCAGTTGGAAAGGGTGAGGGAGTGGGGTGGGGAGGGAGCAGGGTGAGCGGGGTGGGGAGGGCGAGGGGGTGCAGTGAGCGGGGGTGTAGTGAGGGGGTGGTTGGGGAGGGTGAGGGAGCGGGGTGGGGAGGGAGCGAGGTGAGTAGGGTGGGGAGGGTGCGATGAGTGGGGTGAGAGGGGTGGGAATTTTTGCTGTGCGGAGGTGTGTTGTGCGAGGGGGCCGAGGGGTGAGAGCGAGGGTGTGTGAGGTGAGCGGAGTGGGGAGGGAGCGGGGTGAGGTGAGGGGTGGTGTGCTATGCGAGGGGGCCGATGGGTGAGAGTGGGGGTGCATGAGGTGAGCGGAGTGGGGAGGGAGCGGGGTGAGGTGAGGGGCGGTGTGCTGTGCGAGGGGGCAGAGGGGTGAGAGCGTGTGAGGGGGTGGGAATGATGAGCAGCGTGGGTGGGAATGAGTGAATGGGAATGGGAATTCACACAGAACAGTAAAAAAAATGTATAGAAATTTGTAATTTTCACAGGAATTACAGTAAAGTTAACTGTTCTCAGAATTTGAGAAGAAATTGCACATTAGAGGCAGAATGTGCAGAGAAAAAAAATGCAGAATTTTCCACAGAAAACTGAATGCACAATGATAGTCTGCAGAAAGAATAAACATGGAGGCATTGATCAATATAACTGAAGTGGGAGAACCCGCTTTGATGGGGCGTTGATGAAGATCCAAGGTAAGGAAGAGTCACGTGATGTCATACGAGACTTGGAAAAACTATGAGTCTAGCCTGTCACACGAGGAATGAATAGTTGAAATGTTTGTTGCAGGAAGTATTCCAGAATGGATTCCAAGGAACCAAGTGGTCATCCTTGGGTACTATTGAGATTAGCCTCAAAAACACAATGGATACACGCTTATAGATAAAGGCATTATTATAAAATAACTTGAGTTCATCGTACATGAGGAACATCAGTTCTATTTACTTATCCCTTGGATTTAACTAGGACCAAGTTGGATTACCAGGTAAACATTTCTTGTACGATAGAGCTAGATAAAAATCCCGTATCCCAATGTATCCATCCAACATACAAAGGTGTCACAAATGTATTTACAAAATTTTATAGGGAGAGTGGATTGCATGGTTTTTATAGAGGAGTAGGTCCAACACTACCTGGAATACTACCTTTATTGGTTTTAAGTTAAAAATATATTAGGAAACCACAAAAATGTAGGGGAAATCCTCCAAAGTGTCATCAATAACCTTTGAATCATGTTGTGGTTGAGCAACAAAGGCGTGAGAAATTGAAATAGAATTTTCATAATCTTCGCGATGTTGTTCCTAACATATCGAATATGGAAAAATATTATTTTTTGGGCCATGTTGTTTCAGTTATATTATAGATCTCTATTCCAAATAAGAAATTTTGGAGTCTAAGATATTTGAATTGCACAACATCTATAGGTCAAGAATAGTAAATTACATGATCAGTCCGAGAATAGACAAGGGAATGCATAGTGAACATGAGACCATTCAGGAATTTATCATGACTACAAATAGTAAGAGTTTCTTAAGGATAATATGATCAGATCCTACACATTCCTAGTGTAGGTGGCTTGACGATATCATTGTATATGAAACCATTATATATAGTGGTATTTGTTAGTCATCAGTAATTTTTACTTGTTTAGATGACTAAATACGTGTCCAATATTTATAGAAACAAAATTCATAGAAATCATGTGAGTTCTAGAAATATCGTTGCCTTCATTATCCTTAAGACCAATTTTTTGCTATCCTACTTGGTCAGGGCATGCCCATCCTATCACTCCCTAAAGACCAAATCATGGACTGATGTCCCTGACTCTCACTATGTTTTCCACCTCTGCCTTAACATTCTTTTTCTGTTTTCCTAAGCCCTCTATTCTCACACCTTGGTTTGCCAAGTAACCCAAACATTCCCCCCCTACTCACCGAGTGCCTCAAGCAGTGGTGATTTTAATTTCCCTTTATAAGCTCTTTAGATAAATCAAAGTTTTTAGTTGTCTAGGATGGAAATGCATAAAAGTGTGTCAAAACACTATCTTCACCTCCAAACCCTTATTCAAGCTTTTCAGTCAAAGACCTATTCAAAGGACATTCCAATAAGTCATATAGGGTCTCCTAGGTTATGCATTGACATGGTTTCTAAAAATACTATTTCTACAGATGTTCAAAGGTGAAGTCAAGAGAGAAACAAGGGTGAACTTATCATTGTCCAAAGATATTAAAGGCCTCCAAAGGTACCTCCTTTATCAAAGCATTAAGTCTGCATAAAGACAGTTTTCCCATGATAAAGCATTTCTGCAGGAATTCTTTATGATGGTTAACAATAGAACAGATCCAAAGAGATAAGCCTAAACTCATAAATGACATTACATAACAGAAGAAATAAAACAAGCCTAAGTTCACAAAGAGGATCATGGTTTCATGACAAATTGTTTGTAAAAAGTGCTTCCCATCAAAGAGCCCATGCATAAGATCCTGAAGACAGTGGCACATGAGCGCAAATATGCACACGTCAAAGATTCAATAAACAAGAAGCCAGAGTGAAAAGCCTCCTTGGTGACTACAGACAGAGATTAGAATATGACGTCAGGAAATAATTTCTAAGGTTTGTTAAGACAACATCATTTTCACTATAGCAAAGGCCAAATTTACAAAGAGTATTAGTGGATTTGCAGCTATTTAGCACAACAGGTGACTACCCAGTGAGAGATATATGCAAGAAATCACAAATGTAGAGAGGCATCAACACCATGAAGTAAAACCAAAGTTTTCTAGGAATGATAAAAAGGGTCATAAAACTCCATCAAAGGGCTAAGAGGTTTTCAAAGGAAATTTTAAAGCAAGCCTCTAAAAGTTGTAATAAGATTGAAAGGGGTATCAGTATGAAGGACACAGAACTCTTGAATAAAGTCAACATCCATCAAGTAGTCAAAGAGAGATGCATAGTGTAAAATGGAGAAAACAAGAAAAATCACCAGTTTACCAAGAGTTTTTGGAAAAAGTGCCAAACTCCAAAAGAAATGAGAGGGTCAAAAAGCATTTCTCCTTATAACACCACTTGAAAAAGGAAAAGAGAATATTAGCAAAAGGAAAAAGGATGAAAATAAACCTTAGTGAAGTGGGTTCTATCTTTAATTTTTTCAAGAGGTATAAAAACAAATCAAGCAAACATCTCCCATGCACCATTTGGTTATTTGCAAAGGAGTTAAGGGTTTTCAATTTTTTCAAAATTCCTGACAGAGTCATCGGGTAGATTTTCTGGGTGCTGCACTCCTGTAAAACTATGTTGCACTCTTGTGCACGCTGCCCATATAATTTTCTGAAGGGTGTTGCGCTCCTATGCAAAGGTGCTGCATGCCTATAGAAAAGCCACCATCCAGACTCCGCCTGACTGCTAACGTGAAAACTCTACTCGATTACATGCAAGAGGCACATGACAGCGCGTTTAGGAGGTGACCTGCACTGTGCTCCTGCACGTTCAGGACCGCCCAGACACACACGACCACTCATTCAACACTTTCACGACCAACATTTAGGAGGCGATCTGTCGCGTTCAGGGCTGCCAAGGCACACACGGCTGCATGCAGAAGGTAACCCACCACCCGAAAACCCGTTCAACACTTGGCCAAATATGTTTAGCAGGCATGACAGCGCATTCAGGAGGCGTCTGTGATGTGCTCTTGTCAATTCAGGAGCTGCAAGACAACACGTTTAGGAGGCGCCCGTGCTGTGCTCCTGCCCGTTCAGGAGCTGCCCGACTACTCGTGCAGAAGGCGCCCGAATTTCCCGCAAAGTGTTTTGAGCTATTTTTTTCAGCTGTGGAGATATTTTGAGAGGTATTTGAGCTTTTCCCACATTTTCCTATTTTTCTAAATGTAGGATTACAAAGAAAATTGAAAGTTTAATTTAGAGAAGGAAGTGAAATCCTAAAGAAAACACTTGGTCTCCACACTTCTGAGCCTTGAACTAATTGCAACCTCACCATCTCATTCACCATTCTCACATCCTTCCACAAGTAGTGTCAATTCTTTTCAAAAAGTCTTGAGGCAGGGGTGAAGGACACAATGCCTAGGGAAGGTAGTGTTGACATTGATGAGGCAAGCCAAAGGCCTAAAGAGCAGCAGAGGAAGGGTGGGAATCCAAATAGGTTTGAGCCTACAAGCACTGAAGAACTAATAGTCTCTCCTACTATATTTTCCTATTTTCAAGAAGTAGGATGCTGTGAGTTTTGTGAGAAAGTACAAAGGATCCAGAGTCACCCTCACCTGACCAATATTTTTTCCCTCAACCTCCATAAACACCAAGTACACCTAGCTGGAGTAAAATTTGAGTTGACCACCAATTCCATCTTAATGGCCACTGGAATACCTTGCATGGGGGAAAGGTGGTTCAAACAAGTGTATCTGAACCTAAACCATTATCACCCATTCTTGAAACCAAGTTGTCAAGCTAACTACAAAACCATGTTCCCCTTTTCTCATTTATTGGACATATATGCTCCCCTAATGAAGATAATTATGAAATAATTCACCTATGAGGGTAGGTTCTCCAGAGTCTATTCCTACCACATAAGACTCCTCATGCAATTTATCAAAACCAACCTGCTACATTTCCCTACTACCTTTGTAAAAGTATTGAGAAAATGTCTTCCATTATGCAAAAGAGGCCTCCATCCCAACAAATGTCAAGCCTTTTTCATCATTCCCTCATCAAAGTGATTGTATCACACCAACTAGAACAACAAGGCATCCCATGGGAGGTTTTCATCACCCATGTTGATTTCAAAACTCCACAACCTATCCCTCTGCAAAGTCTGCCATCATCATCTCAACTTCCTCCTCACACACCTCCATCACCCTCCATTGACCTTGGTTCATCCTCTTCACATGAATCATCTCCTCAAATAAACCTTCCTCTTTCACCTTCTCCTAAGAAATCAGAACATGAAGATAGCAGTGAAGGAGGGGAAGATGACAAAGAAGAAAGCAGTGATGAAAATGAATATATCAGTGAAGGATGGGAAGATGGAAAAGAAGAAAGCAGTGATGAAAATGAAGAAAGCAGTGAAGGAGAGGAAGATGAAAATGAAGAAAGAAGTGAAGGAGAAGAAGATGACAAAGAAGAAAGCAATGATGAAAATGAAGAAAGCAGTGAAGGGGAGGAAAAAGAAAGTGATAAAGGCAGTGACAAAGAAGAAAGTGTTGATGAAGAAGAAAATAGAGATGAAAGCGGTGATCCCAATGATAAGAAGAAATACCAAAACAGTGGGTCAAATGATGAAGAAAATGACTCCAAGGATATAGGGATAGAGGCAACTTATAATTTTGAAAATAGTGAGCTAGAAAAAGACCAAAACAATGAGCCTAATGACAGTCAAAAAACAAATGACAGTCAAGGAGAAGAAGTAAACAATGAAGAAGATGACACTGAAAATACAAAGGACAGTGGAGAGGAGGCATATGAAAGCAGTAAAGAGGGCAAAGAAGAGAGTTTCAAGGATGGAAAAATTAGCGAAGAGATAGAGTTTGAAAGCAACTACAGTGGGAAAAAAAATGAAGACAGTGAGCCCAATAATGAGGGTAATGAACAAGACAATGAAGAAGAAGTCAGCCAAGAGGACAGTATACATGATAGTGAAGGGAAAAATTCTGAAGACAAGGACAATGAGCATATAAATAATGAATATGATGAAATTTATGAAATAGAGGTTGAGATTGAGGGTGAAGACCATAGGCAAGACTGTAATATCCCAAATCTGGAACAACTAGCAAGGCATGACTGGAAAACGCATTTTCCAGTAATGGCTGCTACAGAAATGAAAACCAGCACTTGGATCCCTTAGATCTGAGTATCTAAGTCCTAAATCCAAGACGGATTAAAAAAGAAATCCTCCTAGGTGGGTTAAATAGATCTCCCACACCTAGTTGTCTTCAGAAATGCCTCAAAGAGAGACTGCAGCAATAGCAAACAATTTTGCTTAGGAAATAATGCAGTTTCTGTAGAGAAATGATAGGAGGTTCATGAAATATGTTTCAATAGTATTTACAGCATAAAATAATTCTCACAATTAATTTCATCAAATACATGGCTGAAAATACAAGGCGTAGACAGAAGAAATCTCCTCAAAAGAGGGCTGCAACCATATGTTTTACTGAAAGCTGCCTTGACAACATTATCTTTATTAAGCTGCAACTGTTGTATGTTACATTTCAGATCGAGAACATATCTGTGCATAAAAATTGAGATCTATATCATATCCATGCACTAGAAGAGCTCCTCTTTCAGATCCCCTTGGAATTTCGGGGTTTAAACCAAGCATAAGCAGTAGATTTGAGATCTAAGAAAGAAGATCTGCAGAAATGTACAGAAATGATGAAGTATTCAGATTATGTAGATCAGATCTGAAAGTACATGTATATATATCCTCTATAAGATCTCAAAGTGAAGAGTGGATCCTCAACACTCCAAAACCAGCTCTCCAATTGATGCACCCAAACTCCCTACAACACCTCCTACAAGAATAACGTAGATCTGGAGTAGAAATTATGTTGTAGGGGATAGATGACTGATGGCCACATGCCAAGATCAGAATCTATAGCTCATGCAATCCAACACCCTTCCTCCAATAGAGCAAAAGCCTCCTCCACTGAAAAGGAGCATTGAAATAACTCAGATATGAAGAGATCTAGTCTCCTGAAAATAATGTAGTCCCTCAAGGGAGACTGTGCTGCAACTTGATTAATTGAGTTGGCATGATGCCAAGATGAAAAAATGAAGCTCAAACAATGGCTGCACTCTTCCAGGAGGTTAAAAGTCACACTCACTGAGAAGAGGCTCCAATATAAGCTAGATCTGAACAGATCTAGAGTTCCACTTGCTGCAGTTTACAAAAGCAAGCAAACCCTTACTAGTTCTGCGTTGCAGTTGGAAGTAGAAGATTGGTCTCCAACTATATAGTGGTCAAGCAATAAAAGCTCTCCCAAGAGCTCCTCAATGGGAAGAGATGGAGCTCCTAAATAGGAAATTCCAATGCAATCTAGGCTAAGCAGCCAAGAAAGTTGTTTGTCTAAACAGACAACAATTTAGAAATCAAATCATGAACCACGTCAACATGTTGCCTTCCCCTTCCTTTTATAAGATGAGAGCTTTCCAAAACCATAAACCACCTTTATCAACTCATCCCTTTCACACAAGAGACCTCCTTCTATAATTGTGTTGTGCCTCATTGATGAGCACTCCTCCAATACTGCGCTGTTGATATGGTCAAGATTGACCCAGTCAAGTGGATTTGTTCTTTTCACACTCAAGTGTGTTTATTAAAGTGGCCAGATTTACCCTTTTTCACATTGGGCATGTATTTATTCTTTTATTAGGAGTTTTTGACCCTCATTTAGACAATTATTATTCGAATAAAGAAAAAAAAATGAAATTGAATATTCCTATTAAAATAGGAATATTACAGTCCTCCCCTCCAAAATTTTTCTTATCCTTAAGCAACTCACAAGGACTTTGCAAAATCTCCAATGGAGCTGCCTCCTCCAAGAATGCAAGTCTGCCTTTGGTGGATGAACCAAATAGCTGTCATCATGAAGTAATGAGAGATACATAAAATAATTATATGTTGTCCATTGGTCCCTTCAAGGCATGAGAGATGGTAAACATTGGGAACTTCAACCCCCATGAGAAACTTCAATCTCCATGCTATCATTCCAAACAAGTGAGCCATCCTTGACAGCTCAAATAAATAGTCACCAATCCCCACCATATGCAATGTGTAGGGGATCCATGGCTATAATTAAGAGATAAGAATGCTCAACTCACGCTGTCTCTCCCTAAATTTATGATAAACATGGAGTTTATGATCCCGCTCTACAATAATATAGTCCTCATGAAGCCAAAAGAGACTTGGAACTTCATGATTCTCTTCATGGATTCTAGTCAGCCTCCTTGACCAATCTTCCATGCATAGAGTGAATAGATTATCTTCACCATATGTGCTCCAAAAGAAACATGGACTAAGTGCCATATGATACATTGGATGGTGACAATAGTCCCTCCCTTGAGACCAGCGTTGTCCTTGAACATCTTGCTGCCTCAAATCATAGTACAATAAGTGGCCATCCCACCACCTTATTGATGGAAAAAGCTTCTTCAAAGCTTGGAAATAGTAGAGGGTAGTAGGTGTTGGCTTAATATGATTCAAACAACACATGTCTTGTTGCAAATTCTCCCAAGTGAGAGGCATTTTCCAATGATATAAGCCCAACATATGGCTTCTAGCATAAGGAAACAATTGATATAATGCAGTAGCCACACAATGTCCTACTCTCCTCTTGAAACATGAATGAATGTGGGATATTCCATTCCCAAAGGACACACTCAACCAATGTGTCATTCCTCCCCTCATGTTCATAACAAAGATTGGAGCATTATTAACATCATGATACAAACAAGCTCCCTTATGCCACCTCATGAGAAGGTTACAATTTCTCCCAACCCAAAGTACATACATGATTATGATATCCATCCGAAACAGAAATACATGTACATACATCATAGACATAAGTAAATGTATTGACATGGAATTCATCATGGGGTGTCCATACTTTCTTCTTTTCAACCAAAGTAACCATCCCTCCTCCTTATGCATTATTTTCTTGAGATACAAGGCATGAGAGAAGAAAATCAAAAACTTTAGGTGGTACTCATGTTCACCCAATAGAAACCAACGCAGGTCTTCTCCTCCCTGCTTTAGATCTAGATGCGGTAAGTGGTTTACATGTCACTTACTTGATACCCTCATAATTACACCAAGGCTGAAGGTAAAATGTATATTTGGTGCTTTGGGGAAGCACCCATCATGTGGCAAGACCTCCCTTAGCCTATCAAGGGAGTGGCCATATTTGGAAATAGTCCTAGCCCATAGTTGGCCATGAAGCTTATATGGTAAGACACTCCTCTTAGGAGTCATGGCCTGAACATGTAAAGTAAAATAATGCATGCAATCATAAAGTAGAATGTGATTGACATAAGCATGCTTCTTACCCAAAGTCTCCAGCACTGTAATAGTTCCTCTCTTGGCCAATTGTATCACTGTACAAGGTTGAGAGACCACTTTTCTCTTTCCATCAAGGAGTTTCCATAGAGAGCTTCTTCCAAGTAAGGAGACATCAAGGCATAGATCATAATAGAAAGATGTATGGACTGATGTGTCCTAGCTTGCCTTGCATAGATCTTCATGCCTTCTTAGTACATCACTCTTTTGAAATAAAGAGGGGTGAATGTTTCTTTCCTAATGAAGCTTGCCCTCCTCTTCATCTTCTGCAGTATACAGGATCTCACCATCTAATATTGATGGTACATGCTGCTCATGGATTGTGCCATAATTTATACATGTGAGACTCTTTGAAACTCCTTGAAAGAATGCAAGAGCTTCTCTTCTTGGAGCAACTGCTCCTTCTTCTTCTTCATGAAATGCTAGAGATGCCTCTGTCATGACTGCACTGTCACCCATAGCCTTTTCTTCAATGGTGGAAGATGCCTCATCATTAATAGGAGACCCTAGATCTTGGTCTACCTTTGAAAGAGGAATCTTCATGTCTTCTTTTTGAGAAGAAGACTCGTCATCCAAAGGTGGAGGCCTCCAATAATTTTCTCCTTTGGTATCTTTCCAATGAAGACTACCAATCTCCCAAAAAATATTTCTCTCCTTACACCTCATGGGAAGTTGAGATGTAACCCCTTGGAAATATTTCAAAAAAGACCCCTCATCAATGATCCTCTTGGATCCAAAAGAATCCAAGTGTGCTAAAGGAAAAATATGAACAAAAAATGGCACAACATTCATCATGCCTCCCACCATCTTGCACCCTAACTCCTCATGCTGCATGCAACTCAAATAAGGTGCAAAGGAATGAGTGTTCATCCCATCTTGGAGCAATCCCAAACTGCACAGTGCTATGCAAGATTGTTGTTCTTGGTGAGCCTTGGGAACCTATTGTATGGCTGCAAGGGTTCCTCTCTTCAATGTGTTGGCTGATCCAACTACTGCTACAGGTGGCTGCCCCTCCATGAATGTGACAGTGCTGGTACAAGGCTCCTCAAGAAGAGGACACCTCCTACTCCTATGATCTTCTACTGCCAAATATTCTGATTATCTGATGAGTGAAATTAACAAAAGTAGGTACTCTTGCATGAATTCCATGGCTGAACCACCAAGAGCTTGCCTTGCCCTCCAAGTGCAGCGCTGAGATCTCCACAGCCTCTTCCTCCACTACTGGATGTAGTAGGAAAAATGCTTCTAGCTTCATCACCTAAGTATTTGCTGCACACTTGAGTGATCCATCAAATGTAGACAACAGGAATTTTTTTCCCCTTATCATTCTCTTACTGCATGGTCTTCTCTCTTCTCTCAGTTGAATAAACTGAGGAAAATCTAGTGTCTCTTTGAAAGCCCTAGGTTGGCACTTGTATTTTTCCAAATACCCACTCAGGATCTCATGTTCTAAATGGTCTTCTTTATCTCCACTTCCTCTATGAGAAAAATAAGTGCATGGATCTTCTTCTTCCTCTTGAAACCTTCTAGAGGTCTCACTACAGCTTCCTTCTTCTTGAAACCCTCTAGGAGTTTCATTGCTTTCTTCTTCTTCTTTCTTCGTAGATTTGAAAATTGATGAGAGAAATATCATCCTCTCCATAATTTTTTCTCTACTACTTCTCTTTATAGCCTTTGGCTTGAAGCCCATAAGCTGAGCCAAAGATCTTGCTTTGATACCATTGTAATATCCCAAATCTGGAACAACTAGCAAGGCATGACTGGAAAATGCATTTTCCAGTAATGGTTGCTACAGAAATGAAAACCAACACTTGGATCCCTTAGATCTGAGTATATAAGTCCTAAATCCAAGAGGGAATCAAAAATAAATCCTCCTAGGTGGGTTAAACAGATCTCCCACACCTAGTTGTCTTCAGAAATGCCTCAAAGAGAGACTGCAGCAATAACAAAAAATTCTGCTCAGGAAATAATGCAGTTTCTACAGAGAAGTGATAGGAGGTTCATGAAAGATGTTTCAATAATATTTACAATAGAAAATAAGTCTTACAATTAATTTCATCAAATACATGGCTTAAAATACAAGGCATAGACAGAAGAAATCTCCTCAAAAGAGGGATGCAACCATATGTTTTACTGAAAGATGCCTTGACAGTGTTATCTTTATTAAGATGCAACTGATGTATGTTACATGTCAGATCTAGAGAAGATCTGTGCATAAAAAGTCAGATCTGTATCAGATCCATGCACTAGAAGAGATCCTCTTTCAGATCCCCTTGGAATTTCGGGGTTTGCACCAAGTATAAGAAGTAGATCTGAGATCTAAGAAAGAAAATCTGTAGAAATGTTCAGAAATGCTGAAGTATTCATATTATGCAGATTAGATCTAAAAGTAAAAGTATAAATCTCCTCCATAAGATCTGAAAGTGAAGATCGGATCCTCAACACTCCAAAACCAGCTCTCCAATTGATGCACCCAAACTCCCTGCAACACCTCCAACAAAAATAATGCAGATCTGGAGTAGAAACTGCGTTTTAGGGTATAGATGATTGATGGCTACATGCCAAGATCAGAATATCTATCTCATGCACTCCAACACCCTTTTTCCAATAGATCAGAAGCCTTCTCCACTGAAAAGGAGCACTGAAATGACTCAGATCTGAAGAGATCTAATCTCCATGAAAATAACGTATTCCCTCAAGGGAGACTGCGCTTCAGCTTGATTAACTGAGTTTGCCTGATGCCAAGATGAAAAACTGAAGCTCAAAAAATGGCTGCATTCTTCCAGGAGGTTAAAAGTCACACTCATTGAGAAGAGGCTCCAATATAAGCTAGATCTGAACAGATGTAGAGTTCCACTTGCTGCAGCTTACAAAAGAAAGCAAACCCTTACTGGATTTGCGTTGCAGTTGGAAGTAGAAGCTTGGTCTCCAACCAGATAGTGGTCAAGCAATACAAGCTCTCCCAAGAGCTCCTCAATGGGAAGATATGGAACTCCTAAATAGGAAATTCCAATGCAATCTAGGCTAAGCATCCAAGAAAGTTGTTTGTATAAATAGACAACAATTCAGAAATAAAATCATGAACCACCTCAACATGTTGCCTTCCCCTTCCTTTTATAATATGAGAGCTTGAAAAAACCCTAAACCACCTTTATCAACTTATCCCTTTCACACAAGAGACCTCCTTCTAGAATTGTGTTGTGCCTCATTGATGAGCACTCCTCCAATACTGTGTTGTTGATATGGTCAAGATTAACCCAGTCAAGTGGATTTGTTCTTTTCACACTCAAGTGTGTTTATTAAAGTGGCCCATATTTACCATTTTTCACATTGGGCATGTATTTATTCTTTTATTAGGAGTTTTTGACCCTCCTTTACATAATTATTCTTCGAATAAAGAAAACAAAATGAAATTGAATATTCCTATTACAATAGGAATATTACAAAGACAGAGAAGACAGTGGGAAGAGAAGTGAAGAAAACTCACCTAATGAGGAAGAAAGTGACTATCAAAGGACAAGAGGGGCTAATGAGATTGCCTATGACAGTGACCCCATAGAGAGTGAAAACAGTGATACAAAGGCTGAGTTTGACAGTGAACACAGTGGGTCAAAAGATGAAGAAGAGGACAATCATGGAGATGAAGATGTACCAAGCAGTGATAAAGACACCTCTAGCATTGCAAAAACAAAGGATGACATTCCTAAGGGTCTTGATAGTGATGATGGCATAAGAGATAGTGAAAATGCCTCTCAAAAGGGCAGTCAAGAGCAAGGTGAAAAAGATGCAGAAATAAAGATCATCCATGAGGAGAAAAGCAGTCCTAAGGTCACTAAGGATCAAGGTTTCCAAGTGAAACTTGTTGCACCTTTCCCCATTACATATGAAAGTGGAGAGAGGAATGTATTTTCTGCCTCCAAAGGGAAAGGGGCCATGCCATCCTCCTCAACTCAAATGATTGACAAAGGTAAACAAAAAATGAAGGAGGAAGTAGACAATCATGAGGAGGAAAGAGAGTTTTAACTCATCCACATAGATAATGATGAGGAAAATGAAACAAGAATTGCAAACTCCCTTCTACAAGACAGTAATGCATAGATCAGGTACTTGGAAGTTGAATTAGAAAGAGCTAAAGATGTCATTTACTTCCATAAGGTGCAAAGAAAACATATGAGTGGCCAACAGGCCATCTATGAAGCAAGAGCACTCAAGTACCGAAAAGAGGCTCAAAGGTCACAAGTAAAATTAGAAGATTTCATGGGCACATATGAAGAAATTAGTGATGAAGAGGTTCAAACTAGAATGAGACCTAGGACTATGGGTCTCAGGAAAGCATTGGCAAAGAAGAAAGAAGAAGAATCAGCCCAAGCACAAAAATTTCCCCTCACTGAACTCCTTGCCATGGAAATTGAGCATGATAGGGAATCATGGCTTGAAAGGGCTAACATACAACTTGAAGCCAAATTGAAGAAGGCCAACAAAATCTTGGACTTGCAGAGGAGAATGGCTAAGCACTATGCACGAAGAAACCAAGTTGCAAGGAAAAAACTCAAAATTGCCCAAAATGAGCTCCAAGCGCTAAATAAGGAAAAGTAAAAAGCTAGCCTTGATATTTTGGCACAATTTTCTCTACAGGTCTACCAAGACCCATGAGGCACCTACCTACCAAATTTGGGAGATATTGAACAACTTTTTTATTTTTTGCAAAATTTTGAAGCTAGGAGCGCACCACACCCTGTGCTGCGCTTTTTCCCAAGGAATATTCAAGAATAAATGTTTAAATTTTTGAATTCCTCATCATGCGAGGAGCATGCTCACCGATTTTCAGCTCAATTGGAGTAGTTTTGCTCCCCCAAAAGGGTCAAAAACACTCATTTTTTCACCATTCTGCCTGCTTTTCTGAGCATGTGCTGTGCTCCTAGAAGTCTTGGAATTTTTACTTTTTGGCCAGGTTTCACTGGTCATATTGAAGAAATAAAGGTATATCTAGAAATTAGACTTCAAGGGATTTCCAACGAGCCATCACGGAGCCTTTTCCGACATTGAGAAGGCCTCCAAAACACTGCTGCAAAAAGACCTATTTTTCCTGTCTCTATGCTGCGCTCCTGGCATAATTTCAAATTTTGACACAGTGTGCTACGCTCCTGTGGGTGACTGGGTAGAATGTGCGTTTATCAAGTTTCCATATTCTTGCCAGGGCCTAAAAGTTAATTTAATTGCTATATATGGCCGGAAAAGATATTTGTTAGATATTTTTGTGCCTTGGGCTTTGCAAGGCCTCAAGGACAAGTTAGGATATTTCTTGTTGGCCAATAGGTTTCTAGATGCTCTAGTAGGATTTCCTCTTCCTTTATTGTTATATCAGGCATGAGGATTCATTATTAACAGCTGGTCTTTGATGTGTTTAAGAGAAATACATGGTGTTCAGAAGTTGATGAATAATCTAGTGTTGTGGAGCTTGTGGATGATTTGCCTTGGTTGATAATGATGAAGGATTTATTGCAGGATTCTTGAGTTTAGTTAATGGTGAAGTATCTCTTATTTTCTCATGTTTTTCTTATTTTTCATATGTCCATCTTTCTATATTGCAATAGCTCAGAAGAGTATAGGATGAGAAATGTTGTTAGAGGCACCTCAGTCCTCCTGTTTTCTATTGTCTTCATGTTTTCTTCTGCTGGGTTAGCTTAAAGAATTCTTCATTGCTCCTTAGGCCCACTTAAGCTTGTCTATTTCATCGTTGGATTAATATGATAGTTTATAAACATGATTCATGGTAAGCCATACTTTTTTAATGCTATCTAAACTCTGTCTTGAAATCTCTCTTTGATGTCTTGATTGATAGGTTAAGTCAAAGAGGTCTTGTGTAATGTTCCAAAATTTTCATGAAGAAAATTGGAACATTATTTTTTGCTTATTTCATCTAGGAGATGAATTAAAAGGGTGAAAGGCCCATAAGTAGGAATAATATCCTTCATAGTGTGAAAATGATCAATGGAGCAGCTTTATTTTTCACCTTCCAGTGTGAAAAGTGGCAAATGCATGAGGACAAGGTCAAGTTTGACCTAGTCAACAGTGCTGCCTCAAGAGGTGTAGCTTGCATGAGAGAACAACGTAGTTTTTGAGGGAGAAATATTCCTTGTGGATGAAACCCTAATGTGTGGGGTCCATGGCCAAGAAGCATTCACTTGTATAAGAAGAAGAGGAGGTAGCCATAGAGAGACATCTTGGATCATTTGACCATTTGTCTATTCAGACAAATTGCACACTTCGGCTGTTCAACAGAGTTGCAGTGCTACTTAGCACGAGGGATTCCTGTTTAGTATTTCATCTCTTTCTTGAGAGGCCTCTTGAAGGATTTCACTTCATCTTCTCCACATCTTGGCTCAAGGCCAAAGCCATTCTTCAGATACTGCGTTATTTCTACTCAAGTATAACGCAGTGTTGCTGGGGCATTGCAGTGGAGGGTTCCACAACACATCTCTTTGGCTCATCTTTCAGAGGAAGAAGTTCCTATTCCTTTGGGGGATCAGTGGAAGGGATTTTAGAGATTATTGACATACTTTGGCATCAAGGTCAACATATCCCATCATAGACAGCACAATCCATCCTCTAGACTGCGTTATTTCAGTGCACACTTGCAGTGAGAGGTTGCACCAGCTTCTTGGAGGGCAAGATCTTCAGTGTCAGGATCAACCTTGCATTGAGAGATCCATTGGATGAGGTTTGTTTCAGTTTGTGCATCATCTTCAACCATCTCTATGTATTTCTAGTATTGAGTTGCAGCTGCTGCCTAGCAACTCCGACATTTCTGCAGATTTGCCAATTTCATGTATATTGTAGCCAATCCTTCCAAGGATTGTGTATTTTTTCTGTATTAGTTTTTTCCTAGGTCGAGAGATTGTTCCCCCTCATTTATTTGAGCTGATATTGTCATATCATACTATTCTCATTTTGTATGCAGCAGTATCTCCTATAAACTACATTATTTTAGCCAGGGCTTTTCATGTATAGCAGTGTTCTTGCATTTTATTGTATAAGCTCTATTGAGGCTTCCATTGCCTAGCTGGAGTGATTGATTCCTCCACACATTGTATACATTTTCTTCTATATAACATATTTGTTGGCTATACAATTCTTCATGTGTTCACAGCTACAAGAATAACGTTGTATTTCCATTCTATGTGCTTACATTGTTGTAGTCCCTCACCGGGCATTTTCTGAGTACATCTAAGTGTGGTAGATCTATTTCCACCTTAGAAGGATTTATTTGGAGCCATCTCTTGGATTTATCACTTAGACACATTTTTCTAAGTCATCCAGGTCCTGGTTTCAAATCCTACTGCCTCCGATTCTGAAAAATGCGTTTTCCATCCATGTATTGCTAGCTGTTCCAATTTGGGAACATTACAGTGGTATCAAAGCTGCTTTCTTGGCTCAGCCTGTGAGTCTAAGCCCAAGAATATCAGAATATTGAAGAGTATGAGTTTAATCTCATCATATTTTAGATCCATGAAGAACCTCCCCAAGGAGGATATGCAGAAAGAAGAGGAAGAACCCTACACTTCCTATTCACATCAAGGAGACAAAGAAATAATCAGAAGAAAGACTCCATCTTTTGGAGAAGAAAAAGAAAAAGGGGATAAGCTTACCAAGATTCTTCCTAAATCTGTATATATGATCCAGGTAGAGTATGAGGAGATCCGGAGTAAGTATAGGGAATCTCCTAGAGGGTTTGATTCAAAAGCAAACTCTAGATTGGAGGAGTGTGAGCATGCAACTACACACCATCTTGTACAGCGCAGTCACATGCCCAGAATTGCCAGAAGAGATATGGAAAGAAGAGAAGAGGTTTATAGGAGGGAAAACCTTAGTGATTTCTTGAAGGAGTATGAGTTTCAAACTCAGAAATTTAGAGATCATCTCAGATTTTCAGATTTTTGCAAGATGAAGGTGAATGGGAAAGAGCAGCAGGATAGATTTCATCTATATACCTTTGAAGGTTCACCTGTATGTTCAGCCAAAGCTTGGGTTGAAGAGTTGAAGACCTTCTTGTAGTAGCACCAAATACCGGAGGATGAAGCCATCAGAATTGCAGCGTTGCATTTGAGAGGTAAGGCTTATGCTTGGTGGATCTTTGAATCCTTTTCTTTGAAAAATGTAAACATTTCATCTTATGCAAATTTCACTAGAGCCTTAGTGAAAAGATTTGATAGAGGGATTCATGAGACACACATGGTAGGAGTAAACAAGAGAACTCAAGCAAAACCCTTGCATGAAAACTTGCACCATACTTTTCCAGAAGAAAAATTTTCATCTCACACCTTTGAGCAAAGGAGCATGGAGATCTCTTTTTCAAAAAGGGATCCATTCATTGGAGAATTTCCCATTCATGTTGTAGAGATTGAGGGAAAAATTGTTGTTAGATCTGGAGTTGATCTATCACCTCATGCAGAGGAAAGAGGAGCTCTTGCTCCAAGTAGAGGGATGCTTGCATCTCTGCAAGAAGGTTCCCAGGATCTCATGTTTAGAGGTCAAGGCACAACTCATGTTTTACCTGTGCCATTGTTGAGGAGGTGTGGAACCATGGAGACACAAGGAGGAAGTGGGGAGGAGAACCAGTGTCATGAGATGATATGTACACATCCATATTCATTTCTAGAGGTTGATGCACCTAAGAAGGTGATTGGATTGCGCAGTGGAAGCATGGAGAACTTTCTCCATTCATATATCCAGTCATCTCTTGATGATGGTGTCTCATTACATGGAGACATTTTTCCAGGGAGACCACTGGATCAGCAAAGGAGGATGGATGCTTCACATGTTGGGGCACCAATCATTTATTCCAGGAGGTTGGAAACCTGGAGAGAGCTTGATACAGTGCTGGGGGTCTGGGGTAGACTCAAGGAGAGAGAAAGCATTCTCTCAACATCATCAATACCCACTTCCATTTCAGATTCTGTGTTGTGGCAGAAGCAGCAGGGGAAGGAAAACAACCTTCCAACTTGCATCTTTGGCATGGGAGATGTCAAAGAAGATGATGACCATATGACAGGTGCTCTTCATGAGAGATCATCAGCGCTGTCACTATGGAGATCAGATCCAAATTGGAGCTCCTGGCTATTGGTGGAGTATTCCAAGGATCTTTTTACTTGCATGATCTTGGATGGCCAGTTGCATGAGGAGGAATATTCAGTCAGAGATGGGGTCATATTTTATCATGGTAGGATCTTCTTTCCTAGAGCTTCCAAGCTTAAGGAGGATTTGCTACAAGCAGCTCGGGAAGATTTCCTTTTCAGTCCCACTTGTTGTATGAGAGCATACCACACCATCATGGAGGGGTATTTTTGGATGGGCTTTGAGGAGGAGATATACCAGCATATGAGTAGATGCATGGGCTAGATAGAGATGGAGGAGAGACATGACTCTTTGAGAGAGTTAGCACAACCACCTCTTTTCCCTTTGGAGATGAGAAGAGACTCACTTATGAGCCACTCCACTTGTATGAGAAGAACATATGGTAAAGGTAATGATTATTTTCATGATTATTTATATGATGTATGTCCCTTAACCATACATGTGCAGGATGTTGCTCCAAGGAGGAGCATTCTTTATTTTGGGCTTCATGGTCTAGCTGAGACCATAAGCATGGTTGATGGCCATCCCCTAGGAGGACATGGGGAAGAGGCATATTATGGAGGACATGATCATTTCACACCTTATATCATTCACTTCCTCCGTACTTATGACGAGATTGGAGCAATAGGCATGTGGTTGAGAAGCCACTCATTTTATCAGTCTCCATTGCAGTTGAGGGTCAAGCTGCGTTGGTTGCACTTGAGGGACCATTTTCCTTCTCATTTATTGCATATGGAAGCAAGTATGATTCTCATCTTTTCTCCCTATGGCTCTACTTTTTCTGTTCTTATGAGGAGCATACTCGGGAGAGAGGCACATTATGTGGATGTGTCCTTTGAGGGAGAAATTCCTCACACTATTTTCACTACATGTTCTAAGGGGAGAATGGAATATGATATGGTCACCTTGATAGCACATTTGTCTCTTTATGAGGTGAGTCATATGATGGAGGAGATGTCATATGCTAATGACTTCCAACTCATTATATATGGAAATACTTGGGCCAGCTTGATTTGCAGCGTTGGGGGAGAGATATTTGGAGGTCTAGTCCTAATTTTTCCACTTGAGGGAAAAATTATTGCAACCCATGGATAGCCAAAACTCTACACTTATCATAAGTGGAGAAATGAACAGCGTGGGGTAGGCTACATTGCTTACCATGTGCATATTTTCATCCCACCTACTTTGCTGGAGCCAAAGGTGGATGACAGCTTTCAGGAGTTGCCTAGTTGGGAGGTGGCTCATTTTTCATGGCTCATAGCTTGGAGATGGAGGATCCATATGGGAAAGATAGTTCCCATTCTATTTCAGATCCCATTCTTCAAAGGTACCTCTAGACATTACTTTGTTATCCTCTTGAGTATTTCACTTTCACATGATGATAACTTGATAGCTGACTTACATGATGAGGAGGAGCATTGTGGAGATTTGATTGATGAGATAGCATCAATTTACTTGGAGGAGATCATCATACATGGATTCTATAGGGAGAGGAGGAGAAAGGAACTCAGTCTATCCTTATACTTGCTTGAGGACAAGCAATCTTTGGGAGGGGGGGACTGTAATGTTCCAAAATTTTCGTGAAGAAAATTGGAACATAAATTTTTTCTTATTTCATCTATGAGATGAATAAAATGGGTAAAAGGCCCATAATTAGGAATAATATCATTCATAGTGTGAAAAGGATCAATGGATCAGCTTTATTTTTCACCTTCTAGTGTGAAAATAGGCAAATGCATGAGGACAAGGTCATGTTTGACCAAGTCAACAGCGCTGCCTCAAGAGGTGTAGCTTGCATGAGAAGACAATGCAGTTTTGGAGGGAGAAAGATTCCTTGTGGATGAAACCCTATTGTGTGGGGTCCATGGCCAAGAAGCATTAAATTGTATAAGAAGAGGAGGAGGTAGCCATAGAGATACATCTTGGATCATTTTATCATTTGTCTATTTAGACAAATTGCACACTTCGGCTGTTCAACAGAGTTGCAGTGCTGCTTAGCATGAGGGATTCCTGTTTAGGATTTCCTCTCCTTCTTGAGAGGCCTCTTGAAGGATTTCACTTCATATTATCCGCATCTTGGCTCAAGGCCAAAGCCATTCTTCAGATACTGTGTTATTTCTGCTCAAGTATAACGCAGTGTTGCTGGGGCATTGCAGTGGAGGGTTCCACAACACATCTCTTTGGCTCATATTTCAGAGGAGGGAGTTCCTATTCCTCCGGGGGATCAATAAAATGGATTTCAAAATTGATGACATACTTTGGCATCAAGGCCAACATCTCCCAACATAGACAACACAGTCCATCCTCTAGTATATGTTATTTCAGTGCACACTTGCAGTGAGAGGTTGCACCAGCTTCTTGGAGGGAAATATCTTCATTGCTGGGATCAAACTTGCATTGAGAGATCCATTGAAGGAGGTTTGTTTTAGTTTGTGCATCATCTTCAGCCATATCCATGTATTTCTAGTATTGAGTTGCAGCTGCTGCCCAGCAACTCCGACATTTCTGCAGATTTTCCAATTTCATGTATATTGTAGCCAATCCTTCCAAGGATTATGTATTTTTGTTGTATTAGTGTTTTCTAGGGTTGGGAGCTTTCTCCCTCTAATTTCTTTGAGCTAATATTGTCATATCATCCTATTCTCATTTTGTATGCAGCAGTATCTACTATAAACTGCGTTATTTTAGCCAGGGCTTTTCATGTATAGCAGTGTTCTTGCATTTTATTGTATAAGCTCTATTGAGGATTCCATTGCCTAGCTGGAGTGATTGATTCCTCCACACATTGTATAAATTTTCTGCTATATAACATATTTTTTGGCTATACATTTCTTCATGTGTTCACAACTACAAGAATAACATTGTCTTTCCATTCTATGTGCTTACATTGTTGCAGTCCCTCATCAGGCATTTTCTGAGGACATCTAAGTGTGGTAGATCTGTTTAACCACCTTAGAAGGATTTATTTGGAGCCATATCTTGGATTTAGAACTTAGAAAGATTGTTCTAAGGAATCCAGGTCCTGGTTTCAAATCCTGTTACCTCCATTTCTGTAAAATGCATTTTCCAGCCATGGATTGCTAGCTGTTTCGATTTGGGAACATTACATCTTGTTTCGATCTTACCCTTTGAATATGATTATCAGCTTTCCTCAAATCTCTTTGTAGTTTAATGAATGATGTCTAGGAGTTCCCTTTTCATTTATTAATGCTATCTGTCTCTTATATGTTTTCAAATCTTGAAAGTAGAATCATTGAAGTTAGATAGGTTGTCTTACTTCATTTGCTCCACTGGATTGTATATCTTGAAATGTGTATTTGTTTAAGAGTATTGTTATTGAGTAAATTGTGTGCCCTACCTCATGCCCAGTATCTTTTTCTTATCAGTATTTAATATCTCTCTGTTCATAGGCATTTGACAAAGGATTATTTACTTCCCTTTGCCTTACCTTGGTTCCCAAACTTAATGTCCATTTCACCTCATACATAAACTTTAAAGATCCATTAACTACACTAGATTTTACCTGTGATGTACCACAATTTATTATCGAGATATCAATGACTTCATAGAATCCATGGCCCAATTGATTTGATAACCTCTCACTCCACTTATCTTACTTGATCATCTTACTCCAACCAAAACAAACAATAAACATACACTTAACAACTAGCCTAAAATCAACCATCCAAAGCGAACAAGTTCACATATTTCGCATAATAGAGAGAGCCCTCTCTGAGTCCAAGCAGGATAGGTCCTAGGACTCCAAAGACTGGTCTGATTTTACGCTGTCATTTGGTTTACCACTCTTCCAAATCACGAGACACTAACATAATGGCGATCATGGTGGGACTGAGTACATAGTATCCTAAGAAACTCTTATAGACTCTTTTAACCCTCGGTTAAACTTTGAAATCCTGTGAATTGTAAATCACCTCATCACTATCACTAACACAATGGTGATCATGATGCAACCTCCGATGTCAGTGAAAATCTACTTCAGAAACCTTCATAAAATCATAGATAATTCAACTGATAGCTAGAGAGTATAATCTAGCTTTTTCACCATCCTAGCAAAATGATGACTTAGTTATAGGACACTCTCACAAACCTTAGGGCTACATATAAGAACTCAGAAAACCCAAAAACATTTCTAGATTGGATTTTTGTCAGTATTGGTGGTGGACCATAGACACATATCTTCAAAACAACTAAAAATATCCACCTGGCGACTCCACTAGCCTCCAATAGGCCTTCCGACTTTACTAGGATCCCTAGACTCCTATAGGATTGTGCCAAATCAACCCTGAGAAGTCTTGAATCCTAGTCACACACTGTGTGATTTTAGCACAAAAAGAGGTAAACTTTCCAAAAAGTTCAAAAAAATTTCCGCCTCTCTAGATTTTGAGTTTGAAATCTGGCTTCACGAAGAATCAATACTAGATCTCATCCGGACCCAAACCCTCCTACTACAGTTGATGACCCAGAAAATATTTTGTGGCAAACATATGAAACTGGAAACTTAGCTACTAATAGGCCCATTCATAAAGCAAGCTATATACCTAAACATCTTACAACCTTGCAAGATCCCCAGTTTGACTTACACCATACGAGAAACCTTTTCAGAACCAAGTCACAGAGTAGAATTAACCAAACTAATATTGAGCCCATAGACTTGTAACAGAGTCTTAGCAGAGAAGATTCTCCTTCCACACCACCTGATTCCCAACTTCTCCACCAATTTGGCTTTTTTCACCCCAAATTTTCTCAGAATCAGTTTGTTGGTCCAAGTACTTCTACCACACCCATTCACACCTCCACTGTGAAAACCAATCCATCTCATATCAAAAATCCTCTGCTTGTAAATCCACCATTAGCTTCCATCATGGTAGCTTGGTATGCCCCCCTGGTGTTACCACAACCATTAGTACCTATGCCAAATGATTACCAATCCAGAATCCCACACTTCACCGGGGAAGAATCTACCACTACCCAATATCATGTAGATAGAATGAATGATGCTTTTGAATACATGGAATTAGAAGAGGAAACCATGAAGATGAGTATGTTTTCCCAAATCCTAGGAGGAGAAGCTAAGAAATGGTTCAAAAGACTAACTCCCAACAACATACATGATCTCCCTTCCCTTTATCAAACTTTCATAAACAAATGGGAGATTAAGAAAAACCCTCTCCATATCCTCTCAGAATACAACAATATTAAAATAAACACAAGGGAAAGTGTCTAAGACTATTGCACCAGGTTCGATAGTGTTTATAATGAACTACCACCAAACATGAAACCTCCACTAGGCCTAACCTTGGCTAAATTCCCGGAAGGTTTTGACCCTGACATGGCCTATCAGCTAAGAGAAAGAGAGCCCTTAACCTTAGAATACATGAAAAATGGAGCTATAAGTGTAGAGGCCAACTCAATTGAAAAGAGAGCTAGGCTTAGATCAGAAAAGAAGGTAACATACAAAGATGAAACCATGCCCTCAACCTCTTCATCTGATTCCAATATTGACAACCTACTTAGAACCATGGAAAGGATGATGGAGAGAATAAGCATAAATGAAATAACACCCCCTAGGGACAACCAACCAAATCCCCAAAATAGAAACTAGAATCAGAACTTTAGAAGAGACCCACCCTAAATCAGACAAAGGGAAAATGATCAACAAATCAGGCCACCCTTCCAACATAACTATGTTGATGAAGGGGAAAGAGATATTGAATAACCAGATGAAAATCATCTAAACTTAATAGGCTCTGATAGCGAGGGTTATGTTTTTATCACAGAAGAAGAACAAGGTTTTTTCTCCTCAAACCAAGATGAAACAAATTATGAAGATTCTGAAGACCACGAATTGGGCTTAGAAAATTCCATAATGGAAGTACATAGAAAATATGATCTTAGGAGTAAGAAAAACCAAGAAAACTCTAGGAAAAACAACTCAGACACTGCTGTTAAGAAAACCCCCGAAAAAATTCTTAAAAGAACAGTAGACAATATCGTCACCATGGCTAAGAAAACTGATCCTAACAAAGGAAAAACTAGCCAACCAAGTGGTGACACAAGTTGTCCTAGTGCCTCTACTAATGGTCCTGAGAAAACTCTATTGACCAAAGCCCCAAATAAAAATCAACAAATTAAAAACGTAGAAAAATTTATGGCTGATAAAACTAATGTAAATATGTCCAAAACTCAAGTACCTTTCAGTTTTGAAGGAGAGATTGCTAAAATCAAAATAACCATACCTCTCATTGAACTGGTAGCTCAGGATATGTATCGCTCCCAAGTTTTGAAAGTTTTGAACATAGGGAACAATATAGATATGCTAAATATGGCAAACCATAACTGTTGTTTGGTCTCGAGGTTGAGGGAAAATTCCAAGAAGGAGCTGTCCCTCCTTTCTATGTTAGCCTAAACATACACAAAAAAATATTACACAATTCCATGCTAGATTCTGGTGCCTCGCACAACCTCATGCCTAAGGTGGTCATGGAGATATTAGGCCTAGAAATAACCAAACCATACAAAGACTTATACTCTTTTGATTCGAGTAGAGTAAAGTATTTGGGTCTAATCAAAGATCTATGTATCACTTTGCCGCAAATACCCGCCAAAAGTCTAGTCATGGATATAGTGGTCGCTGACATCCCCCAAAGTATGGCATGCTTTTTTCCAGATCATGGGGGGAAAAACTTCAGGTCAACCTCCAAATGGATATGACATATGCTACTATCCCTATTTTCAATCAAACTAGGAGACTATACCGATAATCCCACATGAAGTATATGGTGAGTAGCCTAGATAGGCCTAACAACACCCCGGTTTATTCCATTCATTCAGATTTGGATTCTTTTATCTTGTATGATGAGAATGAGATTAGTGGATAAGTAAAAGGAAGTGATAAAGAACTAGGCCCTCCAGAACACTCACACTCACCCTCAAATGAGGAAAATGATAACCAAAACTCTAGCAACCCTAAACAACAACTCAGTGATAAAAATGAAATAGAAACACTTTGGAACATGAGAGCTGATGGTTCATGTGGAAAGGTCGGTTCAGGGGTTGGTGTCTGGATACATAACACAAATGAGGGTCCTTCTTATAGATTGGAATTTCAATGTACTAATAACATTGCAGAATATGAGGCTCTCCTCCTCGGTTTACACTTTCTTGAAGACTTAGGAGCTAAGAAAATATCAGCCCAGGGAGATTTAGAACTAGTCATTAAACAGATCAAAGGTGAATACTCAGCCAAGAACCCAAGATTAAGAGAGTACAAAAATCCAGCCCTATACCTCCTCAAAACTTTCGAGAAATATGAGCTCACTTACATTCCTAGAGCCCAAAATAGCCTCACCAATGAGCTCGCCTTTGTTGCCATCAATTGCCAAATACCACTTGCAAATGAACAATACCCTATCAAAGTCAAGCATCATCCTATAGTACCTGACAACATTAACCATTGGCAGGTGTTAGAGGGTGATGAACAAATTGATGATTTCCTGCAATCTAGGAATGGATTTATATTGACTAAACCTAGCTTAGAACATGAGGAAGATGGTCCTGCTGAAGATAAAGATCATGAATCAGATTTGCCCTCTTTTTCTGATATAAATCTGATCACACATCCTTATGAAACCGAAATGTGTGGGGACCTAGACCAAAGAGACCTTGAAGTCTTACACTGTAAGAATGACACATTACCAAGAGGCCTTGCACCTTTAGAAGAGCTATTCAATTTTAATGATGTAGCTAAAAAATCAAAGATAGAATGCACTAAGGCTAATGTAGAGGAGTAAAACATAGGAAGCATAGAGGAACCTAAAATGATCAAAATTTCCAAGACCCTTCCTCCTCACATAAAACAGATGTATATTGAGCTTTTTAAGGAGTTTAAAGATGTGTTTTCATGGGGGTATCAATATTTAAAATCATATGACACATGCATTATTCAACACAAAAACCCTCTCAAAGAAAACCAGAAACCTTTCAAGAAAAATTTAAGGAGAATAAACCATGTCTTACTACCTCTAGTTGAAAAAGAGATCAAAAAGATGTATGATGCCGGGATAATAGTTCCCCTCAGATACTCCAAATGGGTTTCCAACCTTGTGTCAGTTAGGAAGAAAACCGGAGGGATTAGAATTTTATTTGACTTTAGAAATCTGAACAGGTCCTCCTTGAAAGACAACTATCCCTTGCCTAAAATGGAACACATACTTCAAAAGGTAGTTGGCTCTAAGAGAATCTCACTACTTTATGGTTTTTCCGGTTACAACCAAGTGTTAGTATTCCCAAGTGATCAACACAAATCTGCCTTCACCACACCTTGGGGTACATTCATGTATGTTAAAATTCTGTTTGTGTTGATGAATGCAGGGGCCACTTTCCAAAGAGCCATGGACATAGCCTTTTCAGAAGACATAGGCTAATTCATAGTCATTTACCTCGATGACATCACTGTTTACACTAAGAACGATGAAGAACACTTAGTCCACTTAAGATTTTTTTTTGAAAAATGTAGGAAATATGGTCTGTCTTTGAATCCCAAGAAAGCACTATTTGGTCTCGAGGAAGGAAAACTCCTAGGCCACATCATCTCTGAAGAAGGAATCAAAATAGACCCCAAAAGGATTGAAGGCATATTGCAAATCATCCATCCCAGAAACATTAAAGAGTTGCAATCCTTTACTGGGAAAATCAAATTCTTATGAAGATTCATCCCCAACCTTGCTGAACTCTTGAGAAATATTACAATCATGCTAAAAAAGGAGGTAGGAGTTAAGTGGAATATGGATGCCAAACAATCCTTCGAACTCATTAAGCAAGCACTCACTCAAACACTAGTTCTAATAAGTCCTGATTTCGCCAAAGAATTCTATATTTTCTCATTTGCATCTAAACACACTGTGGCTGCAGTGTTGTTACAAAAAAATGCAATGGGACAAGAACAACCCATAGCCTTCTTCAGTAAAGCCCTTAGAGATGTCCCCTAAAGTACAACATCATGGAAAAGCAGGCCTTTGCATTGATTAAAGCTTTGAAAGATTTTAGAGTTTATATCTTACATTCTCATGTCATAGCTTTTGTTCCTCATACTGTTGTCAAAGACATTTTAAATAAGGACCCTGATGTTAAAAGGGGAAAGTGGATTGCTATTATTTTAGGATATGACTTATAAATCAGACCCACTAAATTGGTTAAAGGACAAGGGCTTGCAAAACTTATGGCTGAAACAAATCTCCAAGCATTGGATATGAACTTTGTTGGTACTTTAGAAGAACAAGAAGAATGCACAACCCCTCATGTTGAAGAAACATTTTTGAATTCATCTTGGTATGTTGATATTCTTTCTGTACTATTTTATCTTAATGATCCTCCTACCTTATCAAAGACAAAAGCAAGATTCTTGAAACAAAAAGATTTGAAGTTTTGCATTTTAGATGCAGTTTAATATTGGATGAATCTTATTGGTATATTTCTTAAGTGTTTGCTTGAGGATGATGCAGGAAAAATCATGCATGAATTGCATGAAGGTGAATGTGGGGGCCATCTTTACTGGAAAACCACAGCTAACAAAATTCTTGGCGCTGGCTACTATTGGGCCACCATTTTCTTTGACACCCACAAACTGGTCATGACTTGCCATAAATGCTAGATTTTTGATGGCAAGAGAAAACTCTTACCTTTACCTTTGAATCCTATCATTGTTGAAGCCCCTTTTCAACAATGGGGTTTAGAATTCATCGTAGATATCCATCCTACTTCATCTGCCCAACACAAGTGGATCCTCACTGCCACTGATTACTTCACCAAGTGGATAGAATCCATCCCGTCTAGGAACGCCACTAATTCAGTCATTATCAGATTCCTTGAGACCAATATCTTGTCTAGATTTGGTTGCCTGAAAAATATCATCATAGATAATGCTGCTTCCTTTGCATCCAAAAGAATGGTTGACTTTTGTTATAAATATCACATCCCCTTGGGACATTCCACAGCTTATTACCCTCAAGGTAATGGGCTAGCTGAGTCTTCTAATAAAATCTTGGTCAATATCATTCAGAAGCTCTTGGAACAGAATAAAAAAGCATGGCATGGCAAACTAGTACATGCACTATGGGCTGATAGACTAACCACCAAGAAATCAATTGGTATGTCTCCCTATCAACTAGTTTATGGCATGGATGCCATCTTCTCGACATCTTTGGGAGTTTCGGTAATGAAACTGCTACAAGAAGAACAATCAGAAGAGAATGACACAATCAGAAGAGAATGATATGCAAAGGAGGCTGAACCAAACTATCCATTTACAACAAACAAGAGAGGAGGTTTACAAAAGGACTCAGGTAGTACAAGAAAGAATGAAGAAAATATTTGACAGAAGAACCAAGGAGGATGATTTTCAGGTTGGAGATAAAGTGCTAAAGTGGGCCTCAAGGAGAGAAGACAAAGGTAAACATGGTAAGTTTGAAAACTTGTGGAAAGGGCCATTCATTATAAGTTCAACTAGAGGAAAAAAATGCCTTCTTTTTACAAGAGCCAAATGGAACTGAAGCATTTGGAGGTCTTGTCAATGGCAGGACACTAAAACACTACTTTTGTCAAGATCCTTAGTTTTAAATTTCCACTCATTATACATACCATTGTGTGAAGAAAAGGGCCACAAAGAGAAAAACACATGTTACACCATTTTTTGGTCATCTAACCTATTATCATTAGACGAACCCAAGTACACCATGTAAGACCAATTTTACCCTAAGTAAAATTGCTTTCACTATGTGAAATAACTTAGTAAAACACCTTTATTAAGTTGTTTATGGTCTAAATAGGAAATCCCAAAAGGAAATAATAAACAAATCTATATTTGTTTATATTTCATGGTCATATTTAACCCAAAACAAGGAAATCAATTAAATAAATCCTTATTTATTTGATTATTTCATAGGAAATAAGTTATTTAAATCCTATTTAAATAATATTCCTAGTTAAATTTGACTAAATCATTTATAAATAATTAAATAAATCATTATTTATTTAATTATATTCCCACCATTTCCTTAAAATAGTAAATAAATCATTTATTTATTTATTATTTATAAATAAAGGAATTGACCCAAGTCAAAAATCCTCTTCCCTCCAACAAATATAATAAAATATTCCTAAAAGGTGGTTCTAGAATTTGATTAATAATATTTTATTCATGCACCAAGTTCTAGATCACCCTAATATTTTGTTATAAATAGAAGGGTTTTCCCCATTCATTAGTCACCTTTGATTGCATTAGTTCACTCTGGATCTATACACTTAGTCACATTTCTCCATTTTTGTCTTGTGAGCTCCCATTGAGTTCTATGTTTGTCTGGGTTTTCTACACCAACAAGAGAGAGGAATTTTAGATCTGAAATGCTGAGGACTTTCAAGAACCCATCCCATTGAGGAGAACTGGAAAACACCTTTCCTGTTTTCCTCTCAGGTGCCCCCTTTTAATATAAAAATTCTTTCAAATACATCGTTCTTGTCTTGTCTATTGGATGCATGGAGCCACATTTTATTCTTACTACTTAATGTCTTTTATGCTTAGATCTGGATTTGTGCAGCACTATTTGGATCAACTATCTGCATACTTAAAGATATTTGCAGCCATAATTGATGTTAGGGCTATTTGTTATGCGTAGCTAAAGTGGTATTTTACGACGAAAGATTCATACTAACAATTGGCGACTCCACACGGGTTTTCTTTTGCGATCGTCGTCGTTTTATATATTCCTACATATCCATCTATTTCAGACCCTAGGGTTTCTCTTTAGTTTCCTGTTTTTCCTATTTTTATGGTGATTTTCACCTCTAAAACCCTCAAACATTAAAATTTTTAACTTCCATGTGTTTCTGGCCATATTGCGCAGGTGACAGACATCAACCGCAGCTGAGACGATAATTTTTTCTGAAATCTGCCGCCGAAAGACCCGGATCTGCAGGTCGCACTTATCAGCCCAAAAACTGTGACCGGGACTTGAGGATGCACTTTTCTGCCCCTAACCTATGACCTGGACTGAAAACAGGTCAGAACCTGCGACCTGCACTTTTTTCTGCAATTTTCCAGCAATTTTTCTGGGTTTGTTTGAAGCTTCTGTCAGGGTTTTACAACCTACGTCTCTGCCCGTTTAGACCTATTTTTGATCTGTTTCACTCAACTAAGTGGGAATATTTCCCCTTAGGGATTTAGTACCCTCCACTTTTGGTGGGCGAGTTTTAGATATTTCAGACGTCTGAATTTTCAGAGTTTCAGCCTTCTCCTTTTTTAGATCTGATACCTCCTTTGCAGATCCCTTTAGATAAGCTCTTATCCCTTTCAAATCACCTCATATAGTTTTGTTTGGGTTTACCTCTAGGGCCACCTCTTCGTCCCCCCTCCCTTTAGCTGATTTCCCCTTTTGTTACAGCAACCTTGCCTCTGCCTCTTTGCTATTCTCTACACCTCTTTCCAGCAGATTTATCCTTTAGATCCCTGTCCCTCTCGACCTTAGATCTATCGGCCTCTTTTTCATGTGTTTTGACTAGTTTTTTTCCCTCTTTTAGACTAGTTTTGAGAGACCTGCCTTTTTGGGTTAGATCGATGCATTGTTAGCTATTAATTTTCTGTTATTTCAACATTATATACTGTTATTTGTAGATTTATTTTCATTTACGCAGCACACTTTTTCTTTTACTCTCAAAACGTCTGGGTTTAAAAAATTAAAATCAACACACGCCACACACTGACCCTAAGTGAAGAAGAGCCCGGTTAACACCGCCTGGCAAAGACTTTAAAATAAATTGACACTACACCTCTCTGCCCTTGACCTCACTTGATTTTTTCCCTCCCTTCCCTTGTCAGTTTTCCTTCTTCCCGTCATCATTGCGCCCCCAAGGCGCTTATCCCGGAGACTTCTTGGCCTTCACCCTCAGTTTCCGGTTGGTCAACTTCCTCCTTCCCATCGTCATCGAGTAAGTCCTCCCCTGAGTCCGCACTCTGACTCTTCTTCTGATTGTTTGGGTTCTCCCCCTACTCCTAGTTCTCCCCCTGTTACCTTCACCATGTCTAGTTCAGGGCCTAGCGCTAGCGGCAACACCAGTTCTACTACTGGGTCCGTTTCCAGCGGAACCACTACGGGACCTCACTCGACTGCCCCGTTGCTCCCTTATATGGCCGGTCTCATTCTCCCCAACTTCAATCAGCTGATTAATGATCCTATCCGCCACGATGTTAGTTGTCCTGCTATGCCAACCAAGCTCCCCTCCGACATTCCCAAGTTTGAAGGCCTTGCTAGTGAAGATCCCTCCAATCATATCCGATCTTTCCATATGTGGTGTTCATCCAATTCCATTACTGACGACTCCATTTGTCTTAGATTGTTCCAACACACGCTTATCGGTGAAGCTTATAAATGGTATGTTGATTAGACCACCTCCTCCCATACCACTTTTGCGACCATTGCCCAAGCCTTTTTATCTTATTTCCAGCTACCTCTCCGATACGACACTGGTACCGAGCTTTTAATTTCTTTTCGTCAATCCTCTTCGACCCGCCTTTCTGCTCATGTCCAGGAATGGCGGCGAAGAAGAAGCTTATGTTGTGCTCCTCCCTTTGAAGACCGGGTTTATATGGACTGGTTACTTCGCTCCCTCGTACCTCCCATTGGCAAGGATGTCGCCTCCCATTTCCCTCAAACCAAAGAAGCCGCCCTCCAAATAGCCTTGAAATATGACCTTATTTATGCTCAATCTGGTTATGTTTATACTGTCCTTCCTGACCTCCCCAAGCCCGGCGGCACTAATGCCCTGGGGGCATCTCACCCTGCTGACGGTATCATTGGAGCTCTTGCACATACCTCTACCCAACCTATTATGGGCTATGGTTTCCCTCTAGGAGGGGCCATCAGCTCCAGCGCTTTTCCCCCTCCAGGTATCATGTATCTAGGATACAGCATGCCTCCTCCTTTTTCCCACCCTCCTGCTTACCTCAATGTTTCCCACCCTAACCCTTATCCTTACCCACATCTTGGTGTCCCAACTCCTCTAGCATTTGGACCTCTCCCTCCCTTGCCTTCTCAACCCCCGCAGCCGCACTTACTTCCCCCTCTAGGGCAAGTCTTTGCGCAGCAGGGCGCGACTAATTCTCTTCCTTCTCAAAGAAAGAGGAAAGGCAATCAATCTACCTCTGGTAATCGTGGAACCCATCCTCTGAGCATTCATTCTCACACCGCTAACCAGCCACAGGGCTCCCAGCCCAAGCCGGATAGGCCTCTTCGTACCAATAAGCCCTGTTCGTGTTGCGGTGTTTATGGTCATTACACTCATGATTTTCCCCTATTACCACAGATGTGGCAGATGTGGGAGTCTCAGGCCACCGTGCGGGGTCAGCGTTCTTCGCCTACCGTCCCTTCCAATACGGATACTTCTCAACTCATTGTGTTTACCGATCCTTTCCCTCAACAAGGATTCATGGCTACTCAACCACCTCATGCCCCGGTAACTACTCAACCTTCCCCTTCTGGTTCCTTTGATTACCAGATTCTCATGATGGCCTCCGACCAACCTCTCACCGTCGACCTTAACCTTTAAACTCGGTCTAGTCAGTACTCCATGCCTCCCGCTTCGTCTGTCTCCGAGTCCCCATCTTCTGGTCCTACAGAACCTCTGCCGACACCCAATTGTCCCTTGCAAATCCCTCCACCCAAAGCTGAGGTTCATTCCAAGATTCATAAGGGCCCATTATGCCAAAATGCTACCTCTGGTCGAGCTACCCATTCATATAGCATAGTAGATGATCTGTCACAATCTCCTGCTTGCATTTCAACACTGGAACTCCTCGAGTCATGTCCTTCTCAAAAGAAGGCTCTACTATCTGCCGTGGATGCTGTAGATCCTGTTGATGACCAATTGATTGTTTTCGACGCCCGTCAATCCGACCATCCCCCCCTTCCTACTTCTGTTGCTTTCCAAATCCCAGTCAAAATCTGAAATGCCAACATCGCTCGATGTATCATTGATGAGGGGGAATCTACCTGTGTGATGTCTGCTTCGGTTTGGAAACAACTTGGATCTCCTAAGCTGGCCCCTTCCACAATCACCCTTCGTGCGTGGGATGGCCATGCCTCCCAACCCATCGGCCTTTTCCATAACTGTCCTATCACCCTTGCGGGCAAGACTGTTTGTGTCGACGTTGAAGTTATTGACGCCCCTCTTGACTATAACATTATTTTTTGGAATAGTTACACCTATGCCATGTCTGTCGTCCCATCCGCAGTCCACCGCAAGATATTTTTCCCTCATAATGGAAAGATAGTCACAATTGACCAGTTGACATATCATGAGTCAAATGTCAGACTTCCCCCGAGTCAATCATCTCTTCCGTAGCCAATAAGCCAACCATCGATTCTTTGACCAGTGTTTCCCCCGGCATCTACAAAGACTCCTCCTTGCTTGGAACCTTCCCTAGTCTTCCTCCTCCTCTTGTCTCTAATCCCAGCTCAGCGAATGTTTGCATGATGTAATCATCTCAGGCCGACCTCACGCGGCCCGCTTCAGCTAGTCAGCAACCTCAACCTCACCCGCCGCCCCCTACTTCTAGCCCTTCGCCACTGCCAACTGGAACTCTTCCTGCTGGCCCTTCCCCTACAGCTGGTACCCATGAGCCTCTCTACCCTCCTGGGTCGGTTCCCCCAAGTCTTAACCATCTTGGCGCCATCACTCCTGGCCATTACCCCGCTGGCTAGATACCCTTCCTCGCTCCCCCTCCCAGAGTCTATTCGGTCCCCATCATGGCCACCCTTTTCCTCCCTAATTTGACCCTGGGCATTCCTGTCTGGTACCTTGACCCTCCAGCTGCTACTCCACCAGGTCACCCCAAACCATACCTTGCTTTGACACCAGTTCAACCGGTTCCCATCACCACAGTGCCACCCGCACCTCAAAAGGACACTTCTCCTACTATGACAGCTATGGGAAAGAAACGAAAAACTCACAAGGGGGCATCCAAAGACAAGGCCACCACACCTGACCCTACCCCTCCTCCACCCTCCAAGCCTTGTGCCTTGTGTGATGGTGTCAGTCATATCACCCATACTTGTCCTGAGTTGCCCTGTATCCAACCCATGGTTAAGGTCGTGTTCCCTGAATCTACGGTCCCTGAAACCTCTGTTTCTTCCTCGTCCACAGCCAAGAACCCAAAGACTCTTCGCACCAACAAACCCTGTGCTCTGTGTGGTGTCCATGGTCATTATTCTCACCATTGTCCTCACCTCATGCAATACCAAGCCTCTTTAGAGGTCAATTGCGAGTACGAGGTCAAACAAAATCAATCCTCCTCTCCCATCCTTGCTCAGTATGCGTCAGGTTTACTCGAGAATCCCCCCGCTACCATTGACATTCCTCCCCGCGATGTTGATATGTCGGAGCCTGCTGCCCCCCTCCTATACCTATCATCATCCGCATGACCCTCGGAGTACATTCCCTCTGAATCCACTCCATCTGTTCCGCTTGATTCCCCTTCAACAACATTCTTGGGCTCTACATGCTTTGACCATTTTTTACTTTTTCTTCTGTCATCCCCCGTGACGATCCTTATGTGCGCCTTTCTTCCCATGCTGATGATTTAGGTAGCTTTGTAGCATCATGTGGTTTCCTCGACCTCTCCCTTTCCTCTCCTCACCAGGAGGATACCATCCACATCTATGATGTCCTTCGCAGCATGAGCTCCCTCTTTTCCTCCCGTCATTCTCATTCATCACCTTCTAGTCGATCTATGAGTCCTAGCCATCCTACCCAGACTACTCCCTCCCATAGTAGTTGTTTGATGTCTACCCTATACTCATGCTGCCCTCATTCTTCTCCTTCCTCCCATTTCTTGTCTTGTGACACTATTCCACTGGACCTCTCGTCCACACATTATATTGGCTATGCCGATGGGGCAATTCGCTACTCCCGGAATCTCGCTTCGGCCGCCTGGGCCATCTTTACCCCCTTGCATACCCTTTTTCTTTCAAATGGGGTCTGCATTGGTAATGCCACCAATAATCAGGCCGAATATGCTGTAGTACGTGGTCTCTTAGCCGATGCCTTCTCCCATCGCATCCTCCATCTACACGTTCGTTTAGATTCCCTGCTTCTTGTCTTACAACTCAATGGCGTCTATTGCGTGCATAATCCTATCATGTTTAGACAATATTTACGAGTGAAACTTTTGATACGTCACTTTAGATTCATTACTTTCATCCATGTACCTAGAAGCCAAAATCACTACGTAGATAGAATTGCAAATCATGTTCTAGACTGGCATTTATCACACAAAAATACATTTAACACCATCAATCAAATACATCCATCATATATATACCATACCACATGTTTTTTTAGAGTCCATCTGCTCTGAAACATACGACATGCCCATAGCATGTTAAACACAACATAACTACAAAAATGTGGGGCACCACTTGCCCCTACAAAAACAATGGGGGGCACCACGTGCCTTACACCTAATCACTCCCTGGAGGATCCCGAGCCAATGGCTCTACTCCCGTAGCTCGTAGATCACGCACAGTCCAACCGGCCATCGCCATGCGTCGCATGATACCTCGCCACTCCGAGGGTAGCCCAATACATAGTTTCCATGTATTTATAGCCGTTCAAATCCTTCCAACCATGCTACGACACCCTATACCTACAACCCTCGAAGTATATAAGTTGATACCACGTCCTCCACAGATGTGTCATATTCTGCTCGTGCTATTCTGATCCACTTGCACTCGTAGCCCCTCGCCCGGTAAGCTGGTCCTGACATATTCGCCTTGGCGATCGCAGCTACATCTCATCTCCAAAAGTATGCGAAGGACTGGGGCACTATGAATACTATTCACAAACTTTAACATGAAAATAACAGATTAGTTACTTGTCACTTACCATCTCCGGTCCCCATACTCGCACCCAAGCAAAGCGAGAAGTCTTGATTCCTCTCAACAACTCATCCCACTATAGGGATATAGTCGTGCCTATATAACAATGTTTTTCCGATCCCACCATGGAAGAACCTTCGCTTTTAACACCCGTCCGACTGCCCCTCCTCCTCCTCTACACAGTATTCATCCCCACCGATGCATCTGGGGCTCTCTTGGACCCCCATTCGGTAGCTGTACACAAGGTCGTAAGGTCGGGATCTTCTCAAAAAAGGAGCACAATACAGTCCCATAAGCACAATCATGATTCACTTGCCGCTTACATAGTGACAGTTGTTGTTTCACCGACACCAACATCATCTAGGCCCACCCATAGTAGGTCCCACTCAACACACTCTCTACAATCATCATCTGCCCTCCAGTGATGTGATGGAACGCCTGGCTGCCCAAGATCCGCAACACTGCTGCTGCCACTGCCCGGGTCTCCAACCTCTCTAGATCCCCAATCGATATCCGAGTCCCTTTGACTCAGACACTTGGTCGACAATGTCGCTCAACAAACTCCATGATGTTACGCCCCCACGGTAACACTGGCTGTATATTTCCCACCATCCCTAATGGTGGGAGACCAGTCAGGAAATACAGATCCTGGACTGTCAGCTCAATCCTGTGCCCCTGCACTATAAACACCTCATGATCTGGATCCCAATAACTGATAATCTGGGCCAACAAGGGCTCCCCAACCCTCATCAAATGGTTCTCCACAAATTTCAGAACCCCAAACCTAGCCAATGCACGATGGACACCCTGATCCGCTTGGATTTCCGTCTGTAATGTACCTAGGTCTCTCTCTCTCCACTTGATCCGTATATCTGCCATATATATACAAAACCATCATCTTTGTCAGTCTACAGATAAGCAAAAATTCATTCACTCACACCAAAACTGAATCTCAGCCCATACCCGCACTGAAACCACCTCCATCTCACAGGTCGCACTTTTTGGCCAAATCCTGGGCCAGGTCGCACTTTTCAGGCCCAAACTTGTGTCCCAGGTCACAATTTTTGCCCCAAAAAGTGGGACCCGGCCGTAATTATGAAGTATGAGAAGTTACTGAGATTTAAGACCCTAATCTGAACTTTGAATCCATAAAAAACAAAGAGTAGGATTAGGCCTCTTACCTGCAACTGACGGATCACGATTCCAACGGTCGGTTTGGCTGCTACGATCGCCACAATATTTAGAGCCTTCTCTTCTCTCCACATTCACCACAGCTACACAAGAAAATGAATGAATTTGGAGGGAAAATGCCTTATTAGAAGAGAAACCCCTATTTTTTCTTTCGCCCACTGCGACCAAACCGTAGCCCCGTTTAACACACCGTCTACACTGTTGGAAAGCTCTCACCGAGCACTCAAATGGGTATCTGTTATTTTTTCATGTTTTGATACTTCACCAGGACACATTTTGTCCATGAAGGGTCTCTTCATCTCTCCTTCCAATCAGGATTCTTCACTTACAACGCTTGTAATTGGGGCACCACTTTACCCCCTTACTTGGCTTTGTTCGTGTTGATTTTTGTCATGAGACACCCTATTGTACTCATGTTTTTATGGTCCCCGCATTGGATCTTTACTGTGTGGCAGCACCATCGAGTCACCCTTGTTTAGAGCATCCAAGTTGAGTCATCATCCGTCATGGAGTCTATCTCGAGTCCCTTTGTATCCCGCTATAGTCCTCCATCCTTCATCATCGCTGGTCCCTCTTCGTGTTGGCATATTATGGCCTTCCGCACCATTGTCACTATCCTCCTTTACATTGTGTCGGGCTCCACCAAGCCATTCATGCCCTTTTTTATGCTCAACAACGGAAGTCGGCCCATCCGGCGGGCTTCGTGATACCGCTTCCATCACCACCGGCCATCAATCACCGCGTCCGTTCACTATTTCTCTCGCGCCTGGTTGGGATCCATTAGTTGCCTCCTCTAGCAGACCTCCTTCTCGCTTTACATCAACCGTTGGTTTACCGAAGCTGTGCTCCAGGGCAGCACCTTGGTTCTTTGCAGCTCCTTTTCACCGATCGTGATCCACATACTTGAGTAGTTCGCGTTGATGTGCAACAATGTCAGCCATTGGTGATTCTCGGGTGTGTGTGAGATGTCTCAACCCTCATGAGGGGGTGGCCCTGCAGGTAGCCCCCCACATTCCCGGATGTCTTCTTCATTTCAGCCCTTGATGTAGCTCCTTCCATTTGATGATATCGGCCTCAGCCACTTGCAGCGCCTCTTCAATTTGCATGTATCAGTCAGATTTTGTGAGCCCTTCCTCGTGTGTAGTGGGCATTTGGGTTGTATTTGTATCTCATGTACTAAAATATTATTGTATAAGTCCCGCTTTGTCTCTGCAGAAAGGTATGTGATCACCATTTTTTTTTCTCGTCCTTGGGATTTATGCTGCATATGTACTTTATAGTTCTATTTCCTTGTTTATCGGACATACTATTCTTTTTCGTACTTCTTTCTCGATGTGGCACAGTGGCGTTCGCCACCGCTTGTTGGTACTACTCATAACCAAGAGACCTGTTGCACTTGTAAGTTTCGTCTCCTTAGGGTCTAGTCCTTTAGCTAATTGACCACTCATATTTTCTCCCACTCTCTTGACATTCATATAGTGATTGAGTTCTTATAACGTACTTTGGTCATACGATTTGCTCCTAACACTCGTATGTTTGGGGGCAATCTATTACACCATTTTTTGGTCATCTAACCTATTATCATTAGATGAACCCAAGTACACCATGTAAGACCAATTTTACCCTAAGTAAAATTGCTTTCACTATGTGAAATAACTTAGTAAAACACCTTTATTAAGTTGTTTATGGTCTAAACAGGAAACCCCAAAAGGAAATAATAAACAAATCTATATTTGTTTATATTTCATGGTCATATTTAACCCAAAACAAGGAAATCAATTAAATAAATCCTTATTTATTTGATTATTTCCTAGGAATAAGTTATTTAAATCCTATTTAAATAATATTCCTAGTTAAATTTGACTAAATTATTTATAAATAATTAAATAAATCATTATTTATTTAATTATATTCTCACCATTTCCTTAAAATAGTAAATAAATCATTTATTTATTTATTATTTATAAATAAAGGAATTGACCCAAGTAAAAAATCCTTTTCCCTCCAACAAATATAATAAAATATTCCTAAAGGGTGGTTCTAGAATTTGATTAATAATATTTTATTCATGCACCAAGTTCTAGATCACCCCAATATTTTGTTATAAATAGAAGGGTTTTCCCCATTCATTAGTCACCTTTTGTTGCCTATTAGATCACTCTGGATCTATACACTTGGTCACATTTTCTCCATTTTTGTCTTGTGAGCTCCCATTGAGTTCTATGTTTGTCTGGGTTTTCTACACCAACCAGAGAGAGAGATTCTAGATCTGAAATGTCGAGGACTTTCTGGAACCCACCTTACTGAGGAATCGTAAACACCTTCTCGTTTTCCAATGTGCCCTCTTTGTTATGTACCTTCTAAACACATCGTTCTTGTCTTCATTTGGTCGATGCATGGACAGCCTTATTTAGCATTAACGTTCCTTATGCTTAGATCTGGATTTGTGCAGCACTATTTGGATCAACTAACTGCAGACTTAAAGATATTGGCAACCATAATTGACGTTAGGGCTATTTGTTATGCGTAGCTAAAGTGGTCTTTTATGACGAAAGATTCATACTAACAACACAAAAAATATAGAAAAGAATAGAAAAGAGGGCAGATTCAAAACAAGGTATAGCCCCATACCCAAAAAATATTAATACTAAAAGTGTGCAAGCCTAAATACCACTATTTGTGTAAAAGAATGTATTTTTCAGTCATCTAGCCTAATCATGCCTGAACATGTTTTAAATTTATTGTTGATAAGTTAGTGAAAGAATGCAGGTCAAATCATTGAAGCTTGACTTGTCGAAGAAAATAGATTAGGAATGAAAGATACTGGTTCCACATGCTTAAATCTGAACCAAATGTCGGGTGTGGAGCCTAATTATCTTGTTTACTTTGTATCACAACATTGGACCCCTGTACCTTAAATGGGGTGGCAACGCCACCCGTAAATTAATCGCTGCCATGGGGGGTCCAGGGGGGGGCGGCAGCGACTTTATGGAGCCCCCCCTGGCGGGGGGTTTCAGGGGCAGCGCCCCCGAAAGTAAAAACAGATGTAAAATTTCCTTGTAAAAGTATAGTAATTTCTAGTCAATCTGGGCCGTTCATTAGGCAAATGCTCTGATGGTAGAAGTTATGTTTAGTTTCGGGTTTTTTGCCCTAGAATGCAACCCCTCACTTTTATGAGGGTATTGTATTATGGCTGTGTTTTGTATGTCTATTCTATGAGCGGGAAATAGATAGGGAGACTGTGAGAGAGAACAAAGGATATTACAACAGATTTGTTGTAAGTTTTGTCTCTTCATTTTGCTGGATAATAGAAAGGAAGGACTGGCTGTTCGGGGTGGACATAGCCCAAACTGGGTGAACCAAGTATATCTGTGTTTCTCTAGTTTTATGTGTTTTGTGTGCTTGTATTTTCTGCATATTTTATGTGTTGCATTTCTCCGTAATATATAATTTTCTAACAACTGGTATCAGAAACGAAGGTATATTTGGATGATAAACTCGCAGGAAAGAAGGGTTCTTGGTTCGAGTGGGAGAAATGGCGGAAGATGGTAAGTTTAGGGTCGAGAAATTTAACGGCCAAAACTTCCCGCTGTGGAAGATGTAGATGGAATATTATCTGTATCAGAAAGATCTGTACCTACCATTGAGTGGAAAAACAAAGAAGTCGGCGGCCATGACAAACACGAAATGGAACATTCTCGATAGAAAGGCACTCGGAACAGTACGGTTGTGCCTTGCAGCATCAGTCGCCTTCAATATTTCGAAGGAAACAACAACAGAGGGTTTGATGCAGATGTTGGTGAAACTTTATGAAAAACCCTCGGCCTCAAATAAGGTATTTCTTATGAAACGACTATTTAATATGAAGATGTCGGAAGGTGGATCTGTTTCAGACCATTTAAATTATTTTAATACAGTTACCAATCAATTAAGTTCTGTAGGGGTAAACTTTGATGATGAAGTTAGAGCTCTATTATTCTTGTGCTCATTGCCAGAGATTTGGAATGGTTTAGTAATGTCCATTAGTAACTTTGTCTCTGGATCTAGTACTTTAAAGTTTGATGATGTTGTTGGTGCTATCCTTAGCGAGGAAATGCGACGGAAAAGCTCCGGTGAGACATCGGGTAATGCTTTGAGTGCAGAGTCTAGGGGAAGAATAATGGAAAGAGGAAAGAGCTCGGGATATCGCAGTAAATCAAGGAAAGGTAGATCCAAGTCCAGATCGGGGATAGTGTGCTGGAAATGCGGAAAGAAAGGACACCTAAAGAAAGACTGTAGATCTTGGAAGGGAAAAGAAGGAGACACATAGCAAGAAAACAATCATGAAGAAAATGTGACAGGTGACGTGTTACAAGATGCTTTGATTCTTTCTTTCGAAAATGTTACTGATTCTTGGGTTGTAAATTCATGGGCTTCATTCCATGCCACACCTGATAAGAAATATTTCCATGACTATGTTCAAGGAGATTTTGGACAAGTTCATTTGGGTGATGATAAACCCTGTAAAATTGTTGGAATGGGTAAGGTTCTTGTAAAACAGCAGAATGGAAACCAATGGCTATTAAAGGAGGTAAGACATGTTCCAGATCTAAAGAAAAATCTGATTTCAATGGGGCAGTTAGGCAGTGAAGGTTGTGTTACAAATTTCACAGATAAAGCTTGGAAGGTCACCAAAGGAGCCCTGGTAATAGCAAAAGGCGAAAAGGTTGGTACATTGTATTTATGCAATGGTATTTCTCACTCTGTTAAAGCTTTAAATTCCAAAGGAGCAGATGTAGCATTATGGCATCATAGGCTCAGACAAATGAGTGAGAAGGGGATGAATATTCTTCACTCAAGAAATTTGTTGCTAGGTTTGAAGAATGTTGATTTGGATTTCTGTGAAAATTGCATTTATGGAAAACAAAAGAGAGTTAGATTTCTCAGATTTGGGAAAGAAAAGAAGAGCAAAAAATTAGAGCAAAAAATTAGAGCTTGTGCATACATATGTATGGGGACCTGCTCAGGTATCATCTCTTGGTGGCTCTTGTTATTATGTTACTTTTATTGATGATGCAACTAGAAAAACTTGGATTTATTATATTCAGAATAAATATGATGTATTTGATACCTTCAAGAAATGGAAATATTTGGTTGAGATTGAGACAAGAAAGAAGTTGAAGTGTCTGAGATCAAACAATGGAGGTGAATATTGCAGAAAAGAGTTTGATAGGTACTGTTCAGAGCATGGAATTCTCAGAGAGAAGACAATTCCAAGAACACCACAAGAAAATGGTGTGTCAGAAATGATGAACACGACAATCATGAAGCGTTTAAGGTGCATGAGATTGCATGCATGATTTCCTTTACAATTTTGGGCAGATGCTATAGATACTATTGTTTATCTAATAAACATAGGGCCTTCAAGTTCCTTGGATGGTGGTATTCTAGAGGAGGCATGGATAGGTGAAAAGGTAAACTACTCTATTTTAAAGCCTTTTGGTTGTGAGGCCTTTGTCCATATTAATAAAGAAAATAGAAAAAATATTGAGGCAAAATCAAAGAAATGTATCTTTATTGGATATGGTGTTAATGATTTTGGTTATCGCTTATATGATTATGAAAATAAAAAAATCATTAGGAGCAGAGATGTAATATTCAATGAAAAGGTCTTGTATAAGAATCAGTTGCAGGAAAATAAAAAGGAAAAATAAAACAAAGAATACATAGTTCTTGATGAGATCACAGAAAAAGTAAAGGTGCCCGAAAATAATAATAATCAACAGCCACAACAACAACAACCACCACAACAGCAACATGCACGTCAAACACCTGAAATTGGTGTAAGAAGATCTACCAGGATAATTAGACCCCCTAAACGATACTCTCCTTCACTATATTATTTATTGTTGACTGATTTCGGTGAACCGAATGTTATGAAGAAGAAATGCAGGTTGAAAGCACGAAGAAGTGGGAGCTAGCCATGGAAGAAGAGATGGAATCCTTAATGCATAACTAGAATTGGGACTTAGTTAGGTTTCCTTCAGGTAAAACTACATTTAAAAATAAATGGGTTTACCGGCTGAAGGAAGAAGATGGAGGAAAATAAAGGTACAAAGCTAGACTTGTGGTGAAGGGGTTTTCACAGAAGAAAGGTATTGATTTTGATGAAATATTTTCTCCTGTTGTTAATATGACTTCAATCAGAACTATTTTAAGTCTTGTAGTAGCAGAAGATTTACATCTTGAACAGTTAGATGTAAAGACAACATTTATCCATGGAGATTTGGAGGAAGAGATTTATATGGAGCAACCAGAAGGATATGAGGTCAATGGGAAGGAAAAATTAGTGTGCGGGCTAAAGAAGAGCTTGTATGGCTTAAAATAGGCTCCAAGGCAGTGGTATCTAAATTTTGACAAGTTTATTTCTGAACAAGGTTATATTAGATATCACTCTAATCATTGTGTTTATCTAAAAAAGAAAAATGATGGTAGATATATTATATTGTTATTGTATGTCGATGACATGATTTTTGCAGGGTCTAACATGTAAGAAATAAATTTTCTCAAAATAAAATTGGCAAATTCATTTGCAATGAAGGATTTGAGAGCTACAAAACAAGTCCTTGGTATGAGGATAACTAGAGATAGGAAAAATCGCAAATTAACACTGTCTCAGAATGATTACATACAAAAGGTGTTGAAAAGATTTAATATGCAAAATGCAAAACCAGTTAGTACACCTTTTGCTAGCCATTTCAAACTTAGTAAGGAAATGTGCCCAAAGACCCAAGAAGACATGGATTATATGTCTAAAGTTCCATATGCATTAGCAATTGGAAGCTTAATGTATGCAATGGTTTGCACAAGGCCTGATATTGCGCATGCAGTGGGAGTTGTAAGCAAGTACATGAATAATCCAAGAAAAGAACATTGGATGGCAGTAAAATGGATTCTCAAATATTTGAGAGGTACCACAAATCAAGCATTATTCTTTGATGGTTCAAACATTGCTCTACAGGGATATGTTGATGCAGATATGGCAGGTGACAGAGATAATAGGAGGAGCACTACATGATATGTATTTACTGTAGGTGGAACAACTGTCATTAGGTTTCAAAATCCAAAGTGTTGCTTACCAACAACAAGGCAGGTTGTTGCCACAGAGGCTAGTAAAGAAATCATTTGGTTACAAAGGTTTATGGATGAATTGGGTGGAAGAAGTATGATATGGGAACATTATACAAAGGATAGCTAAAGTGCCATTCATCTTGCAAAGAACTCGCATTTCATTCCAAGACTAAACACATACATCTCAAGTACCATTTCATACTTCGTCAAGATTGGAAGATGGAGAGTTAAAGCCGGGAAAAGATACACACTAACCAAAATCCTGCAGATATGCTAACAAAATTTGTAACCAGGGAGAAACTGAGAATGTGCTTAGTTTCAATTGGTCTTCAAAGATGACGATGAAAATGAGGAAAAACTAGGTCCAAAGAGGAGTCATTGTCCAACAAATGAAGCAGCGGTGGAGTTGCTACAATCAGTCTCCAAGTGGGAGATTGTTGGGTGTGGAGCCCGATTATCTTGTTTACTTTGTGTCACAGCATTGGACCCCTGTACCTTAAAGAACGCCGCACGTAAATTAATTCGCCGTTAGGGGGTCCAGGGGGGCGGCAGTGCTTTTCGAAGCCCCCCCCTGGCGAGGGTTTCCAGGGCAGCGCCCCCGAAGCTAAAAACATATGTAAAATTGCCTTGTAAAAGTATAGTAATTTCTAGTCAATCTGGGCCATTCATTAGGCAAATGATCTGACGGTAGAAGTTATGTTTAGTTTAGGTTTTTTTGCCCTAGAAGGCAACCCCTCGCTTTTATGAGGGTATTGTATTGCGGCTGTGTATTGTGTGTGTATTCTCGGAGCGAGAAACAGAGAGGGAGACTGTGAGAAAGAACAGAGGATATTACAGCGGATCTGCTGTAGGTTTTGTCCTTTCATTTTGTTGGATAATAGAAAGGAAGGACTGGATGTTCGGGGTGGATGTAGCCCAAACTGGGTGAACCACGTATATCTGTGTCTCTCTGGTTTTATGTGTTTTGTGTGCTTGTATTTTTCCGCATATTTTATGTGTTGCATTTCTCCATAATATATAATTTTCTAACACCAAAAAGAAGGATAGGGATGCTTAGAAAATGATGAAACATTGCCCTCACACCTTATAGTTTTGTTTTCTTATGAAAATAAAGTTTGTGTGTAGTTTTTCTTGATGCCACAACTAATGATGAATCAGACTGTCTAATCCTAGTTCAATTCATGCTTTAAATTTCTTGTCAAAATAGCTTAGAGAATGAAGTCTGTCATACTGCTTAATCTTGACAGTCAAATAGACTAGTTAGAGAATAAGAAGAGTTCACTAGAATAGTCTAAACTCTTGGAAGAAATGAGTGTAGAAGTAGATAGTTTATTTCTTTGCTTTCAAAAGAAAATATGTCAATGGGTTTACCAGTTCAAATGCACCCAAGGAAGAGAAAATGTTAGGAAAGTAGGTTGGGTAGGTAGAGGTGAAGTTGAGCTAATCATGCTTTCAAATTATCAAAATCACTACTTCAGGGAAGCAACAACAAAAGAAAAGAAGAAAAACCACCCAATGGATGAGGCACTAGTCTTCATAAATCAAGAGATCTGAAATTTTAGACACCTCCTGAAAAGGAGTTGTCCTGCCCAAGTGGAGCCACTGTTAGTCATCAATAAATTTTACTTGTTTAGATGACTAAATACTTGTCCAAGGTTTCTAGAAAAAAAAATCATAGAAGTCTTGTGAGTTTTAGAAATCTCACTGCCTTCATTATCTTTAGGATAATTTTTTCACTATCCTGCTACTCTGTCAAGGCATCATGGCCATCCTATCACTCCCCGAAGACCAAATCATGGACTGATGTCCCTCACTCTCACTATGTTTTCCACCTCTGCCTTTAACGCTTTGTTTTTTTTTACCTAAGCCCTCTATTCTCACACCTTGGTTTGCCAAGTAACCCAAACTTTTTCCCCTACTCACCAAGTGCCTCAAGCAGTGGTGATTTTAAATTCCCTTTCTAATTAGATAAATCAAAGTTTTTAGTTGTCTAGGATGGCAATGCATAAAAGTGTGTCAAAACCCTATCTTCACCTCGAAACCCTGATTCAAGCTTTTCATTCAAAGGCGTATTCTAAAGGACATCCCAATAAGTCATATAGGGTCTCCTAGGTTATGCATTGCCATGGTTTCTAAAAATACTATTTCTACAGATGTTCAAAGGTGAAGTCAAGAGAGAAAAAAGGGTGAACATTAGGGGAATTTTGAGGTCTAAAATGGGCCTCCTAAGGAAATTATAAAATAATAGTGGAAAAAATCAAATAAGATTTGATGACATCATCAAATTTTAGAGGGAAAAATGAAAAAACTAAAGTCTCCAATCTCGTTACTCAACTTAGCTCTCAAAGTTTTTTTACTTAATTTTAGTGTATAATTTCGTTGGATGTGGAATTTAATTCTCATCCAAGGAGTAACCATGTTGCATACTTTCGATGGGTTCTGATATCGAAAATGAGAAATACATAAAAAAACGTGATTACAATCATGTTTTTTATGTATTTCTCATTTTTCGTGTAGTAGAGTTCATCGAAAGTATGCAACATGGGTACTCCTCGGATGAGGAATTAAATTTCGCATCCAACGAGTACTCCCGTTCGAAATTTGAGTAAAAATTTTGGGAGATAAGTTGAAAATACGAGTTGAAAAAGTAGTTTTATTATTTTATTATTTTTTAATATTTTTACCCTTTTATTTAAAAAATGGTGAATCATCCCCCATGGTTGACATAATCATCTTGAATCCTATTGGTTCTTATAAATTTTATTTTGGTTGTACATTTTTCTTAGGAGGCCCATTTTAGACCTCAAAATTCCCCTAATGCTTATCATTGTCCAAAGACATTAAAGGCCTCCAAAGGTACCTGCTTGATAAAAGCATTAAGTCTCCATAAAGACAGTTTTCCCATGTTAAAGCATTTCTGCAGGAATTATTTATGATGGTTAACAACAAAATAGATGCAAAGAGAGAAGCCTAAACTCATAAATGACATTACACAGTAGGAGAAATACAACAGGCCTAAGTTCACAAAGAGGATCATGGTTTCATGACAAATTGTTTTTAAAAAGTGATGCCCATCAAAGAGCCCATGCATAAGATCCTGAAGACACTCGCATAGGAGCACAACTATGCACAAATCAAAGATTAAATAAACAAGAAGCCAGAGTGAAAATCCTCCTTGGTGACTACAGACAGAGATTAGAAGATGATGTCAGGAAATAATTTCTAAGGTTTGTTAAGACAACATCATTTTCACTACAACAAAGGCCAAATTTACAAAGAGTATCAATGGAGTTGCAACTATTTAGCACAACAGGTGACTGCCCAACGAGAGATCTATGCAAGAAATCACAAATACAGAGAGGCATCAACACCATGAAGTAAAACCAAAGTTTTCCAGGAATGATAAAAAGGGTCATAAAACTCCATCAAAGGGCCAAGAGGTTTTCAAAGGACATTTGAAAGCAGGCCTCTAAAAGTTGAAATAAGATTGAAAGGGGTATCAGTATGAAGGACATAGAACTCTTGAATAAATTCAACATCCATCAAGTAGTCAAAGAGAGATGCATAGGTTCAACATGTAAAATGGAGAAAACAAGCAGAATCACCATTTTACCAAGATTTTTTGGAAAAAGTGCCAAACTCCAAAAGAAATGAGAGGGTCAAAAAGCACTGCTCCTTATAATACCACCTACAAAAGGAAAAAGGCCGAAAATAAACCTTAGTGAAGTGGGTTCTATCTTTAATTTTTTCAAGAGGTATAAAAAAAACTCAAGCAAACATCTCACATTCACCATTTGGTTATTTGCAAAGGAGTTGAGGGTTTTCAAGTTTTTCAAAATTCCTGACAGATTCATCGAGCAGATTTTCCGAGCGCTACGCTCCGGTAAAACTATGCTACACTCCTATGCGCGCTGCCCATACACTTTTCTGAAAGGCGCTGCCCTCCTGTGCAGAGGTGTTGCGCGCTTGTAGAAAAGCCACCATGCATACTCCAACCGACTGCTAATGTGCAGACTCTGCCCAACTATGTGCAGGAGACACACGATAGCGCATTTAGGAGGTGACCTGCATTGAGCTCCTGCACGTTTAGGACCACCCGGGCACACACGACTACCCATTCAGCACTTGCCCGAATAGCATTCAGGAGGTGCTTACCATGTCTGGCCGCCAAGCACACACGCTCGCGTGTAGGAGGTAACCCACCACCCGAATGTTGGGAAAAAATTAATGAGAGGGGGGGTGAACTGTGCAAGATTAGGCATACTCAAAACTTTATACTTTATCTTCCTTTAAAACCCATACACGACTTTCCTAAAACCAACTCACGTATACAAGCGGATATCCTTTATAAAACTCGCGTATATACAGAGATCTTATTATGTATTTAATTCTTTACTTATATATATGCATCATTTATTCATCAGATGTTTAGTTAGCAGTAAAAATGTGCACTACTAACAGACTAAACCATCACACATAAACAAAACACATGAACACTAGGATTTAAGGTGGAAACCCAAGTCAGGAGAAAACCAACGCTGTCGTCATCTCAGTCTTCAATATTTTATTATAAAGAAAAAATCGTACAACCATGTACTAGTGCAGACTCATACCAGCACGCAGGCACCCACCTGCAGAAGGCTACAACCTTCTCTCATTTACCAGCCTCTCCTGAAAGGGAGCCACTACCCCCCGCACTCGTTTACTAGCTACCACTGGAAGGGAGCGACAAACCCCTCACTGAAGGCTTCGAACTTCAGCACCTCTGCGGACTAGGTTTCATCAATTTTCATACTGGATCCAACAACTTCCATACAACACATCTTGTAGGCCACTTTTCATCATATTTTCAGACTGGAGCCACTCCACACATTTAAGCTCAACATTCATCAAACTGAAACTTATAACCCCATTAATTCATTCATTGAATCATCAACCAATAAACCAACAACTTGATCTTCAATTAACATAATCAGAACCATATTCATCATTCAAACAACCCAGTTCTGTATGAATACATCATTGACAGATAGCAGTAAAACAACAAAACAGATCAAACATTTCATTCCACTTACTTCAGCAAACCCTAGATTCCATACACGCTTTTACTTCACTGAACCTGCGTATGTACGCGCTTTCATGCAGACCAACCCGCGTATACTTTTGTGCATTATTTAGAAAACCCTATCTTCCCATACACTCTTTTCCTTAAGCAGACCCGCGTATACATGCGCTTTTGCTGAATCGAACCTACATATACATCTGTAACTTTTCAGGACTGTGCAGCTCTTCAGATCAGATAAACAACTCAGATTTCATCCTTTACTTCAGAAAGTATTTCGCCTCATCTCATATCTAAGCATTCCATAAACAGATCTAGAAAATACATATACATTTCAGATCTAGAGATCCTTCTTCATCATTTTCTTCATAGGTGCTTCATAGATTCAGATCTATTAATCAAGAACAGAGTTCATCCATGCATATATTCCTTAGAGAGATTTATTCATTCACAACCCTTACTCATGCACCCTTGCACAATGATCTTCTTCTTCTTATATAGATTTAGCCTTTATCAATACCATGAGTCAAAACCACACCACTTCCGATGGTATTCCTGGATGGGATCAAATAGATAATCAAGTGCTCAATACAATGGGTCAATACCATGGTAACACCCCTGGATTTATAAATTTAGAGCGCAAATAGCCATACGCAACTTGGCATGTATTTTTCCGCATGCATACGCTACTTCGCCTTAACAAACCCGCGTATGCCTTGTGACATACCTTGTTCAACTTTATTCTGGCACTTTCTGAGTTCCTTTCTTCTACTACTTCTGAACTGATCTATAGATACATCAGATTTAAATTATTAACAACTTATCAAGTCAGTTTCCATCACGAACAACTTCATTAAGCAGGTTCCATCAAAGTCAACACATTGTATCACATTGCCAATAATCTCCCCTTTAACTCATCAAGAAGGTTGTCATCAACTTTATCAAGTAGGTTGCCATCAAGGAAAACACTCTGCATCATATAGCCAATAATCTTATTTCATCAAGTAGGTTGCCATCAACTTCATCAAGTAGGTTTCCATCAACGACAACTTATGCCAACAATCTCCCCCTTTGGACTTGATGGCAACTATGATGGTGTTTGATCATCACAAAAGATAGATACATTGAATATAACCATTATGCAAACACCATGATGCTCTATCCCTATTCAAACACCATGCTACTCTCCCCCTTTGACATCAAGGGCAAAGGGCGGATCAAAACCAAAACAAGGTTTTTCTCCTCATGTAGAAAGAGGAGCTCTGTAGATCTAATGTGCATTGAAGTTACCATGCTCCCCCTGAGTTCATGCTGAATCTTCAAACATATTTTTTCAATGAAGTACATGACTCTATGACCTTTTCTATCACCAAGGACCCATACTTACATCAATGATCCAACCAAGTGGATTTACATAGTTGACTCAAGTACCCAACCAAGTGGGTTTACATATTTTGACTCAACTACCCAACCAAGTAGGTTTAAAAATTTGAACAAGTCCTTACATGACTGAATATTACAATTTTACATCATAGGTCTCAACAAGACCTTTTCATCAAATTACAGATATGATTTTTTATAATCAAGATCAAGGAATCTCAATCATGAGATCAAATCACAGCGAATCAAGAGAATGCCAACAATGCATCCTTTCCACATGACCAATGCTCCCCCTTAGCTTGTGCATCCTGAACACTTTCAACAGCAAATCATCAAGGCATCTTCATCAACAATATTAGAGAGTGAAACAGAATTATGAAAACTGGAACACCACCAGTGATACCAAACAGTACAACAGCTGTGCTGAAAGAATGCTGACCCAGAAGAATGTTGTCAGCAAATACCCATACTACTTCAATTTTTCGTATGAACTTATGACCGTCCAAAAATATGAGAAAAGAAACCCGCGTATCCAATTTTAATCTTCTGATTTAAGTAGATCTGATCTTGTACATGGCAGAGACAACTCCCAGCTTCCGTCTGAGATATTCTAATGCTTCCCTGGGATATATGAGAGAAGAAAGATAGGAAAATGTAGCTATGTTTTCAAGTGTCATCCAACATTTGTAGCATAAGTGCATCAGTAACCAGGCCTTCATACTTTTTGCAGCATCACCAAATTCTTCCCAATAGGAATTATCATACTAGAACAACTTCTTCAATAGAAAATATGTCTCAAGAAATCATCCATGTGATCTGTTATCACCAAGATCTTCATGGTTTATCTTGATTTCACAATCAAATTTGTGTAGGAATTATGTATATAAGATCTCAATCGTGTCACAAGTCATCAGCAACAAACTCTGCATGATCTATCCTTATCTATGAATCATAAGACTTCCATTTTATCCATGGTGAAAACAAAAGATATTCTTCAGCAAAAAGCAATTAGGATTCATCCATAATCTCATCATAAGAAACCATGTATCATGTCATCATCATTTGAGCAAGAAATAAGGAATAAACATATACAATGCCAACAATGCAATCATTAGTTGTTAGACTGATTCTCCCCCTGAACCTGTGTTCCTGATCTTTAGCTATCTTACTATTTTTCTTATCAGAAAAGCATACGTGACTGCCTCCAGCAGAACTCATGTGTATACGCGGCTTTAGTTCACTAAACCCACATATGGAAAGTGAAACACTGAAAATTTCCACAACTTCATCTCCCCCTGAATTTGTACCACCTGTACCTATCTTCTTCACATCAGATGCACTGTCAGAAATAAACATAACCAGAATTACCAAATCAACCATGACAATCACCATACATTTCTCCCCCTGTGATGATACATTACTAATCCCTAGAATGTATCTCACATCATCCTGAAACCATTATGAGAAGTAGGCTTTAGAAGTGGATGACTGTAGTAGGATTATTATCCCCTACGTTTTTGACCTGTCCTCCTTCATTTTCCAGCTTTTCTTGAAATTTCTTATTCTGTGCTGGAAATTATCCAATTTCTCAGATCCATTCATCTTGCATTCTTTTTCTACATGTCCATACTTGTTATAGGCATAACATCTTGCATGACCATAAAAGTAAGCATAAGGATCATAATATGTTTTTCTATTCTTTCTTCTATTGCAATCAGCTGCTTTATGACCATACTTACTACATGAAAAACAATATCCCTTGAAGAAACCAGAGTACCTTTCTGTGTAGAATCTATTTGTATGTGATTGAAACATTATGCTTCTGTAATTAGCTGCAATATGCCCATAATTATGAAATTTAAAGCATTCAAAATTATTGATCATAGGAGGGAATGATTTCTTTTGAGATTTCAGGATTGTCGGTTGATCTTTTGTTTCTTCCAACACTTCAGGTTTTGCATTGATACCCTTTGAATCTTTAGCACTTCCTTGTGAACTAGTTTCTCCTTTAACAATTTCATGAAAACTGAGACCAAATTTAACGGAAGGAGACCTTTGACTACTAAGAATAGTACCCAGAATATTAGTACTATCTTGAAACCTCAAGAGTTTATCCTTTTCTTCTAATTTACCTCTTAGAATGTTTACCTCAACTTCCAATTTTTGACATTGCTTCTTCATACTTTCTTCGACCCTTCTTCCTTCTTCTACTTGATCATTCAATTTTAAAATCTCTTCTTTCAACCCATTTTCTTGTTCTTCAAAAATTTGTAGAAGTTCTTCATTCTTCTTATTTGATTTTTCCATATCTTCTTTGAGAGAGATGATTTCTTCTTCAAGTCCTTCTTTTTCAAATGATTGTAGAGGTTCTTTATTCTTCTTATTTGATGCTTCAAGATCTGCTCTCAGCGAGATGATTTATGCTTCAAGTCCTTCATTCTTCTTATTTGATTTTTCCGGATCTTCATTTAGATCATTAATTTCTACTTCAAGTCTTTTATTTCGATTGCTTCCATAATTGTACAGCTTTTGATACTTGTCTACCTGTCCATTCAGAATTTCTATCTGTCCTTTCAATTGAGAGATCATCTCATTGTAGATACCGTCTCTTTCTCTTTTTTTTAAATGATCTTTGTTGATCTTCAACTTTAATCTTGAGAGATTCTTCTAGATCCATAACATTACTTTCACTATCTTTCACTATCTTCATCACAAGAAAGTGGATCACAAGAACAACAATCAATACATGTTTCCTCTTCTTCATTTTCTGCTGCACATGTTTTTTGAGGTATCTTCTTTCTTTGAGTAGCCTTCTTCTTTTGCTTCCTTGCCATGAGCACTTTCAGATCTTGGTCAGAATCTTCTTCATCTTCACTTGACATTTCATTATTATCTTCATTTGTATAATAACTCTTTCCCTTTTCGAATTTTTTCCCTTTAGCATGATTTTCTTCATAAGGACATTTAGTAGCATAATGACCAATTCTTCCACAAGTAAAACGCTTGAAGGGAAGCTTACCTGTGAATCTTCTAGTACCTGGTTGAAGTCTTCTCACAAAATTTTCTTCTTCTTCTTCTAATATATAACTCGATTCCTTGGCAACTTCCTTTTATTTTCCTTTTTCACACGCCTTAAAGGCAACTTCTCTGTTTTGAGAGAGACCTTCTTTTCGCATTTCAAAAGCAGTTAGAACACCATGTAGTTGAACAATAGTAAGAGTTTTCAGATCTTGCCTTTCTTCAATAGCTGATACTTTTGACTCAAATTTTGAGGTCAAATATCTTAAGACTTTTTCCACCAGAGTAGTATCAGTTATGGTTTCACCCAAACTTATATACGATTTACAATATCATCTAGACGTAAAAAGAAACTGGCAATACTCTCATCACTATGCATCCTTAAATTTTCATATTCAATTCTGAGAGTTTGGAGCTTTTCACTTTTTACCTTTGTATCTCCTTCATAGCTTAGAATGATTTTGTCCCATATTTCTTTTGCTGAATTTAGCTGCATCACTTTAGCAAATTATGGTTCAGACATGCTTTCTAATCAAGCATTGACTGCGTTGGCATTGATTTCATATTTCTTCCTTTCTGCTGCATCAGTAGGAATACTTGCCGGATACTGATAACCTTCTTCAACGATTTCCCATACTTCTACACCAAGACTTTGAAAATATGCTTTTGTTCGTATCTTCCAGAATAACAGATTATTTCCATTGAATAGAGGTGGCTTTAGAGACAATACTCCTTCATGACTTCCCATTGCGACGGATGTCCTTCAAGCGATCAAGCTTCTGTAGAAGAACTTGCTCTGAAACCAATTGTTGGGAAAAATATTGAGAGGGGGGGGGGGGGGGGGTGAATCAATATTTAGGGCATACTCAAAAATTTATACTTTTTCTTCCTTTAAAACCCATACACAACTTTCCAGAAACAAACTCGCGTATACACGCGAATATCCTTTATAAAACTTGCGTATACACAGAGATCTTATTATGTGCTTAATTCTTTACTTAGATCTATGCATCATTTATTCATCAGATGTTCAGTAAGCATGTGCAGTAATAACAAAATAAACCATCACACATAAACAACACACATGAACACTAGGATTTAAGGTGGAAACCCAAGTCGGGAGAAAACCACCGCTGCCGTCGTCTCAGTATTCAATATTTTATTATAAAGAAAACATTGTACAACCATGTACTGGCGCAGACTCATACCAGCACGCAGGCACCCACCTGCAGAAGGCTACAACCTTCGTTTACCAGCCTCTCTTGGAAGGGAGCCAACCCCCGTCTGCCACTGGGCCTCTCTCCTGGAAGGGAGCCACTACCCCCTGCTCTCATTTACCAGCCTCTCCTGGAAGGGAGCCACTACCCCCTGCACTCGTTTACCAGCTACCACTGGAAGGGAGCTACAACCCCCTCACTGAAGGCTTTGACCTTCATCACCTCTGCGGATCACGTTTCATCAATTTTCATACTAGACCCACTCCACACATTTAAGCTCAACATTCATCAAACTGAAACTTATAACCCCATCAATTCATTCATTGAATCATCAACCAATCAACCAACCACTTGATCCTCAATTAACATAATTAGCAGCATATTCATCATTCAAAAAACCCAGTTTTGTATGAATACATCATTGACAGATAGCAGTAAAACAGCAGAACAGATCAGACATTACATTCCACTTACTTCAGCAAAATCCTAGATTCCATACGCGCTCTTACTTCACTGAACCTGCGTATGTACGCGCTTTCATGCATACCGACCCGCGTATACTTCTGTGCATTCTTTAGAAAACCCTGTCTACCCATACGCGCTTTGCCTTAAGAATACCCGTGTATACACGCGCTTTTGCTGAAGCGAACCTGCGTATACATCTGTAACTTTTCAGGACTGTGCAACTCTTCAGATCAGATAAAAAACTCAAATTTCATCCTTTAATTGAGAAAGTATTTCGCCTCATCTCATATCTAAGAATTCCATAAACAGATCTAGAAAATACATATACATTTCAGATCTATAGATCCTTCTTCATCATTTTCTTCATAGGTGCATCATAGATTCAGATCTATCAATCAAGAACAAAGTTCATCCATGCAGATATTCCTTAGAGAGATTTATTCATTCACAACCCTTACTCATGCACATCCTTGCAAAATTATCTTCTTCTCCTTATATAGATTTAGCCTTTATCAATACCATGAGTCAAAACCACACCACTTCCGATGGTATTCCTGGATGGGATCACATAGATAATCAAGCGCTCAATACAATGGGTCAATACCATGGTAACACCCCTGGATTTATAAATTTAGAGCGCAAATAGCCATACGCGACTTGGCACGTATTTTTCCGCATGCATACGCTACTTCGCCTTAACAAATCCACGTATGCCTTATGACATACCTTGTTCAACTTTATTCTGGCACTTTCTGAGTTCCTTTCTTCTGCTACTTCTGAACTGATCTGTAGATACATCAGATTTACATTATTAACAACTTATCAAGTCAGTTTCCATCACGAAAAACTTCATTAAGCAGGTTCCATCAAAGTCAACACATTGTATCACATTGCCAACAATCTCCCCTTTAACTCATCAAGAAGGTTGTCATCAACTTTATCATGTAGGTTTCCATCAAGGACAACACTCTGCATCATATTTCCAACAATCTTATTTCATCAAGTAGGTTGCCATCAACTTCATCAAGTAGGTTTCCATCAAGGACAACATATGCCAACACTGACTACCCGTTCAGCACTTGCCCAACTATGTTCAGCAGGCACGACAATGCATTCATAAGGTGTCCGTGCTACGCTCCTGTTTGTTCAGGAGCTGCATGACATCGCGTTTAGGAGGCGCTCGTGCTGCCCTCCTGTCCATTCAGGAGCTGCCCAACTACTCATGCAGAAGGCGCCCAACTTTCCCGCAAAGTGTTTTGAGCCAGTTTTTTCAACCGTGGAGATATTTTGAGAGGTATTTGAGCTTTTCGCACATGTTCCTATTTTTATAAAGGTAGGATTACAAAGAAAATTGAAAGTTGAATTTAGAGAAGGAAGTGAAATCCTAAAGAAAATACTTGGTCTCCACACTGATGAGCCCTGAACTAATTGCAACCTCACCATCTCATTCACCATTCTCACATCCTTCCACAAGCAGTGTCAATTTTTTTTCAAAAAGTCTTAAGGTAGGGGTGAAGGACAAAATGCCCAGGGAAGGTAGTGTTGACATTGATGAGGCAAGCCAAAGGCCTAAAGAGCAGCAAAGGAAGGGTGGGAAGCCAAAGAGGTTTGAGCCTTCAAGCACTGAAGAACTAATAGCCTCTCCTACTATATTTTCCTATTTTCAAGAAGTAGGATGCTATGAGTTTTGTGAGAAAGTACAAAGGAGCCAGAGTCACCCTCAGCTGACCAAGATTTTTTCCCTAAACCTCCATAACCACCAAGTACACCTAGATGGAGTAAAATTTGAGTTTACCACCAATGCCATCTCAATGGCCACTAGAATACCTTGCATGGGGGAAAGGTGGTTCAAACAAGTGTATCTAGACCTAAACCACTATCACCCATTCTTGAAACCAAGTTGTCAAGCTAACTGCAAAACCATGTTCCCCTTTTCTCATTTATTGGACAGATATGCTCCCCTAATGAAGATCATTATGAAATACTTCACATGTGAGGGTAGGTTCTCCAGAGTCTATTCCTACCACATAAGACTCCTCATGCACTTTACCAAAACCAAGCTGCTAAATTTTCCCTACTTCCTTTGTAAAAGTATTGAGAAAATGTCTTCCATTATTCAAAAGAGGCCTCCATCCCAACAAATTTCAAGCCTTTTTCATCATTCCCTCATGAAAGTGATTGTCTCACACCAAATAGAACAACAAGGCATCCCATGGGAGGTTTTCATCGCCCATGATGATTTCAAAACTCCACAACCTATCTCTCTGCAAATTCTACCATCATCATCTCAACTTCCTCCTCACACACCTCCATCACCCTCCACTAACCTTGGTTCATCCTCTTCACATGAATCATCTCCTCAAACAAACCTTCCTCTTTCACCTTCTCCTAAGAAATCAGAACATGAAGATAGCAGTGAAGGAGGGAAAGATGACAAAGAAGAAAGAAGTGATGAAAATGAAGATAGCAGTGAAGGAGGGGAAGATGAAAAATAAGAAAGAAGTGATGAAAATGAAGAAATCAGTGAAGGAGAGGAAGATGAAAATGAAGAAAGTAGTGAAGGAGAGGAAGATGAAAATGAAGAAAGCAGTGAAGGAGAGGAAGATGACAAGGAAGAAAGCAGTGATGAAAATGAAGAAAGTAGTGAAGGGGAGGAAAAAGAAAGTGAAAAAGGTAGTGACAAAGAAGAAAGTGTTGATGAAGAAGAAAATAGAGATGAAAGCAGTGAGCCCAATGATGAGAAAAAATACCAAAATAGTGGGTCAAATGATGAATAAAATGACTCCAAGGATACAGGGAGAGAGGCAGCTTATAATTTTGAAAACAGTGAGCTAGAAAAGACCAAAACAGTGAGCCTAATGACAGTAAAAAAACAAATGACACTCAAGGAGAAGAATTAAATAGTGAAGAAGATGACACTGAAAATACAAAGGACAGTGGAGAGGAGGCATATAAAAGCAGTAAAGAGGGCAAAGAAGAAAGTGGAAAATATGGAAAAAGCATCCAAGATACAGAGTTTGAAATCAACTACAGTGGGAAAAACAATGAAGATAGTGAGCCCAATAATGAGGGTAATGAACCAGACAGTGAAGAAGAAGTCAGCCAAGAGGACATTATATATGATAGTGAAGGGACAAATTCTAAAGACAAGGACAATGAGCTTAGAAAAAATGAAGATGATGCAATTTATGAAACAGAGGTTGAGATTGAGGGTGAAGACCATAGGCAAAACAGAGAAGACAGTGGGCAAAGAAGTGAAGAAAACTCATCTAATGAGGAAGAAAGTGACCATAAAAGTACAAGAGGGACTAATGAGATTGCCTATGACAGTGACCCCATAGAGAGTGGAAACAGTGATACAAAGGCTGAGTTTGACAGTGAACACAGTGGGTCAAAAGATGAAGAAGAGGACAATCATGGAGATGAAGATGTACCAAGCAGTGATAAAGACACCTATAGCATTGCAAAAATAGAGGATGACTGTCCTAAGGGTCTTGACAGTGATGATGGCATAAGAGATATTGAAAATGTCTCTCAAAAGGGTAGTCAAGAGCAAGGTGAAAAAGATGCACACACAGAGATCATCCATGAGGAGAAAAGCAGTCCTAAGGTCACTAATGATCAAGGTTTCCAAGTGAAACTTGTTGCACCTTTCCTCGTTACCTATCAAAGAGGAGAGAGGCATGTGTTTGCTACCTCCAAAGGGCAAGGGGCCATGCCATCCTCCTCAACTCAAATGATTAACAAAGGTAAACAAAAAATGGAGGAAGTAGAAAATCATGAGAAGGAAAGAGAGTTTGAATTCATCCACATAGACAGTGATGGGGAAAATGAAACAAGAATTGAAAACTCCCTTCTACAAGACAGGAATGCAAAGATCAGGGACTTGGAATTTGAATTAGAAACAACTAAAGATTTCATTTACTTCCATCAGATGCAAAGCAAACAGTTGAGTGGCCAACAGGCCATCTATGAAGCAAGAGCACTCAAGTACCGAAAAGAGGCTCAAAGGTCACAAGTAAAATTAGAGGAGTTCATCGGCACCTATGAAGACAATAGTGATGAAGAGGGTAAAACTAGAAGGAGACCTAGGACTATGGGTCTTAGGAAAGCTTTGACAAAGCAGAAAGAAGAAGAATCATCCCAAGCACAACAATTTCCTCTCTTTGAACTCCTTTCCATGGAAATTGAGCATGATAGAGAATCATGGCTTAAGAGGGCTAACATACACCTTGAAGCCAAACTGAAGAAGGCCAACAAAAGCTTGGACTTGCAGAGGAGAATGGCTAAGCACTATGCACGAAGAAACCAAGTTGAAAGGAAAAAACTCAAAATTGCAAAAAATGAGGTCCAAGCGCTAAAGAAAGAAAATGACCAAGCTAGCCTTGATATTTTGACCCAAGATTCTCTACAGGTCTACCAGGACCCATGAGGCACCTACTTACCAAATTTGGGAGAAATTGAACAACTTTTTGTTTTTTGCAAAATTTTGAGGCTAGGAGCGCAGCACACCCTGCACTGTGCTTTTTCATAAGGCATATTCAAGAAGAAAGGTTTACATTTTTGGATTCCTCATCATGAGAGGAGCATGATCACCAATTTTCAGCTCAATTGGAGTAGTTTTGGTGATCTAAAAATATGAGAACTTCTTAGTTCTATTACAGAGATTTACTGTAGGGGCATTTACTGGATATGTCACCTTTAAAGAAAGGATGAGATCCAGAGGCTACCTCGTCCTTTACAGACTCTGTCTATAGAAATAATAGAATTAAACACTAATGATCTAAAAATGAAACTACTTTTTTGTTGTTCAAGGTATTCATTTTCCATAAACTTATGTGTGCAAACTGTTTTATATGTTTTGCAATTGGAACAAAGTGCTTTTGGTAAATTTCTAAGTCTTTTTGTGTGGAGGAGGCTTATTTATTTTTACTGTTTAGCATATTTAACTCTGGAAAAACACATAAATATAAATCACATAATATAACACAACATATGATAAGGCAGTTCACCCCTCCTGGGCTACATCTACTGGGTCCAAGGCCCCCAAATGGGCATGTCCTTTCTCTTATTATGATAAAAAATGGTTATACAGTGTGAAGAAATATTAAACAGGAAAAAATAACTGTACAAATGAGTTCATAACACAGAAAAAAGTAAGGAATGACTGTAGTTTCACCTCTAATGGTAAACCATAGCCCAATACAGCTCCAACACTCCCTAGGCCCTGATGGCTCTCCAAGTTTCTCTACTAAAAAATTACATAAAGATGAGCTATGTTGCCTCTGAAACCTACACCATTGGCTCTGGAATGCTCAAAATACCCAAAATAAAAAAAAAAAATCGCTCCAAAAGGTTATGTTCATCAAAATTTATGACCAACTGAAGTTTTGCCCAGTTTGGCCTAAAAAACCTCCACCAAATTTGGGAGGACTGCAGTTAACTCCATTAATTATGGCACTGGCGCCAATTCGGGCGGTCTCCGCCAACTTTACCGCATGGTTAGAGGTGGCATTAAATGTCAAGGGGGGTAGTGGTCACATGGACTGCCTACCCCACTTTTGGCGGGACCGTTGGCCAATGGTTTCATAACCGTGACATCAATGTTTACACAACCGCTGTCGATAACCATGTGACCAATCCACATAAAACCGCAACCGTAATTACTATACGTTAACCGTCAGGAAATATACCTATAGTTCTGAGCCTTATGGTCGTATGGCCCCCTTTACCGCCCGAATGAACCTTTTGGAAACTTTAAATACAAGTTCTGTCCGTTATATTATAAGAATCACCATAGCCCACCCGGTCGGGCCGCCCGGCTGGCAGTGTTCAGATTGGGGTTCGAAAATCATGAATGCCCATAAATTTTGCACAGCCGAAAACTGTCAAGTCTTGGGGCCACGTGGCGGCCTCCGGGCAGGCCACGTGGCACCCATTGATTGGTCCACTTTGTATACGGTCACCCATATATCCAACCACCGAATTAAAATTTTCGACCTCTGATTAATTGACAGAGAATATTCTATGGAATATTTTTTGGAATATTCTATTTTTAATATTTTTTTATTCGAAGTCAAACCAAGTCAAACTGGACTTTTACATGAAATTGTGAAATTTCAAACTTGAATATCTTTCACATACAGTGTCAGATTTGAGTGTCGTTCATGGCTACAGGATCGTATCGACGAGACCTATCCTTTCGTTCTAGTTTCAACCAATTCTAAGCAAATAAAATTTTGAGCATTTTTTTCAATTAGGACATGATCACTTGATCAGACCTCCCAAATGGGAAGCTTTTGGATCCACAAAAGCTCTCTGATTACAGAAAATGAAGATGAGGAGACAGATTCTCCACTCTTCCAACTTTGAACCACTGTAATCTTCTTGACTTCATCAAATTGAGCTTCTCATATAACGATAAATTGTTCCTTGAATTCACTGATCGACCGTTGCTAACATTGAATGAGTCATGACGCAAATTCTTAAAATTTTCAGAACAACAACTATAATTTGCAGAAATAATATTGTTTCTACAATGGTCAAACTTCAAAGAAGACTGAAAATAAGATTCACCTTGCCAACTGTTCACATGGCGAACTTTTGCTGAATGAGCCCTGTACTTGTGCCGAATCCCAACCAAGTTTTATCGCCATACCAATCTGCCATTCTGAAACCAACATTGACCCATGCTAAACTGTGTGCCCTCTTTTCTTGCATGCCTTTCCATCTCATGCACTCTTGCACTGCTTTGCACCGACATTTCTTTCTCTGCACCGATCGTCACCAAAGGTACCTTGTGCAACATAATGTCATCTTCTTTCAAAGAATAACTGTTATAAGACTGAAACATATCATCAGAAATATAATGAAAAGGTAAATGTACAAAATCTTGTTGTTTAAACATCAACAAAGTCATATTTTGACTTCCATTAACTAGAATTTTCAATTTCCCTGCATGGACTAAAGAAGATTCTAGCTTCTTCTTATGTGCTCTCACAATGTATTCTTTTCCATCCTTGAACAAGTGATACTTGTTCTCATGGCGATTTAATATGGTATTTCTGTCATATAAATATGGACTACCCAACACAACACTTGTAATTTCAAGCGGTACTACATCCAGTTCAACCCAATCAACATAATGAGCTATTATGGCGAAGCGCAAGATACACTTCTTTGAGACTTGTAAGTTTGCATCCTTGTATATCCACCCAAGTGGATAAGGATTTGGATGTGGAATTGTCTCAAGTTTCAACTATTTTACCAAGTCTTCTGAGATGAGATTAGCTTGAGACCCACTATCAAAAAGTGTGTCTATCTTTGTGTGGTTTGAGATTATCCTCACATGAAATAGCTCTATCCTCCTCTTTTCATTTTGAGTTTCTTTGTGACAGTTTAATGTGCTAGAAATGGGATTTGTTTCTTGTACAACCTCTTTCCCCTTTATGTTCTTTAATACCATGGCGAAACTTTTAGTCTCATCACCCGATTCAGACCCTAAGTCCTGTTCAACAGTTGCAACAATTTTTCCCTTTTCTTTGGTTTTGTCTTTGTTTTTATATTTCTCTGGTTTCAGCTCTGGATGAAGCTTCCAACAGTGATCTTCATCGTGGCTTGTTTTTGAATAGTTCTTGCAAAATAATTTCCCTTTTTCCTTTTTAGATTTTGCAATCCTTTTTCTTCCTTTTCCTTTAAAATGACTACCCTCATTCAGTGCATCAAAAGTGTTTTTCCCTCTAGCCTCTAAATGCGTAGCTTGTACACAAACTTTGTCTAGACTAGTAGGATTAAACAAAAGGATAGTATGTATAAGGTAATTATGCAAAACACATATATACTTTAGCAAGTATATTGACTTTGTAAGTCTACTCCTAACAACAATGCTCTTCTCCTAAACTCTTGAGTGTATTCTTGAACACTTTGTCCTTTAAGCTATCTAAAGTTTTTCCAATTCATTATAGCCTTTTGTAGATGAGCAAGAGGATAAAATTTCTTCTTAATTGCAGAAATAAATTCAACCCATGATAAAGTAAGCTTACCATGTTTTCAAATTTCCTCTTTGGTCTTGGCTTCCCACCATACCAATGCTACTCCTGCCATCCTTAATGAGGCTAACTGAATCTTGGTGTCGTCATCATGAAGGTTTAGAATCCTTAAATAAACTTCCAATTGTCTGATCCAATTGTCTAGTTTCTCTGCATTGACTTCATCGTTAAACATGGGCAATTCAAAAAAAAATGATTTTTACCAGTGGTTTTCGACTTATGTGACTAATTTAACGAAGTCGAAGAAGATGATGATGAGGAAGAGGATGACGATGGAGATGATGGATCACCATTTCCTCCATTCCCTTTCTTTGACTGGTCACCCTTCTTTCCTCCTGAGGAGTCCTCTCCTTCTTTTTGGTTTTTAGACCCTTCTCCGGCAATCCTATAATTTCTTTCTTGATAGAGGATCCTTACCATTTCAGTCATATCCAAGAAAGCTTTCCAAAATACCCTTTCTTCTTCCTTGGGATCCATCTCTTCATGAGCTTCTACTTCTCTTGAAGACATGCTTGTAGCTGCTTCTAGGGCTCTTGGAGGTAGTTCTCTGACCCTTCTTGGTTGTGGATTAGTTTGTAAACTAACCAAGTTTCCTTCACCTCTCTTGAGTTTTAACCTAGTAAGCATCAAAAGTTGCAAACAAATGACTTAATATTTGCACAAAACATATGCTGAGTAGAAACTTTAGCTCAAAACCATAAGCTTTGATACCAATCTGATCTGAAAATGTGAGAACTTCTTAGTTCTATTACTGAGATTGACTGTAGGGGAATTTACTGGATATGTCACCTTTAAGGAAAGGATGAGATCTAGAGGCTACCTGGCCCTTTACAGACTCTGTCTATAGAAATAATATAAGTAAACACTAATGATCTGAAAAATAAAACTACTTGTTTGCTATTCAAGGTATTCATTTTCCACAAACTTATGTGTGCAAACTGTTTTATATGTTTTGAAATTGGAACAAATTGCTTTTGGTAAGTTTCTGAGTCTTTTTTTGTGGAGGAGGCTTATTTATTTTTACTGTTTAGCATATTTAACTCTAGAAAAACACAGAAATATAAATCACATAATATAACACAGCATATGATAAGGAAGTTCACCCCTCCTGGGCTACATCTGTCGGGTCCAAGGCCCCCAAATGGGCATGTCCTTGCTCTTATTATGCTAAAAAATGGTTATACAGTGTGAATAAAGTCTAAACAGGAAAAAATAGCTATAGAAATGAGTTTAGAACACAAAAAAAAATAAGGAATGACTGTATTTTCACCTCCAATGGTAAACCATAGCCCAATACAGCTCCAAAACTCCCTAGGCCCTGATGGCTCTCCAAGTTTCTCTACTAAAAAATTACATAAAGATGAGCTATGTTGCCTCTGAAACCTGCACCATTGGCTCTGGAATGCTCAAAATACCCAAAATAATAATAAAAAATTCGCTCCAAAAGGTTATGTTCATCAAAAGTTATGACCAACTGAAGTTTTGCCCAGTTTGGCCTAAAAAACCTCCACCAAATTTGGGAGGACTTCAGTTAACTCCGTTAATTATGGCACTGGCACCAATTCGGGCTAAATCTTCCAAATTTACCATGTGGTTAGAGGTGGCATTAAATTTCAAGGGGGGTAGTGGTCACATGGACCAACTACCCCACCGCCGGCGGGACCGTTGGCCAACGGTTTCATAACCGTGACATCAATGTTTACACAACTGCTCCCGATAACCATGTGACCAATCCACATAAAACCACAACCATAATTACTATAAGTTAACCATCAAGAAATATACCTATGGTTTCGAGCCTTATGATCGTATGATGAGGGGGCTGGCCCCCTTTGCCATTCGAATGAACCTTTCGGAAACTTTAAATACAAGTTTTGTCCGTTATATAATACGAATCACCGTAGCCTGCCCAGTTGGGCTGCCTAGTTGGCAGTGTCTGGAGCTGGGTTCGAAACTTGTGAATGCCCATAAATCTTGTGCAATCGAAAACTGTGAAGTCTTGGGGCCACGTGGTGGCCTTCGGGCAAGCCACGTGGCACCCATTGATTGGTCGACTTTGTATATGGTCACCCATATATCCAACCACTGAATGCCAATTGTCGACCTCTGATTGGTTGAAAGAGAATATTATATGGAATATTCTATGGAATATTCCTTTTTAAATATTTTTTATTCAAAGTCAAACCAAGTCAAACTGGACTTTTACATGAAATTGTGAAATTTCAAACTTGAATATCTTTCACATACAGTGTCGGGTTTGAGTGCCATTCACGGCTATAGGATCATATCGAAGACACCTATCCTGTCATTCTATTTTCAACCAATTTTGAGAAAATAAAATTTTTAGCATTTTTTTCAATTAGGACATGATCACCTGATCATTTGGCCCCCCAAAAGGGTCAAAACACTCATTTTTTCACCATTTTCCCACTTTTCTGAGCATGTGCTGTGCTCCTGGAAGTCTTGGAATTTTTACTTTTTGGACAGGTTGTAGAGGTCAGATTGAAGAAATAAGGTAGATCTGGAAATTAGACTTCAAGGGATTTCCAACGAGCCATCAAGAAGCCTAATCTGTCATCAGGAAGGCCTCCAAAACACTACTATAAAAAGACCTATTTTTCATGTCTCTATGCTGCTCTCCTGGCATACTTTCAAATTTTGACATAGTGTGCTGTGCTCCTATGGGTGACTGGGAAGAATGTGCATTTATCAAGTTTCCATATGCTTGTTAGGGCCTAAAAGTCAATTTAATTGCTATGTATGTCCGAAAAAGATATTTGTTAGATATATTTGTGCCTTGGGCCTTGTAAGGCCTCAAGGAAAAGTTATGATATTTCTTGTTGGCCAATAGGCTTCTAGATGCTCTAGTAGGCTTTCCTCTTCCTTGCTTGTTATATAAGGCACGAGCATTCATTATAAACAGTTGTTATTTCACGTGTTTAAGAGAAATACATGGTTTTCAGAAGTTGATGAACAATATAGTGTTGTGGAGCTTATGGATGATTTTCCTTGGTTGATAATGATGAAGGCTTGCTTGCAGGATTCATGAGTTTAGTTAATGGTGAAGTATCTCTTATTTTTTCATGTTTTTCTTGTTTGTCATAAGTCCATATTTCTATATTTCAATAGCTAAGAAGAGTATAGGATGAGAAATGTTATTAGAGGCACCTCAGTCCTCCTGTTTGCTATTGTCTTCATGTTTTCTTTTGCTGGGTTATCTTAAAGAATTCTTCATTACTCCTTAGGCCCACTTAAGCTTGTCAATTTCATTGTTGGATTAATATGATATTTTTTAAACATGATTCATGGTAAGCCCTGCTTTTTTAATGCTATCTAAAATATGTCTTGAAATCTCCCTTTGATGTATTGATTGATAGGTTAAGTCAAAGAGGTCTTGTTTCGATCTTGCCCTTTGAATATGCTTATCAATTTTCCTCAGAGTTATTTGTAGTTTAATGAATGATGTTTAGGCCTTCCCTCTTCATTTATTAATTATATTTGTCTCTTATATGTTTTCAAATCTTGAAAGTAGAATCATTGAAGTTAGATAAGTTGTCTTACTTCATTTGCTCCACTGGATTGTATATCTTGAAATGTGTATTTGTTTAAGAGTATTGTTATTGAGTAAATGGTGTGCCCTACCTCATGCCCAATATATTTTCCTTATCAGTATTTAATATCTCTCTGTTCATAGGTATTTGAAAAAGGATTCTTAACTTCCCTTTGCCCTGCCTTGGTTCCCAAACTTAATTTCCATTTCACCTCATACATAAAATTTAAAGATCCATTAACTACACTATATTTTCCCTGTGATGTACCCCAATTCATTATTGGGATATCAATGAATTCATAAAATCCATATCCCAATTTATTTGATAACCTATAACTCCACCTATCCTACTTGATCATCTTACCCCAACCAAAACAAACTGTAATATCCCAAATTTGGGACTGTTAGCAACACATGTTTGAAAAACGCATTTTTCAGGAATGTATGCTACAAAAATCAAGATCAGCCCTTGGATCCCTTAGATCTAATAATATAAGACCCAAATATAAGACGATATCATAAAAAAATCAAACTAGGTGAGGTAAACAGACCTCCCACACCTAGTATGGCTTGAAAATTTCCCAAGGAAGGGACTGTAGCAATACAAAATAATACTGCTCAGAAAATAACACAGTTCAGCAAAATGAAGTAGGAGGCCAATATGGAGGCTCAATAATGTCATTTAAATCAGAAATATAGAGTTATATTTAAGCCTAGACATTATAGAACAAGAAATAGAAGAATTTACATGAAGAAATCCTCAAGAATGAGGTGTTGCAACCATAGGAAATGACTGAACAAGCTTGAAAATGTTATTTTTATTGGATGAAACAAAATTATATTACACCTCAGATATAGATTAGATATTTGTACAAAATTTAGATCTATATCAGATCTGTACACTAGAAAGGCTCCTCTATAAATGCCCCTTGGGGTTTTCAGCAAAACATGTAGTACATGGAGTAGATCTGAGATCTTATGCAAAAAATTTGCAGAATGATTCAGAAATTCTAAAGTAAATACAATATTATTTAGATCAGATCTGAATATAACATGGATTAGATCTGTAATCCACGGATCACCACAGTGAAGGGCAGATCTCTCTCACTAGATCCCCAACACTAGAGATCTCTCTCCCAAAAGTGTGCCAAAACTCCCCGCAACTTCTTCTTTGCAAATAACGCAGTGTAGGAAGATGGAATGCACTGTAGGCTTTAAGAAAAATTTTACTTGATGCCAAGGAGTAGATATGAAGCTCCAATCATCTAATACACTCTTGTCAATGGAATAGAAGACTCTCCCACTGAAAAGAGGCACTAGAATGGCCTAGATATGAGTAGATCTAGCCTCCACTTGTTGCAGCTTACAAGGAAAACCAAACCCTCAACAGGATCTGCATTGTAGTTGGAAGATGAAGCGTGGCCAAATGCCTGATAGTGGACAAGATGTACAAGACTTCTCCAAGCTATTCAATGGAAGAGGTGGGATTCTCGATCAGGAACACCCAGTTCCAAACAACACTATTCTCAGCTAAAAAACAATAGAATAATATATGTCTAAACATACAATATATTCATAAAATGTCATACCATGAACAACCTTCTCTTGTTTTCCCCTCTTCCTTTTATAAGATGAAATTCTTTCAAAACCCTAAACCATCTCAAAGATTTAGCTCCTTTCACATGCGTAGCCTCCAACTAGAACTGCACTGTGCATCTAGGAGGTTCATTACATCTGGAAAGTGCTATTTATTTGGTTCTGTTGACCTAGTCAAATGTCTCAATCCCTTTCAGACATAAGGGTGTTTTATTAAGGCAACCCAGATTTAGCCTTATTCACATGGGGAATTGATTTATTTTGTTGATTTAGGAGTTTTATTGATCCTCCTTTACAATTTTATTCATAAAAAAAGGAAGCAAAACAAAATTGAATATTCCTATTAGCTTGGGCTAATTAGGAATATTACACAAACAACAAAACCTACACTTAAAAACTAGCCTAAAATCAACCATCCAAAGCGAACAAGTTCACATCCTTCACATAATAGAGAGAGCCCTCTCTGAGTCCAGGAAGGCTAGGTCCTAGGACTCCAAAGACTGGTTTGATGTTACCTTGTCATTTGGTTTATCAATATTCCAAATCATGGGACACTAACAATATTCCATGGAAGCCTGTAATGCATAGCTTACAAGAAATTAATTGCAAGCTTCAAACTGTCAGGAGAAACCGGGTAAAAATGATCTTTGTGCATTATTTCCAAATGAGTTTGGAAATAAAATAATTTTCTCACATAGGTAGGAGGCTTGCATTCTATCATTGAATAAGATTTTCATGAAGAATATCCCTTTGCCTTAGTCAAAGATTCAACATATCTTGTGGTTGAGAGGAAGTGATTTATAATTTTGATGCAACAAATGTTTTGAGAAATTCATTTAGATAGAATAAAGAAACATTAGAATATCAATATGAGGGCTATTGAGTAATAGTTATCTTGTTGCTGAATGATATTAAAGAGGTTTTCTTTGCACAATGTATAGAAGTCTTGGCTTAGGGGGTCCTGACTTAGGTTCAGAGTAATTGCGCAACCAACAAAACCCTCCAACTACTTGCCCTTTCATCAATGATATGCCTGCGCAGACAAAAGTCTCACCTGAAGCAGTATGGGGGGGTGTTGAAACCAAGTTTTCTCACCCTGAGGGAGTGTTTGATGTATGTTTTACCCCTACTTAATGCTTATATGTCTACGCGAAACTTCCAAATAAACCAGTTCTAAGCGCAAATAACACCCTTAAAAATATGCATTAACATATTTGTGTAAAACATTATATTTTAATCAAATCTTAACCCTTGCACATTCAGAAATTATTATATAATTAACCCTTACTTCAATATAAACTTGCGTAGAACAGATCACTATACTCAATTAAGATCTAAAATTCAAAGAAGAATAATACTTGTGTACAAATGCAATCCAATTCAACTTATCATTTACTGAAATAAATACACATTCAATAGCACAAATCCATATCTAGAATTGTAGTAAGAAACACATAACACACATAAAAAATCTAATATAGTTAAGCAAATAAATCACACAAAAAATTGAGTTCTCCAAAACTTCTTCTTTATTAATGTATTTTCAATTCAGTACAATCTCTTCCCATCCGCGCACACTTCAACAAAGTCCATGAACATAGCTCAGGATTAGGTCTCTGCACACACAGCTAGCAGGAGCCTTTCTACCCAGACAAACCAACCCAAACTTAGATTAGAATACAAAACATAAACATAACATCCATTAATTCATCGATATCTCTTACTTGACTCGACTCTTACATATTTATATCTTTTCAAATGTGCACATACCGTGGTCTCAAGCCATGGTTTGAGACTCATGGTTTTCCCTTTTACCTGTTACATTGATTAAGGGACTTTGACCCGCCCCAAAGCCCCTTGATATTTTCACACAGCGCATATAAACAAAAAATTGACCAAAAATACTAAAAATTGATTTACCTATGGGACCCTACTCCAACAGGCCCCCAACACAATCTAGTGACCCATCCTGCATCACTCTGGTCTATCTGCTTGCATTTTGTCTTTGAGCGCCTGCACAAAACATTGAAATGGTAAGACGAATTCAGTACTTTTTTTTGTAGCGCTTTGCACTTCTTCCACCAATTTTTATGTGGTTGGTCCTTCGACGGTCAAGATGATGCTTCTCTAGGTCTACTGCAGAGTTTTGAGGGCTCCATCAATGGTTTGCGAGAGCTACAAGGCCTCATCCGCACATGAATTAATTTTCTCGTCCAAAAAGTGCTCTCGTCAGCGTAGGGTGTCAATTTCCATATGAATGGCATGACTCTCCTGCAATATGGTAAATATATAGGTTGGCACGAGGATCGGCGCGACGACCCAAATTTCATCGAACTACTGCTCTTTGGCCCTCAACTCTAATTTCAACTACTGGATGAAAGGGTCATCTTGGATGGAGGTCCAAAGCCCCATGGATTCTTCAAATAGCTTACTGCAAGCATCCACAACAACAGTGATGCTAGCAGTTGATTCCTGCACGACTACAATGCACTGTGTGCACACCTCTGGAGGCGTCTCTGGCTGCATCTTCATCTGGAGGTCTGTGATCTTATGTTCTAACTTAGTTTTGACTGTCGTTATATCCAAAAGTGAGGCCTTCAATGTGACTACCAAGATTTCTAATTTCAATATAGGTGCAGCGGTAGTAGGTACTGTGACTTCAGGGAGGTCACCACACAACTGGTTGATCATGGATTCCAACTCGGCTCGCTGATCTTCGGCAGCCCGGTGAGCTTCTTATGCATTCCGCTATCCCTTATCCATCATGATCACCTGCTGTTGATTCTCTGCCACAAATTTTGAGTCTTCGAGCTCTCGGTACTGAAACTCGTCCACGATCATAGTATGCATTGCATGTAGTATTCCGCCGGGAAGCATGGAAAAGTAAATGCCTAACTGAGTGTAGGCTTGCACAATAGCCCACAACTTAGGTTGCTAAACAATAATTGAAGGCTTTAGAACATGAAATACCGAGCTGTCTAATGGTATAATAGTGCTAAGGGGTTGCGTGTTCACTTGTCCTATGCTCGCTTGCTGCACGCTTGCTTGGATCAAGTTCGTTTGCACGTGGAGCTCCTGGAGACCGTGCTACACATATTCAAGGACCGATTTGTATTAAGACTCCACATTAGTCCAGAGATCCTTGATCATGGATTTGAATGTGATTTCAATTTTTTTAAGGTCATATTTTGTAAGGGTTAGGGCCTCTCTCCTAATTTTCTTTGATCCCTTCCTCTTTTTGCGCAGGAGTGGGGAGGTTTGAGATCCTCGCTTAGTTCCTTTTGCTGAACTTGTCCGTGTTGCTGGTGCCCCAACACTGTCACCTTATTTATCCTATGTTTCCTTATCTAGGTCAATGGTATCACCTGTCATGCTTGGCCCCATCTCTTTCTCTACATCCTTATCCTTCTGCTGGGTATCCTTGGATGTTCACGATTTTTTCGGAGTCTTTAGGGGTGTTGAAGATGAGGCACTGCTAGTGGTCTGCACTTCCAACCATAAGGCTGGCCATTACTTTATAACACGCACAAGGTAATCCTCTGTGACCATGTAAGGTAGCTCATACAAACACCTTCAACATCTCCCTTATCCCGCATGTGAATGTTGTGAAAGGTAGCACTGGAATATGCAATGTGCTTGTACTGCTTGTACACCATTGGTGACAATCGTGGCTTGGACTGCACCACTTGAAACAAATCATAATCAAATAACACATATAATATTTATTTTCAGTGATTATGGAGGGAATATTAGAGTTTCACACCATCTCATATCGCGCAACTTTGCAAAGATCGAGCTCAATATCCGAGAACTGGGCCTCATCTGGTGTCCTCCAACCAATAAATACAGTTAGTAGCATACGCCAAGCATAATAAAAATGATTTCCCTCCTCCCGTACCTCGTGGAAATTCACCAAAAATTTTGCGCACAAGTACTTTGCCTAATTATATTGTATCCTTTTCTCACATTGCCCGGATAGAGAAATCACATGGACCAGAACTTCCTTCGGTCGACACTTCCTCATCATCTTGTAAGCGAGGATTAGCATGGTAAATTGGACTGCGGGGTCATTGATTTCACTGGTGAAGAACCCCCGAGTGTTGCAGGATACCTTATATTTTTCCTTAACTATGTCGGCAACATTCCGCTCCAGGCCCTTTCCTCGAAATGTTGCTGCATGGTGCGCCCCATGACATGGCAGGTTGGTGATATGGTGTATCAAATCTGTATTAATGGGAATTTTCTCTCCTAGCCACAGACATTCATTGTGCACCAAGGCGAGCAACTCGAACACACATATATCATTTACCACACTGCATCCATAGTGTAGGATGTTCAAGAAATTTAACAACCTCGACTTCTGTAGTCCCAACGCCCAATGCTTTGGCTTGACCTTGATCACCCCCTCGTCATAGGTGACCGGCTCCAAGTACATTGAGGGCACGAGCTAAGGGAACTTCTCCTTGTCAACCAGGTCCCAATATTCCATGTTTAGTAGGGGATTTTTGCAAACATGTCCCCCTTAATCGACACATCTTCAGGGCTAAACAGAGAAGTGATATAAGACCTAACCTTATCCAGGTCCTTTGGGACCTTCACAGATGCTTTTCGCGGTGCCACATAAGTGGGCAGTCGCGAGAGGGGATCTACCTCCTCGAAAACATATTCCTCCACAATTACTTCGGGCATCTCGACCATGGGTCTCTTCTGGCTTTCTGCGGGAATCAACCTAGGCTTAAGGGTCTTCTGGCGCGACAACTTCCGTGACCCTGAATATTGTCCCTTCTTAGATTTTTGTGGTTGGGGCACATTCACATGGGTTTCAGTGGCCTGCACATGGGTTTCATCGACTTGCATCGTAGATGGGGTAGGTTTGGTATTAATCATACTTGGAGGAATCAAATAACCAAACCCCCATTAGCACAACATATCATAGAAAATAGGGTTAATCTCAGACATAAGATTCAGAAAAAATTGTTGGGTATGTGTTATATTCTTTCCACGACTAGTCACGCATGGGGGGGTCATAGGGGGGGCGATAGATCCCCTTTTACGTTGTGCTGGGTGTAGTAGGGGGGTCACAGGGGGGGAAGTAGCCCCCCCTATTCAGGGTTTGGGGCAGCGACTCAGGAAAAAAAATTTGGACCTTATTTTTCGGTGGGCAGACCTACCCATGGTTTTTTGCATGCGTTTGCACATGGTTTTGGGGCATGATGGTTTTTGGCCCCTGTTATTTTGTAGATCCGGTCAAGGGAACTACGGTTATGTTCTAATCTAGGGTTAATGGATTGGGGTTTATGTATGATTCGACATTATGTGTTGTAACACTAAAATGAATATAATGAAAAATCAAGCTGGTCGTTTCGATTTTGGATCCAAGGGAAAATCTCTATGTATACCTGTTTTATGTTTTATGCTCTTGCTATTGTTTATTTTCTATTTTTAAGATTCGTTTGCAGTTAATTTATGTACAGGGTTAAAACATACAAACATAATGAGAGAAATGTGCACAAATCACTTGGAAAGAAAAGGGAACTAATGTGACCCTTCTTGTCATATTTATAGTGTTGGCGCGGCTTAAACAATATCATGTGCATTGATGTAGCCTCATAAATTATAAAACGGTTCCAAATATGGCATAGCATCCTCATTAAATGTAGTCTAGCCACTCCTCCATATGGTAATAAAGATGGCTTATCCAGATTTACTGTTCCAAAGGCTATTTTTTTGCACCTCTGTGACTGCTTCATCCTCTGAGCGCAGCCTCTGCGTGGATCTCGCCCCTGTTTGAGCATCTTCCATCCTTGTATTCATGGTTTTTGGGGTCCATTGCTCCATTTACTAGTTACCTAGCCCACAGTAACCATTTACCGGGGCGAACCCTTTTCACCACCAACAAACGCATCCATCGAATACATTTATGGGGGACTGTAAGTTTGGTCACGGGCTTCTTTTGCCTATGACCCATTCAGTCAAATTCACAATTCATTTCTATCCTCTCTTGATTTACTATATTTGGCTAAATTGAATAATGACCCCATTCGTAATGATCCTTGGTGGCCACCGATGGCCGCCAAATTACCATCTGATATTCACAAGTTCGTAGGGAAGCCTGGGGGGAATCAGTCCACCCATATCACCACCTACCATCTATGGTGATCATCGAATTCTTTGGTGGATGATACTTGTGTATAGATGCAATCCAATTCGACTTATCATTTACTAAAATAAATAAACATTCAATAACACAAATCTAGATCTAGAATTACCATAAGAAACACATAGCACACATAAAAAATCTAATATAGTTAACCAAATAAATCACACAAAAACTTGAGTTCGCCAAAACTTATTCTTTATTAATGTATTTGCAATTCAGTACAATCTCTTCCCATCTGTGCACACATCAAAAAATTCCATGCACACAACTCAGGACTAGGTCTTTGTGCACACAGCTAGCAGGAGCCCTTCTCCCCAGATAAACCGACCCAAACTTAGATTAGAACACAAACCATAAACATAACATCCATTCATTCATCGATATCTCTTACTAGACTCGAATCTTACATATTTATATCTTTTAAAATGCACACATACCATGGTCTCAAAACATGGTTTGAGACTCATGGTTTTCCCTTTTACCTGTTACATTGATTAAGGGACTTTGACCCACCCCAAAGCCCCTTACATCTGCGCGCTGTGCATATAAAAAAAAAATTAACCAAAAATACTCAAAATTGATTTACCTAGGGGACCCTACTCCAACAGGCCCCCAACACAATCTAGTGACTCATCTCACGTCACTCTGGTCTATCTGCCTGCATTTTATCTTTGAGCACCTGCACGAAACGTTGAAATGGTAAGACAAATTCAGTACTTTGTTTTGTAGTGCACCAATTTTTCTGTGGTTGTTCCTTTGACAGCCAAGATGGTGCTTCTCTAGGTCTACTACAGATTATTGAGGGCTCCATCAATGGTTTGCGAGAGCTACAAGGCCTCATCCACCCATGACTTCATTTTCTTGTCTAAAAAGTTCTCTTGTCGGTGTAGTGTGTCAATTTCCATCTGAATGGCGTGACTCTCCTGCAATCTGGTGAATCTCTGGGCTAGAACGAGGGTCGACGCGACAACCCAAATTTCATCGAACTACTACTTTTTGGCCCTCAACTCTGCCTTCAACTGCTGGATGAATAGTGTCATCTTGGACAGAGGTCCAAAGACCTATGGATTCTTCAAATAGCTTACTACAAGCATCCACAACAATGATGATGCTAGTAGTTGATTCTTGCACGATTGGAATGCACTGTGTGCACACCTCCGGAGGCGTCTTTGGCTGCATATTTATCTAGAGGTCTGCGATCTTCTATTCTAGCTCGGTGTTTACTGTTGTTATTTTTGAACGTGAGGCCTTCAATGTAACTACCAAGCTTTCTAATTTAACTGTAGGCCCAGCGGTGGCAGGTAATATGACTTCGGGGAGGTCTCTGCACAATCGGTTGATCATGGATTCCAACTCGGTGCACTGATCTTCGACAGCCTGAAGAGCCTCTTCTGCATTCTGCTATCCCTTATCTATCATGATCACCTGCTATTGATTCTCTGCAGCAACTTTTGAGGCCTAGACCTCCTGGTAATGCAACTCGTCCATGATCATAGTATGCATTGCATGTAGTTTTCCATCGGAAAGCATGGAAAAGTAAATGCCTACCTTAGTGCAGGCTTGCACAATAGCCCACAACTCAGGTTGCTCAACAATAACTGAAGGCTCTGGAACATGAAATACTAAGCTGTCTAATGGTACAATAGTGCTGAGGGGTTGTGCGCTCACTTTTTCTATGCTTGCTTGCTGCACACTTGCTTGGATCAAGTTCGTTTGCACGCGGAGCTCCTGGAGACCGTGCTACACTTATTTTAAGGACTGATTTGTATTGAGACTCCACATTAGTCTAGATGTCCTTGGTCACATCTTTGACTATGTTTTCAATTTCGTTAAGGTCATATTCTATAAGGGCCAGGGCCTCTGTCCAAATTTTCTTTGACCCCTTCTTCTTTTTGCGTGGGACCGGGGAGGTCTAAGATCCTCGCTTAGTTCGTTTTGTTGAACCTATCTGTGTCGCAGGTGCCCCAACAACGTCACCTTATTTATCTTTTGTTTTCTTATCAAGGTCAATGGTCTCATCCGTCGTGCTTGGATCCATCTCTTTCTCTGCATCCATATCCTTCTGCAGGGTATCCTTGGATGTTCACGATTTTGTCAGAGTCTTCAAGGGTACTAAAGATGAGGCACCGCTAGTGGTCTGCACTTCCAACCATAAGGATGGCTATTATTTTATAACATGTGCAAGGTCATCCTCCGTGAACATGTAAGGTAGCTCATACCAAAAACCTTCAACATATTCCTTAGCCCGCATGTGAATGTTGTGAAAGGTAGCACTGGAATATGCAATGTGCTTTTACTGCTCGTACAACGTTGGTGACAATCGTGGTTTGGACTGCACCACTTGAAACAACTCAGAATAAAATAACACACAAAATATTTGTTTTCAGTGATTATGGAGGGAAGCTTGGAGTTTCACTCCGTCTCATATCGCGCAACTTCGTGAAGATCGAGCTCAATATCTGAGAACTGGGCCTCAGCTGGCGTCCTCCAACCAATCAACGCAATTAGTAGCAGAAGCCAAGCATAATAAAAATGATTTCCCTCCTCCTGTACCTCGCGGACATTTACCAAAAATTCTGTGCACAGGTACTTTGCCTAATTATATTGTATCCCTTTCTCACATTGCCCAGATAGAGAAATCACATGGGCCAAAACTTCCTTCGACCGAAACTTCCTCATCATCTTGTAGGTGAGGATTAGCATGGTAAACTGGATTGCGGGGTCATTGATTTTGCTAACAACGAACTGCTGAGTGTTGCAGGATACCTTATATTTTTCCTTAATTGTGTCGGCAACTTTTCGCTCCAGGCCCTTTCCTCTAAAGGCTGCCGCATGGTGCGCCACATGATAGGGTAGGTTGGTGATACGACGTATCAAATTTGTATCAATGGGAATTGGCTCTCCTATCCACAAACAATCATCATGCACCAGGGAAAGCACCTATCACACACATATATCGTTGACCGCACTACACCCAAAGTGTGGGATGTTCAGGAAATTTAACAGCCATGACTTCTGTAGTCCCAATGCCCAACACTTCGGCTTAACCTTGATCACCCCCTCATCATAGGTGACCGGCTCCAAGTACATCGAGGGCGAAATCTAAGGGAACTTCTCCTGGTCAGCTAGGTCCCACTATTCCATATTTATTAGGGGGATTTTTTCCAACATACCCTCCTCAAACGACACATCTTCGGGGATAAACATAGAAGTGATATAAGACCGAACCTTATCCATGTCCTTTGGGAAATTCATAGATGCTTTGCGTGGTGCCACATAAGTGGGCAGCCGCGAGAGGGGATCTACCTCCTCAACAACTTCTTCCCCCACAATTACTTTGGGCATCTCAGTCATGGTTATCTTTTGGCATTCTCGGGAGTCAACCTAGGCTTCAGGGTCTTCTTGTGTGGAAACTTTTGTGACCCCGAAGATTGTTCCTTCTTAGATTTTTGTGGTTGGGGTACATGCACATGGGTTTTAGCGGCCTGCGCATGGGTTTCATCAACCCACATCGTAGATGGGGTGGGTTCAGTAGTCATCATACTTGGAGGAATCAAATAACCCAACCCCCATTAGCGCAACATATCGTAGAAAAGTGGGTTAATCTTAGACATAAGATTCAGAAAACACAACGACGACAATGTGCACAAATAAATTGGAAAGAAAAGGGAACTGGTGTGAACCTTCCTATCATATATATAGTGTTGGCACGGCTTAAACAGTCTCATGTGCATTTATGTAGCCTCATAAATTATAAAACGATTCCAAATTCTGCATAATCTACTCATTAAAAGCAGTTTAGCCGATCCTCCAAATGGTAATAAAGCTAGCTTATCCATATTTACTATTCCAAAGGCTATTTTTTGGCACCTTTGCGATTGGTTCATCCTCCGATCGCAACCTCTGCGTGGCTCTCGCATCTGTTTGTGCATATGCCATCCTTGTATTCATGGTTTTTGGGGTCCATTGCTCCATCTACCAGTTACCTAGCCCATAGTAACCATTTACTAGGGCGAACCCTTTGAACCACCAGCAAATGCATCCATCAAATCCATTTATGGGGGGGCTGTAAGGTTGGTCAGGGACTTCTTTTTCCTATGACCCATTCAGTAAAATTCACAATTCATTTCTATCCTCTCTTGATTTACCATATTTGGCTAAATTGACTAATAACCCCATTCATCATGATCCTTGGTGGCCATCGAAGCCTGCCAAATTACCATTTGATATTCACAAGCTCGAAGGGAAGCCTGGGGGGAATCAATCCACCCATATCACCACCTACCATCTATGGTGATCATCAAATTATTTGGTGGATGATTCTGTCAAAATTTTCTTGTTCCAAATAAATTTAACTAGGGATGCTACCAAATGGTACATCGAGTTAGACAATATATCCTACAGTGATTTTTCCTTGTTAGCTCAGAAATTATGAATGCATTTCCAGTTACCAACTCGGTATTATATTGACTATGACCTTTTTTCTAACCTCAAACAAGATGTTGCCACACTGATTTCTAATCACATTCATGAGTGGCATCATCACAAGAGGTTGGGACGAACCAAGTTATCCGATGAAATTCCCCGTAAATGGTTCATCAGATCACTCTGACCAAAAATTGCGAAATATGTGTCCATGTTCCAAGCCACCACTGAGGAGTAAGATATTCTAGCTTCCCAATAGTTGGATCTCATATACTCATAGTCAGGCACACTATACAAAGTATTTCCCAATGCTCCTAGGCCTTCCATTGATCCACCTAAACATGTTCCTGGCCCACATGTCGATGGTGTGATTGGGTCACTTTTTGATCCCATGAGCCATTTTTCTACCCACCTTGGCCATTGATTGTTACATCTCAAGCTCCAAAAAGTGTGTCTGGCTCTGCTAAAGCACCCCCTCCTGAGCAGTCTACCGATGTTATTACGGTGATGTCCACTCAATCGAAGAACAACTCTCAAATCCATGGTATAAAGAACAAGAATAACAATAGAAATAAAAAACCAAATCAAACTACTGAGGAGTGTCAACCCAATCCTTAGATTCAGGGAGGGGACACCAATGAGCATCACCGCAAAGTCAATTTACCTTGTAAAATTTGTCAAGCCAATCATCTCACTCATGAGTGTTCTCGAACGGATGAAGTTCATAGGCTTCTTTCATCACCATCTTCTCAACAACTTATTTTTTTAACTCATCCATTCCCTACACAAATACAACAAAAAATTATTTATCAACCTTATCGACCTCTGTAAGGGGGAAACAAGGGGTCATATTCCCATCCCCCTCACAACTCCACCATATTTATGTGCAAGGAAGATGTCAATGTGCCCTTGCGAGCTAAGCCCTATGATGTGCCTAAGTCGAATTCTCCTTCCAAGGAATCACCAAATCCACCTAGTTCCAATGGACCTCTCACTCTATATAAACCTATGGAACTTGTCCATCACCCCCCCAAGGGTGTTTTACCTAAGACAACATACAACCCTTCTACCAGGGCTGCTTAGCATTATAGTATTGTTGAAGATCTTGCCCAAGTCCCTTGTGCCATGTTTTCCTTGGAGGTCTTGCGAAGATATCCTCATTAGCGCAAAGCCTTGTTGTCTAACATTAGTGGAGTTGACCTGTCTGACTCTGGTGTCATTGATTTAATTGCTGAGAAAGTTGTTCCTCATCTTGCCGCTCAGATTGATTTCTAGATTATAGTGTGGGTTTCCTAAAAGAATATCCATCACACTTTGCTATATGATGGCTCTTCCACCTATGTCATGTCAATATCTTGTTAGAAATAATGTGGCTCTCTGACTCTCACAACGTCTAATATCACTCTCCAAGCATTTTACGGTCACAATTTTATTCCTAAGGGGGTCGTCCCACATTTTCCCATCGAGTTAGGAGGTAAAAAAATACATGTCGATGTTGAAGTCGTTGATGCTCCTTTAGATTATAACCTACTCCTTGGTTGTATTTATTTTTATGCCATGACCATGGTAGTCTCGTCTATGTTTCGTTTACTTTTCTTTCCTCATGAAGGCAAGATCGTCACCATTGACCAGCTTGACTATTGTGTGTCATCAACAAAAATTTACACTACCACTGGAACTATTGTACCACTTGTGGGGGACCATCCTGGTCAATTTCAGAATGTTGGGGCTGGACTTTTCAAAAGTTCCATGCTCATGGGAGTTTTTCCCCAACTTACGTCACCCAACACTCCTTCCTCTCTTGCCATTTCTCGTTGCCATATGATCTCTTCTCGCACCTATGGACCCCAGATTGTAGATGGTCCTTGGGTGGTTCTTGTTGAATATGATATCAATTCATATGGTGCATCCATGCATTTAAGTCCAACAGAGCTTTCTTATCAGGCTATCCAGCTGGCTTCTTCATCTGCCGAGTCTCGTGATGCCATCTCGATACCACCTGATGATTTCTTCTCACCTTCCTAAGTTGTTGACCGTCCTTACTCTTGTGAATTTATTGACTTCTTGTTACCATATGATGAACCTATTTTTTAATTCAGTTCTATCTATGACCATCCTTGGGGACCCCTTCATCATCGATCGTCGTTTCTCCCCAACGTAGAGGTTTTGGATGAGTCGCATAAAATCATGGATTCCTATGGAATTTCCAATCCTTCCCCGCATTTTCAATGGTTTTTCGCCAGTTCTTCAGAAGGGAATTGACCAAAATTTCCTCTACCATTCTGTTCAATATTGCCATGAAACTAGGTGTCATGAAAAATATCTTTATTGGGGCCGATTACACTCCCTCTAAGATTGCCACTTATACTGCTCTTTTCAAAGAATTCCATGATGTTTTTGCATGGTATTACGAAGAAATTCCTGACATTGATCAACGAATTGTCGAACATGAAATTAAGACATATCATGGAGCCAAACCTGTTCGAAAAAATCTTTGACCAGTTAACCCACGTAAATAAGTAACCATTAAAGACGAGGTTCAAAAAATTCTTGATGATGGTTTTATCTATCCTGTCGCTTTGACATAATGGGTTTTTAATACTGTTCCCATTGATAAAAAAGGACCTGTCTGTGTCTATGTGGATTATCATGATCTGAATATGGCCTATCCTAAGGATAATTATCCTACACCATTTATTGACCAAATCCTTGATTCCTATGATGGTAACACTATCTTCTCCTTTATGGATGGTTTCACCAGCTATAACCATATCAAAATTAAATCAGAAGACCAACACAATACTTCTTTCATTTGTCCGTGGGGTACATTTTCCTATCGTAAATTACCTTCTGGTCTTAAAAATGTTGGGGCCATGTTCCAGCAGGCTATGTCTTATGCATTTAAACACATCGTTGAAGTATATCTTGATGATATTATTGCTTGTTCCCTGCTTCGTTGGTACCATCCATCCCACCTTCACGAACTATTTCTCTGATGTCGTTTTTACAAAATCTCTCTTAATCCACATAAATGTGTATTTTATGTATTATCTAGACAATTTCTAGGATTCATCGTATCAAAAGAATGAATCCATGTGGATCCTTCAAAGGTTGAGGCGATTATTGATCTACCTCCTCCTCATAGTGTCTACCAGATTCAAAGACTTCAAGGAAAGGGAAATTTTTTACGTTGTTTAATTGCCAACTATGCCCACATTTCCTATGGTTTCATGTGTTTGTTGAAGAAAGGAATCCTTTTAATTTGGGAATACCAAGCCCAATGTTCTTTTGATGATCTCAAAAATGATTTGTTTTCATCCCCTTTGTTGAGTCGTCCTGACTTCAACCGATACTTCTTGCTATATCTTGCTGCTTCCAAATCCTCATTAGGAATGGTTCTCATTCAAGAGTATGATATGAAAAATGAAAATCCTATTACCTTTTTCCCAGCAGGGAGTTTATTTTATGCAATGCAACCCACCCTCTTCCCAAGGACACAATTATAATATTTTTGTTTACTATTTTACCAAATGGGCTAAGGCCATGCCTACACGCCTGAATGATGGTGATACTGTCGCATTGTTCTTTTTCAACCATGTCATCACTAGGTTTGGTGTACCTAAACACATCATCAGTAATAATGGAAAACACTTTCAAAACCATATGATGCAGGAACTAGCTACCAAGTTGGGTTTTCACCATGAACATTCCTCACTATATTATCCTCAAGCTAATGACCAAGTAGGAGCCAAGTAGGAAAACATAAATATGACTGACACCTGTTACACTGAAAACTGTCACCTTGACATTATGCTGACTGTATGAGCTTATTATTACTCATACTTCCTCCTTTTGCAAGTCCAATATACCAGCTCCTCATATCAAGCTTCAAAATCAGAAGAAAATCCCGAAAATCCCCTAAGAATTGCTATCGCACTTTCTCTATGCATTCCCTGCGGTCCCACACCTAAATCTCAGCCTGCATGCGGAACCATAACGCACTTTCTTGGTGTAATGGGTGCGGACCCCTGTAAAACATAAAAAGGCGAGAAAGTAAAGATAAAAGATGAATTCCAGATGAATTCTAGAAGATTCTGGATGGGAATTTTCGGGAATGGATACGCTTTGAGAAGGTTCATGCATCCCTCACTTGATGGAGCTAACCCCTTGATGTAAGGAGCTTATCCCTTTGAAGGAGGATTATATCCCTTCATATTTGGAACAAGAAACCTCCTCTTTTCCACTATAAAAAGAGGCCTTGGGTAGCCTCAAAGGGAGTTCAAGCTTATGAGATTTGAAGTTAAATGCTGTTGAGATTTAGACTTAGTTAACTAAGACTTTCTGTGAGGTTAAATCACTCATCTCCATTTGTCTTAGTTCAAAGAGTGCAATGCTTGTCAGAGTAGAAGAGATTCCTGCTTCGGACCCCGGGAGGACCTGCACAACATCAAGTCACAGGTTGTAAAGGTTTTCTATCTTTAAAGTTAATACAAATATACTCATTTCTCTCATTAAACTGTCAATTCATGGTTTATTTCATAAATTCCTTGATCATTATGATAAGTATGATTTATGATAATGTCTATACAGGTGCTGCTTAATCTTTTTGCTTGTTTGTGACTGCAGATTCACGAGGAACGTTCTTTCAGTGCACAGGAAGGACTTCGACGAAATCAAGCAAGCGTTGGACATAAGGTAGACTTCACACCTATATAGTATTTTTATAAATCTCATATGCTTAGAGAGAGATTAGTATAATTGGCTGTTTGTTGCTAGTTACCTTTTGTACTAGAGAGATCGGTCTTGTCCGCAAGACGGATTAATCTACACAACAAAATGGCGACTCCACTGGGGAAGAACTTGTTGTTTTTGGTTCTCTTTGATTTTTGACTTGAGAAAACATTTTTTCTGGTTTTTGATTGATATACATCTGTCTGGGTACTTTAGATTTTTTCTGTTTTTGAAAATTTAGAAGTGTTTTGAGTTTTTCTATAATTTTTGCTAGGACCGCACTCTGCATAACTTTGACAGTGCGGGCAGTTTCGCACATTCTCTATAGAATTTAGTGCGGGACCGCACCTGTCAACACTGCTTGCATGCGGACCCTGTAAAAATTTTAGAAAATTTCTAGGTTTCTTTTTCTGGTTAATTTATACATTTTTGGTTTCTGCCCAGACTGGTTATTGTGTCTATCAAGAATTCATTGTGTATGAACTCCAACAGTGTTAGTGTTTTGATGATTTTCTAGGAGATTTTGCCGATTGGATTATTTTTCCTGCATGGTTTTGTAGTGATTCGAATTTTTGACAATTTGCAGTATCTCAGATTACATTGATCTCTTTTTGTCTTTTGAATCCGACCTGATTGTGGAAACATCCTATGTTGAGAAATTAAGCCTTTTTGATTTCTTTGCAAATCTTCGAAAGAACTTGCTTCAAAGTTTTGAATTTCATTCTTTGAGTGTTTTGAAAAAACATATTTTGAGTGTTTTCTGATCTGTTTGTTATCTGAACGAATAGATTCTTAGTTTGCTGAACAACTAAGAGAAACATTCATAAAAAACTATAAAAAGCTTTTACTCAATTTAGATTAGTTCTCAAGATTAGTTTTTGTAGTTTTGAATAGTTTAGTGTTTGTAGATTCCTTTCGAAAGAAAATTGTTCTGTAGTTTCTTGTTTGGAAAAGAAAAGAGTTTTCTTGTGAGCTTTGATAGTTTATTGAAAAGACAAAAGAGTTTCTTTCAATTAGTTTTCATGTTTGAAGAAGGAAATTAAAGGTTGCATTCTCTAACTCTTTCTTTAGATAGAAAGTTCATTGAAAGAAAAAAGAATTGAATATCATCATAGGTGCATTTTAGTGTTTTTGGAAGTCGAGTCTTCACATCATACAAAGTTTCATTTCCGCACCTTTTGACTTAAGAAACAACCCTTAAAAGTAACGCTTAAATAAAATTCATCTAGTAATCTTTTTATTTCTAGGGTTCTCATCACCAACATAGCTTAGGCTAGTATCTTGGAGTAGGGAGTAATTAACTCTCCTAGATTGATAAAACAAACAAGTAGATTTATCTTGCGGTAGGAAGAATTCCAGTTGTGGCATGTATGCTCTGGGAAGCTCCTCTTAAAGGAGTTAAGCACGAGATCATATCTGAACCAGTGGGGTAATCAATCCTTCCTCATTGGGAACGATAGAAGATATACACGTATTAAAAACGGTAAACCTAGGATAGACCATTGTCGAGGAGCCAGGGGTCACTTGTCGGTAAACCTTGGATTCTGTTCAAGGAGCCTTCAAGGGGATTGAGCTTTGTTACTCTGCCCTTGCGTGTGTGTCGGATCGTAGATTGTTCCCCCAGGTATATTTGTTTCAGTTGGTAACCTTAGAGGCCATAATCTTTAGGATTCTTTCCTAAGGTGACGGTGGAGGGAAGATCCCACTGTACCTGGAACAGACGTCGACTAGACTCACTTGGACTCTCTAGGGGGTTCTCTTCACTCGAGATGGTTATGTGAAGAAACTTGTGCCAGTCTATTTCATTAAGCAGGTTGTCGGGGTAACTGTTCCAACCGCCCTTTTCGTGTTAAAACTCTACTAAGTTGGATTTCATCACCAACTAGTGATTTTAGTACAGAAAGTTACTTGTTTGTGTGTGGTTTGAACTCATAGATTTTTTAAGCGAGTGATTCAATTGTTTGTTTCTTAGAGACTTTAGGTGTTTTCATTGAAATTTTTCTTTGTTTGCGTGTGATTAGATAATTTTTCATCGTGGCGGAATTGCCGAGACAATCCCGGAGAATACAAGGGAAACCCCCTGAATTTACACCAGGTCATCTAGAAGGGCTTCGGGCTCTGGTACCACACAGTAGCCGTAGACTTAGATCAACAGAAGCTGAAAGCTCTGCTATTGTGATACATCATGATCATCAAATTCCTACAACAGAATATATTCAAGAACCGATTTCAGTTTCTGAAGTCACTGAAAATATTTCTCCTACTGGAGAATTATCTGACGAACCTGAAATCTCTGAGCCTGAAACTGAATCTTCTGTGTTAGAAACATCTTCAGGATTTATCTCACCAACTTCTAGCGATCCAGGTTCACCTAGGGTTAGAAATATCATTACTGATAACCTTCCTTCTGGACTAATTTCTATAGAAGAACTTACTAATCCAGACGAAGACATATCTCTTCCCAACTCCCCTCAATCGTTAAATCTTAGGGAGCGTGAATCTATTTTCTACAGCCCTATTCGAACTAATCCTTGGTATCTTTCTTTAACTGATTTTTTAGAAAATCCGGGTCTTGCTTTTTATCCACCTCGAGTTCCATTTCATCCTACACCCAGAGGTTATTATCCGTCATCTATTATGGCTGGTGAGTCATCCATGTTTTCGCAAACGCCTGAATCTTTTTTACATGGTGGTCCTTCTGTTCCTGCGGGATATCAGTCTTTGTCTGGTACTTTCTCAGGAGCAACTCCTCAACCTATCGAAAATGTGTTATCATCTGGTCTTGGTGAACTTAAAATTGAAACGTCGAACGCAGAGCAAGTTTATATGATGTCTGGTAACATTCCTAATCCTCAAGCTCAAGGCAGTCAGTTTCCTTCTGGGGGTCAGCCTCAGGGAACTCAGTTACCGCCTGGGGGGCAACCTCAGGGTAGTCAATTACCGCCTGGGGGGCAACCTCAAGGTAGTCAGTTACCACCCGGGGCACAACCTCAAGGTAGCTTTTTCCCAGGACAAACTGTGGATCCATATTATTTTGGGGGGCAACCCCAATGACAGTACATACCTCAGGGTTATCAACCTCAAGGACAGTACATTCCACAAGGTCAACCCCAAACTCAATATGCTCCTCGGGGTCCTCAACAACCCCAACTTCAGTACGTGCCTCAAGGTTATCGACCTCGGCGATGCCAATCTTTGGTGCAATGACCTTACGGTCGACCATGCATTCGAGAGCGGGAACTTTGCCTTGTTATCAACCTACGTTCAGCGAGGTTTTGGTCATCGTTCCAACCTTCTACGGGACAATACCCGGAGTGATGGTGTGGGATCGGTCCCCGATATCAACGACCTTTGCGACCTGCGTACGGTTACCTTGTCGGCTGATGAAGCCATTGGTTTACGGTTCAACCTCGGCCCGACCCTGATGACATTGTTCAGGCTCACCGCCCCCCCAGTTCGATTCGGCGGTCGGGCCCTGGTACACACTGAGACTACGCCCCAAGCTGGCCGCCAGCTCGCACATAGCCGTACGGTCGACATAGCCCTTTTGTTTGCGGGTGTGCGCGGCCCGGGGATTAGAACATCACATGCTCCGTGCCCGTCCCTCGAGTCTGCATGCCTGGGTCGGACACTTCGATTCGAGACTACAGTTCAGATGCCTGCAGGACAAGCCGGTACAAGTACAGTTGTTACGAGTCAACCTCAATTTACTTATCAACCGTACCAAGGACAGCCGCAATTCGGTCCCTATGTTCAGAATCCAAGCTATCAACCATACCCTGGTTATACTTATCAGCAACCTCAGTATGGTTCGATTCATCCTGGTTATCCTGGAGGTTATACAATACCCAATGCTAATCCGATTCCTAGTTATCCTGGGTATCCGCCTCCTGGATCTGCTTTGGCTTCTCAAGGTTTTTGTGACCCTAACCGTCAATTACCGTTCATCGCAACTTTGGATTTACCTGATTTGACGCGCCTTACTAATGATCCTATTTTCTATTATCAAAACTGGCCGTCAATGCCTCATAAGTTGCCCAGTGATATACCAAAATTTGAAGGTAAGTCAGGAGAGGATCCATCAAATCATGTTATGACTTATCACCTTTGGTGTGCATCTAATTCGATTATTGATGATTCGATTCGCTTACGTCTTTTCCAAAGAACCCTCATAGGTCTTGCAGCTAAATGGTACATTGAGTTGCCACGAGGCTTGTTTCATAATTTCAGTCAGTTAGCAACGTCTTTCTTAACTCATTTCCAGTTGCCTGTCAGATACGACAATGGCACAGAATTATTAACTTTGCTAAAAAAATCTACATCCACGTATATTTCTGATCATATTCATGAGTGGCGACGTAGACGACGTTTGGTGAAGGTTTATATTCCGGATCAAATTTTGGCAGAATGGTTTGTGAAATCATTACTGCCCAAGATCACTGAAGATGTAGCTAAGGCTCGTGTTGTTACTGAAGAGCAAGTAATTGCTCAGGCTCAGTACCTAGACCTCGTCTATATGCAGTCAGGTACTCTACATGAGAAAATTCCCGATCTACCCAAACAAGGTCAAATCGCTGCTGCTCCTTCAGGGTCTCATGCCGCTGACGGTATGATTGGTACAGTTAGTTCTAAAAGTAAGAAGAAATCCTCAAAGAATTCTTCTCCAATTATAACTTTACCTGATTCCCCGAAAGGAGAATCCTCTCAAGAAGTTTCTGCCGATATTCATGTCGTTGAAACATCTACGGCAAAATCAAAATCCGGTAGTAAAAAGAAGGGGAGGAATAAAAACAAGAAAAATTCGAAAGAGAAAACAGATAGAGAAGAATCCAATGACGAGAAACGTAAACCTCACTATCCTTGCTTCATTTGTGAACAAGATCACTTCACGAAAGAATGTCCATATCGAGAGGAAGTTACGAAACTCGTTAAAGGATCGCAACAACCTGCTGTCTTGAAGGATCCTTTTCCAGTTCAAGATAGTAAGATGATTGGTTCTTCCTCGACTACTTTAGAAGAGCCTATTGTGATGATGTCTCATGTAAGGATTGCGACGCGATCGCAAGATTACGGTTCTAAGAATCCCGTTGATGGAAAAGAAGGAGAGTCTTCTAATGCCAACGCATCAAATACAACTCCTCCTGTTTCCGGTCCGCTACAGATCGAGAAACAAAATCCAGACTTGATAATCAAACCGCCTGCTAAAGGTGTTCTTCGTAAATCATCTTTCAATCCACATGCGAGAGCTGCTCAGAATTACAACATTGTTGAAGATTTAGCTATTTCTCCTTCAGCGATGTCGGCTTTGGAAGTGCTGCAATCGTGTCCAGCACAGCGTAAATTGTTATTGTCTGCCATAGGAGCTGTTGATGTTCAGGATTCTAACCTTATAATCTTCGATTTAGAAACTAGTACGCCGCGTCTTCCTCACCAAATGGCTTTCCAGATTCCAGTGTTAGTCAAAAACAGACCTATTTTTCGGACTGTGATTGATGAGGGAGCTTCAACGTGTATTATGTCGCTTCGGTGTTGGAAATCTCTTGGTTCTCCTACACTTAACCAATCTCCGACGATTCTAAAAGCTTTTGATGGTCGAGGTTTTCAACCTTATGGTATTTTGCAGGATTTACCCATAGGGGTTGAAGGGAAAATCGTTAATCTAGATGTGGAAGTGGTTGACGCCCCTCTAGATTACAACCTTCTACTGGGTCGTAGTTGGTCTTATGCTATGACTGTTGTTGTCTCTTCGGTCTTTCGACTTATAAAATTTCCATATCAAGGAAGGATCGTGACAATAGATCAGTTAACTTATTTTTCGTCAGACCCAGCCTCTACAGAAACAATCCAGCATGTTGGTAAAACGGCTATCCCTTATAAGGATGTTGGAGTCGGTTTGGTTAAAGATTCTGGTTTGCTAGGAACTTTTTCCTTTCCTCCTCCTAACGTATCGTCTTCTACTGCAACTATTCATATGATTTCGTTAGACACTGTTATGTTTGATGATCCTTGGATTCTACCTTCTGAATCCGAGATAGATTCATTTGATGGCGCGATGCCTTTGAGTCCATTTGAAATTGCGTACCAGACTGTACAGACTTTTTCCAACCCCTCTTCAACCGAAACCGATCCAATGAATGGGATCCAAGAGGAATCACTTTCTATTTCTAGTTCAGATGCAACGACATTTCCTGAAATTGTTCATACAGATGAGCAAATTCGTGAGTTTTTGTCTGTTGATGATTTACCATGGGAAGATCTTCATCACCGATCTTCATTCTTACCTGAATTAGATCATTTTGAAAATGATTTCGCTTCAATTTTTACTGCTGAATATGCCAAGGAACCTCAGAATCCATTGCAAAATCCTGATTCTGAGTTAAATTTGGAAAATATATCTAGAACGGTTCCAATTGACATTTCAGTAAAACCAGGAATAATTGAAAACATTCATATAGGTGCTTGTTGTTCAGATGAAGAAATTCACACTTATAAAGCCCTATTTCAAGAATTCCGTGACGTGTTTGCCTGGTCTTATGAAGAAATGCCAGGAATTGATCCATCGATCGTAGTTCATGAGATTAAGACTTACCCGGATGCAAAACCTGTTCGTCAACGATTACGTCAAATTCATCCTAGAAAAGCTGTTGCTATAAAAACTGAAGTTGAAAAATTACTTCGAGCAGGATTCATTTATCCAATTCCCTTAACGGATTGGGTATCGAATATTGTTCCTGTCACTAAAAAACAAGGAACGATTAGAGTATGTATCGATTATAGGGACATTAATCGAGCGTGTCCAAAAGACAATTATCCAACTCCCTATATCAATCAGATAATCGACGATTGTGCTGGTAGTGAACTATTCTCCTTTATGGATGGTTTTTCCGGCTACAATCAAATAAACATACTCCCTGCAGATCAACCTAAAACAGCTTTCATTTGTCCATGGGGAACGTTTGCCTATTGTAAACTACCTTTTGGACTAAAGAACGCTGGAGAAACTTTTCAACGGGCGATGTCTTATGCATTTCATGACATTAAGCACATTGTTCAGCCATATCTCGATGATTTACCTGCTCATTCATTACGTAGGGCCGATCATCCCACTCATTTACGAGAAATTTTTATGAGATGTCGGCATTATCGGATAAGATTGAATCCGCATAAATGTGTTTTCTGCGTAGAATCGGGTCGATTACTGGGATTTGTTGTCTCAAAATCAGGCATTTGTGTTGATCCTTCGAAGGTCGAAGCTATTGTTAAATTTCCTCCTCCTTCGACATTACGCCAACTCCAAAGTTTGCAGGGGAAAGCAAACTTTTTACGTAGGTTTATTCCGAACTATGCCGAGCTCGCAAAGGGTTTTACCCGGTTGTTGAAACAGAACATTCCGTTCTTTTGGGACGAGGTCGCTGATCGATCTTTTAATGCACTTAAACACGCGTTGACCCATGCACCATTATTGCATCCTCCCAACTACAACCAAGATTACATTTTGTATCTCGCTGCTTCTCATTCCACCATTGGGATGGTACTAGTTCAGGAAGATGAATCTCACAATGAACATGTGATTTATTATCTTAGTCGAAATATGCATCCGACTGAAATCAAATACACACATGTGGAGAAATTGGCCTTGGCAGCTGTTCAAGCTGTCCAACGTTTTAGACATTACATCTTGTTACGTAAAACCACGGTAATTTCTAATTGCAACCCTATGATGTATATTTTGACCAGACAATTGCTAGGGGGAAAATATTCCAAATGGATAGTTATCCTGCAGGAATTTGACTTGGAATTTGAGAAATCCAAGGCAAAGAAGTCTTTGGTTTTTGCGGAACTGATGTGTGATTTCCCCTCTACTGATACTGAAACAGTGGCAGAAGAGTCCATTGTGGACGAATCTTTGTTTCTTATCAGTACACTTGATCCATGGTATGGGGATATTATTGTGTATCTCCAAACCCAATCTTTTCGGCCCAAAATTTCACGAACTCAGCGACGGAAAATACGTTTCCAATCCCAACAATATAATATCATTGGTGATACACTTTATCGACGAGGAGCGGATTCTGTTTTCCGACGTTGTCTAACTCATGAAGAGGCTGAGAAGGTGTTAAATGACTGTCATTCTGGAGCATGTGGCGGTCATATGTCTGGGTATGCCACTGCCCAAAAGATATTGCGTGCAGGTTATTTCTGGCCAACATTATTTAAAGATTGCATTTATACGGTTCGGAAATGCCACAACTGTCAAATTTTTGATCGAAAAATGCGCGCACCACCCGCTCCTCTTCACCCTATAATTGTTGTTGGTCCTTTCGCAAAATGGGGTATCGATTTTATCACATGTAACCCTCACTCGGCCGGGGGGCATGCCTATATTATTCTCGCAGTAGATTATTTTACGAAATGGGCCGAGGCGATGCCTACATATTCAGCTGACGGCAAGACTGCTGCAACGTTCGTATTCAATCATATAATTGCTAGTTTTGGTGTTCCTCAAGCTATTATTACGGATCATGGAAGTCATTTTCGGAACATCATGATGACTGAACTAACAGAACAACTTGGCCTACGCCACGATAGTTCTACTCCATACTATCCACAAGCAAATGGTCTGGTTGAAGCCATTAATAAAGTTTTAGTCACCATGATTAAACGAATCATTGGTATTCACAAAACGAATTGGCATTCCATGTTATTTTCAGCGCTTTGGGCATATCGAACCTCAGTCAAAACATCAACGGGTTTCACTCCTTTTCAACTAGTTTACGGTTTAGAAGCTGTGCTACCAATTGAATGCGAAATACCGTCACTAAAATTAGCCATAGAATTACTTCCAACTACGTCTGAAGAGGAAAAACGTTTCTTGTACTTGGCCCAATTAGATGAGAATCGACGAAGTGCTGCAATAGCAAACGAGGCTCATGTTAAAAGGATAAAAGCTCAGTATGATAGAAATGTGACCCCTCGAAATTTTTCAAAAGGAGACCTAGTTTTACTTTATGATCAAGCTAACGACAAGCTAGGAGCTGGAAAATTCGTGCCTATGTGGCATGGTCCTTACATTGTGAAACGAAAGTTAGAAAAAGGGGCCTATGAGTTGATAGACTTTGACGGTGTCCCTTTGGATAAACCCAGAAATGGGCTTTATCTAAAGCGATATTATGCTTAAACGAGGTGTGGAGATTTTTGTTAGTTTAGATTTCTTTACTGCTGGTGTATTTTAGATTAGAAAAGTGTGCCTAGTTTAGAAGTGTGTTTTTGTCACTATTTCTGCTTATCTGAGTTTTACTCTTGATATTGCAGATGTCGACGTCTCTTCAAACCTACATTGGTTTTGCTGATGGTGCTTGTCGTAGTACACGGAACATTTCTTCCGCAACTTGGGTTATCTATTCACCCTCTGACGAGTTAGTATCCATGCATGGGGTAAGCCTTGGTCAAACAACAAATAACATTGCCGAGTATAGTGCAGTGATTGAGTTATTATCTGAGTCCATATCATTTGGAATTCGAAGTTTGATTGTAAGGTTGGATTCTGAACTTGTTGTATTACAGCTTAACAGGGTTTATACCATTAGAAATACGGTGTTATTACGGTTGTTTTTTAGAGTTCGTCTCTTGGAACGTGAGTTTGATTACATTGAATATCAGCATATTCCAAGACATTTAAATACATTAGCAGATTCAATTGCTTCTAGTATGATAAATAGACATTTGCAATAATTAAAAGCAATAAAACAAACAACATTCATTTATGTACGCAGATAGCCGTCAAAATAGTGATATATATCATAGGAGTGTGTTCAAAAATATACATCGTCTTCGATCATAGGCTGGAAACACCTTATGATCGGCAAAAATGATAATACAAAAGTACAAAAATGAGTCTACACGATCATCCCATCACTGATGATGATCTCGATAGGAAACAACTGCTCGGGCCACCCTGCATAGGAACCTCCTGAAAGGTCCTGGGACTCCAATCACATATCTTTGTAGCATGAGAGGGATGTCATCTATGCTGGTCTCTGGTATATCTAGAGTCAAGCGCTCTAGATGATGTTCCAAATCAGTCAAAATCTCTACTGATTGGCCTGCTGGGGCTGGTGCGGGCGCAACTGGTTGTCTCCTCTCGAAAGGTTGGAGATGAGCTGGTCGTTGTGGACCCACATCTGTATTCAAAAAACTTTTGGTTATTAGTTTTCTAAGACGATAAAAAACTAAAAAAAAATTAGAACTTAGCAAACGTTGAAAAATATTTTACCTGAATCGTCCCACTGTTCCCCTGCAGGGATAGACATCTCTCCGTCTCCGCGGAAATCTATTCCTGCATACGGAAAATCCTCTATCATGAAAACTTGGCGATCCAGCCAATGAAAATATGAAGCAGGGAATCGTACAATCTCAGTGCCCTCAATAGCATGACGGGCCATCAGCGCGGACCAGCGAACCATTCTCGGTTCTCGAGGTCGATCGACATCAACTGAAATACTCTGTGGAGCTAACTGAGGAATCCTCTCCAAAGCAAAAGAAACGACAATGGAACCATATCCAAAGTTTTTTAGTTTTCTGGTTTTTGCTCTGGTAAGTTGGCCTTTTATATTGGCCAACACAGCTTCGCACCAGTTGAAGATGGTGCCACGAAAATAGTCCACTGCAATACGCATTTGGGAACCAGTAGCCACATGAAGTGCGGCGCTCCCACACAGTTTGGTAACAGTGAATGCTATAACTTTCAGTTCAGGACGGATGATATGTTTTATGTCAATCCGTTTGTCCCGAGGATTTGCCTGATCATTGCAAAATTCGAGTTGAAGACTAGTGATAGTCTGGCCACCTGGCCTAGTCCCAAACAAGGATACATGTTCGCCCCTCTTGGACAAACCAGTCAAAAAGTATATATCCTCCAGCTCAATTTCGAGCCGGTGGCCACCGATAAAGAAACACTGGTCCTCCACATGCCATCTGTCTACCAACCATGTTAAGAGTTCCACTTGTGCCCTCATGCCAGAGATGGCCCAGAATTTGTATAAGCAGCATGCTTTTAATGCCCTTTGTGTGGGAAAATGGAGCAGGACGGCTTCATCCACTTCCTCATGCTCTCTTTCTCGCCAAATAAGCATCTTGTTAATCCTGCAACACAAATTAAGGCAAGTTAGAATGATTTCATTTAAAAAATTTTGGCAGAAAAATGAGAAAACCGTGTTTTAAAAGTGACCGCGCGGGTACCGCACCCGTTCTTTGTAAACAGAGCATAGCTCCGCACGCGAGATATGTGCTGGGTGCGGTACCCTCGATTTTTTCCCGTTCAAAAAAAAAATCGGGGTCCGCAGGTAACCTGTGTTCCGCCTGCGGACCCCGCGGGCGCATTTTTGAACCAATTTTTGCCCTAAAAAATCAAACTAAAGCCTAAAAATGAATTTCAAACGAATGAAAAACAAGATAAGGAGGTCGTGGATTACCTGGGGCTGACGATTTTCGATTCCAACGGTTGAATTTTCCAGAATCTTTACGGGAACTTTTTTATCCAAAAGCTTTTTACTTTTCACTCTGCAACTGAACGGTAAAAATGAAATAGAAAAAATCCTTTTTATAAGTTTTTTCGAATGAATGAATTGTAAATTTATTTATTTTTCACTTTAAAAGGGATATTTTTGAAAGCATTTTTATTTATCTTAAACAGGTATGTGTAATGTTTTGAGTTTTTGTGCAGAAACAGGATTTTTCAGGTGAAATGATCATTTTCAACAAAGAGCATACTTTTATCACTTTTTCGGACTCTTTCAAAAAATTTTACGAAAAAGCGAAACCTTGGAGTCCTCTTTAAGCCCTTTTCAGACTCTCTAAATATGAAAAGATTGCCGAGTACTTGACTATTCGAACTCGTTAAAATAAATGAACAGTCGTCCCTTCAGTATAAGTTTACCCCTTTTACGGACTGAAATGGACTATTTACGAAAAAGGTATACATTGACTAAATACGGTCAATAGAGTTCTCTCCCGCATTATTTTATCCTTTTTCGGGCTCGAGAGACTAAATTTACAAAAAATTACACCCACGGAGTTTTCTTAAGTTTTTCTTCTGACTCCCTAAAACTGAAAAACACCGAGTTTCTCCTATACTGGACTCGTTAAAACTTAACAGTAAAGGACCTGTTTAATTTTCAACAGGAACGAACCACTCCTTCTTAGGGTTCGAATTTTTAAACTAAGTTGGACTCATCCGAAGGATGAGCTTATAACCAAGCAAATTTTATCCTCCTCAAGCTTGTCAAAAATAAAGAGGTACTTGCCAGAAATGGTGGGGGAAAAGAGAGAAAAATGGGCGTGTTTGTTGTATTTTAAAATTGTCCGAAAACTCAGTCGACCACTCTTGGACACGACACTTATATTCACCTGGGTTGGGAAATCCTTTGCCTAACAGTTAATCAAACCATATTGAAAATTTTCAGCCGGTTTCTGGGTATTAGCTTTGGGTCAATTGTCACCAAGCCATTTGCAGTGTCGTTATGTGTCCAAGAGAACAGTTCAAATAAAACCATTCATCTGCAAAATATCTGTCATCCATCTTTGACCATCCCTGAGTCAGTCCTTGCCAATATATTTTCAAAACTTGATCTATGATTTCGTGTTGTGGGCTTGCCTACGACGGATCGCTTTCTATCGACATCAGCACACTATCTAGGAAGTTGATCCAGAAATCGTCAGTACCTTGAAATCTGCATGCCTCAATGGCAGGTTTCTCGCTTTCGACGACAGGTTGCATCAATGACCTTCGATCGAATGACTCCGTGACATGTTCGACTTTAGCTCATTCATTCACATTTCATGGACTGTACTGAGTACTTTGAGAGCCATTGACATTACTGGTGGTTTCTCTCACACTTGTTAACAGTTCACATCATTGACTGGTAATCAAGTGGTTTCTACCATGTTCGACTTCAATACATTCATTCACATGGATAGAATCGTACTGGTTCGAGATACGGAAATCAAGACCCTGGATCTGGTTTCCACCATCCAGGCTGCGAGGAATTTTGTTGTCATCTATACAGTAGACTTTTGATAAACAGATGGCTGCGTCCATACTGTGTCTACATATATTTGTACTATGATGTATTCAAAATCATTCTTGTATCAGAACGATTTCAGTTAGTTTATAGTTAGTTTTTATCTGAGTATGGGAATGCCTACCTCAGTGATGACATATACATGTATATATTTTGCATTGAATGTTTTTACAGGTACCGACTGGGGTGTCCACGGGATGATCTTTGAAATGATAAAGTACTGCACTCTTCATATATGACAGACTACAGCTTCATCTATTACAGACTTTGCACTTTAGGGGGCAATTTGTTACACTGAAAACTGTCACCTTGACATTCTGCTGACTGTATGAGCTTATTATTACTCATACTTCCTCCTTTTGCAAGTCCAATATACCAGCTCCTCATATCAAGCTTCAAAATCAGAAGAAAATCCCTAAAATCCCCTAAGAATTGGTATCGCACTTTCTCTATGCATTCCCTGCGGTCCCGCATCTAAGTCTCAGCCTGCATGCGGAACCATAACGCACTTTCTTGGTGTAATGGGTGCGGACCCCTGTAAAACATAAAAAGGCGAGAAAGTAAAGATAAAAGATGAATTCCAGATGAATTCTAGAAGATTCTGGATGGGAATTTTCGGGAATGGATACGCTTTGAAGAGGTTCATGCATCCCTCACTTGGTGGAGCTAACCCCTTGATGTAAGGAGCTTATCCCTTTGAAGGAGGATTCTATCCCTTCATATTTGGAACAAGAAAACTCCTCTTTTCCACTATAAAAAGAGGCCTTGGGTAGCCTCAAAGGGAGTTCAAGCTTATGAGATTTGAAGTTAAATGCTGTTGAGATTCAGACTTAGTTAACTAAGATTTTATGTGAGGTTAAATCACTCATCTCCATTTGTCTTGGTTCAAAGAGTGCAATGCTTGTCAAAGTAGAGGAGATTCCTGCTTCGGACCCCGGGAGGACCTGCACAACATCAAGGCACAGGTTGTAAAGGTTTTCTACATTTGAAGTTAATACAAATATACTCATTTCTCTCATTAAACTGTCAATTCGTGGTTTATTTCATAAATTCCTTGATCATTATGATAAGTATGATTTATGATAATGTCTATACAGGTGCTGCTTAATCTTTTTGCTTGTTTGTGACTGCAGATTCACGAGGAACGTTCTTTCAGTGCACGGGAAGGACTTCGACGAAATCAAGCAAGCGTTGGACATAAGGTAGGCCTTACACCCGTATAGTGTTTTTATAAATCTTATATGCTTAGAGAGAGATTAGTATAATTGGCTGTTTGTTGCTAGTTACCTTTTGTACTAGAGAGATCGGTCTTGTCTGCAAGACGGATTAATCTACACAACAACACCTTATGTTATTTTCTTCCTTGTGGGCATACCAATCCTCCATCAAATTTTCCACTGGATTTACTCAGTTCCAATTGGTTTATGGGGTTGAGTCAATTCTCCTTGTCCAGTGTGAAATCTCTTCTCTTAAACTAGTTGTCGAGTTACTGCCTGACACCTCAGCTGAGGATGAACACTTGTTACAACTTACCCATCACGATGAACAACACCTTCTTGCCCTAGTTAATAAAAAAATTCATAAGAAATGCATTAAGGCGCAATATGATAAATATTTTAGGCCTCGTGTCTTTTCTGAGGGTGATCTGGTGTTGGTTTATGACCAAGACCATGATAAATTAGGGGTTGGTAAACTTGAACCCATGTGGCATGGTCCCTAAATTGTTAACAAGTTCTCAAGAAAGGGGTTTATGAGTTGGTTGATTATGAATGCAATCCACTGTCGGAGCCTCGTAATGGGCTCTATATGAAACACTACTATGCTTAGTACCTTCACATGGTCGCTTGTATATTATGTATATAGGTGTGAGTGTGTTCAGTGTGTTTTTTCTTGAAAATTCCCTAGTTTCTATGTGTAATTCATGTTTCTGGTCTTTGTTGTAAAAATGTCAACACCCTCACTCCCTTATAGAGGCTTTGCAGATGGTGCAAGTCATTACACTCGAAATGCTGCTTCCGCCGCTTGGGTCATATTTTCACCCACTAATGTGCTTGTGAGTTTTGGAGGTGTTTGTCTTCACCCTGTCACCAAAAATATGGATGTAATATCCCAAATCAAGGAAATGCTACAATAATGAGAATACCTTAAGATATTCTAAAGTTGGAGATCTAGAAATAAGCAAACACAACAATGGAGTAGCAGTGACACTCAACTCATAGAAATGTGAGAAATATACATAGCCATATTATTAAGAAATAGCAATAAAAAATGAATATAGGATCCTGAGGAAAATGCTACTCAAGATAAGAAATACTCCACCTCAAGAGACAAGTACATAAATCATGATAAAACACTGCTACACAAGTGTGCCCAAGCTATGACTGTGCAGTTTTATAAGAGCAACTGCATGCTAAAATATTTCAAATACATAGATATAAAAATACATGTCCCATACAACATTGGGAGTAAAGATCTCATCTCCCAAAGACTACCTCAAGTCAATCCTGGAAGGATTGGCTATAATATACAAAATCTACAAAATGTCGGAGTTGCTGGGTAGCAGCAGCAACTCAAGAACTAGAAATAAGTGGAGAAGGATGAAGATGCTACATCTGATGAAATACCTCCTCCAATGGATCTCTAGAGTGAAACTTTGATCCTCTCACCTAAGATCTCACCCTCTAAACATATCTGCAAAGCCCCACAGCAATTTCTCACTAGAAATAACGTAGTCACTAAAGCAAACTGCACTGTAGGAGAAAAGGAATGGGTTGGCCCAATGCCAAGATTTGAAATCAACTCCAAATTCTTCCAAACTAATCTCTCAAAGGAAAGAGAGAATCCTCCTCTGAAAAATGGTTGATGGAAGTGGTGTTGTGAACCCTCACTGCAACACCCTGCAACACAACATTATTTTGCTGCAGAAATAATGCTATCTTGGAGGAGGATGCTTGGCCTCAAGCCTGGATGTGAGGAAAATCAGTGCAATCCTTCAAGAGGCCTCTCAATAAGGAAAGTAAATCCTAAACAGGAATCCCTCATGCTAAGCAGCACTGCAATTCAGCTAAACAACTGGAGATTGCATAAAGTCTGAATAGACCATAAAGTCAATTATACATAACATGAGAAACAATGGCTACCTTGCCCTCCTTTTAAACAAGTGAAGGCCCCCTCTCCATTTTTCCCACTCCTTTTAGGGTTTTCTCAACCAAATAACCCTCTTCCCATTCATACTGCGATTTTTCTCTAAGTGTTCTCCACCTCTTATCCCAGCGCTGTTGACTTGGTCAAACTTGACCTTGTCCACTTGCAAATGACCCTGTTCACACTTGAGGGTGTGAAAAACAGCTCCAATGATGATCCCCTTTCATAATATGAGGGATTTTATTGATATTTTCATTATGCATGGGCCTCCTTACCTATTTATTCTCCTCCTAGGTGAAATCAACAAAAATGAATATTCTAGTTTATTGTAGGAAAATTTTGGAATATTACAGTCCTCCCCTCCCAAATGTTGCTTGTCCTCAAGAAATTGCAAGGCTAGGATTGGAAAGCCTCCTCCCAAGTCATGGAGTCTATGATGTGTTGAGGAACACCTTCCTCATGTGGATCCTCCATCCCCCAAGCAATCATCCATGCAAAATGAGTTACCTCCCAACATGGCAACTCCTGAAAGTCATCTTCCACCTCTAGCTCCGACAATGTAGGTGGGATGAAAGTCCAATATTGGTAGACAAAATATCCTACCCCACGCTGTCCTCCTCTCCACTTAGGATAAGTGTAGAGTGTATGCTGATCCTGGGCCACAATGATATTGCCCTTAAATGGAAATATGGAGATTAATCCTCTAAGGATCTCTCCTCCAATGTTATGAAACATGTTGGCCCAAATCATCTCATATGTGATGAGTTGGAAGTCATCATCATATGGCATCACATTCCTCATATGGCTCACCTCATAACGAAACAAAGGTGCTTCTATAGTGGCCATACCATCTCCCATGCTCCCTTTAGAACATGTAGTGCAAAGAGTGTGGAAGTTTTCTCCCTCCAAGGACACATTCACCCAATGTGTCTCTCCTCCAATCATGCTCCCAAGGAAAGCTCTAGCAATATCAACCAAGGGAACCATAAGGAGAATCATGCTGGCTACCATGTGAAGTAAAGGGGAAGGACAATGGTCCCTCAAATGTAGCCAACGCATTTTGACTCTCCACTGCCATAGAAAATAAAATGATGGGTGGCCTCCCCATCGTTTGCTTGCTGCCCCAATCTCTTCACAAGTCTGGAGAAAGTGAATGATGTAATGTGCAATGTGAGTATATTCTCCATGAGAAATCTCCTCCCCATATCCACTTAGGGAGTGATCATCCATAATGGCCTTATGTAGACCACCAAATCTAGAAGGAAGAATATCCCTCCTTTGAGCAAATCCCTGCACATATATGGTTAAGAGATGCATATATATAGACAAATAACTATGCAAATCAATAATACTCTTACCATATGTTTTGCTCATATAAATGGAGTGGCTCATAGATGAGTCTCCCCTCATTCTCAAAGGGAAAAGAGTTGACTGTGCTAACTCCTCCATCTTCTCATGATCCATGGAGTGCCTCCTCAAGTTCTTCAAGTGGTCCCTCCCACAAGAAGGAAATAAATGTAATGTGGCATTCATGGTTGACCCATGGTTCCTCCTAAAATGTACAACATGTATAGTAGGGAGAATCATGCTCCCAATGGGCATCTTCAGTCTTAAGCCCACTCTCTAATCAAAGCTTCCCATGAACATATAGATACCAACAATACATGGAAGAAAAAACCAATAGAAACAAGTTGTTACATGAAAACCGGAAAGTGGATCAAGGTCCCATACAAGGAACCAGCACAGTCCATCCCTTGCCTACATCAAATCAAAAAATAAAAAGTGCTTTTCCAGCCACTTGTTTGCTGCCACAATCATTTTACAAGATACAAGCATGAAAGTACAAAAGGGTGTCAATGGTGCACACCAAAAGTCATGTGGCTTTCCCCACAAACCACCAATGAGATAGCCAATATCAATACTACAATTGGCTTCAAGTACATCATTATACAATATGAAAGAATGAATAATCCTCCTTGGTACAATATGCTGCTCATAAAAAGACAAGAAGTACAAAACATAAGGTGAAATTGTACATTCTCCATTATGTACTCGAAGACTTGAGCTAAAATGTCTTAATTGAAAAAGCTCCCCTTCTCCCAATGAGTAGGAAGGTGGCTGTGACATCCTCTCCATCATCATCCGAGATCTGCATCTCTCCATATGCTAAAATATGTCTTGTTGAATGCCCTCCCAAATGAACTTCTTTGCCAAGGCAAGATATGCATCAAAATGCATGGAAAAGAAGTCCTCATGTGCTGCATGCAACAACTTATCCTTGAGACTAGAATATTTAGTCAAGAAGACTCTTCCATGTGAATAGATGACCATATCATCCACCATACACTCATCATCTCTATCCGGGTCATCGAGAACCATGCATGCACCAAGATCCTTGGAGTACTCTACAAAGAGCTGAGATCTCCAGTAAGGATCAATCCTCCTAAGAGACAACGTTGGTGACCTGGCATGTGAAGCTCTCCTCCTACTGCTGTATGCTAATTTGACATTGCCCATGCCAAATTTCTCCTCCAAACTCTTCACCTCTCCAATATCCAAGAGTGGTGAATCCAAATAAAAGATGCCTTTCATCAATGATAGATCTGGTGGCCTCCCTGGTAGAATGCCTCCATGTAGTGAGACATGAATTTAAAGAGTGGACTGTACATATGGTTGGGAAAACTTGCCCTTACTTTCACAACGTAGTACAGTCTGCCTCCTCTTTGCACTGGCTCTCTGGAATAGAGAAGGGTGTGTTCCTCTCATCAAATGATGTTGCTCTTCCTCCCTTCCTCCTCTTTCCGGCTGCAATGTTGCAGAATCATGTTGTTCACTGCTTGGACCTCCATGTATGAGATCCTGGGGACTTCCTTGAAAATATGCAAGAACCCCTCTAGTTGGAGCAAGAGCTCCTCCTTCCTCTACATGAGGTGCTAGATCAACTCTAGAAATGACATCGATGTTGCCCTTAGTCTCCTCAACATGAGTGGGAAACCCTCCAATGATTGGATCCTCTTTTGGAAAAGGGATATCTTTGTCTCCTTGTGCCAAAAATACAAGATGAAGGTCTTTCCTCCAACAAAGTATCATGCAAGATATCAGCCTCCTTTATGGTTCTCTGAAGTGATTTTGAGTCTATGGTTTCTTCCATCACATGCAAGGGTTTTGTTTGTTTATATGTGTTTGTTTCCTCCATATGTGTTTCAGAATTATTCCTACCAAATATTTCCATAAAAGTTCTAATGAAAATTTCATAGGAAGAAATATTTTCATTCTTTAAAGTAAAGGAATCAAATAACCACCATGCATAGACCTTACCTCCAAAGTGCAGCGCTGCTACTCTGATGGCTTCATCTTCAGGAATCTGATGCTGTTGCAGATAGGTGACTAGCTCTTCCACCCAAGCCCTGGATGAACAAGTAGGGGAACCATCAAATATAGATAGAAGAAATATATCCATATTATGCTGCTTGTCCCTCCTCTCCTTTACCTTGAAAAATTCCGGGAAAGTGACATGAGCTCTAAACTTCTGAGTTTGAGATTCATACTCATGCAAGAACCCACTAAGAGTTCCCCTCTCGGGCATTCCTCCTTCTTCTTTTTCTCTTATGGAAGAACTAGCCATGTGACTGTGCTATACATCATAGGGTGTGGCTGCATGCTCACACTCCCTATAGGAAAATCTAGAATTTGACTCAGTTTCAAACCCTCTTGGAGATCATGTACATATCTCCCTCCTTATCTTCTTGAATTCTTCATGAATGCTCTGTATAGATCTTGGAAGAAGCTTTGCGAGCTTATCTTCATTTTTCTCTCCACATAATGGAGTCTTCATCTTCTCTCTCCTTGATAGCATAATGGTTGAGATCCACAGGCTGAGCCAAGATTATGCTCTGATACCACTGTAATATCCCAAATTAGGGAAATGCTACAAAAATGAGAATACCTTAAGATATTCTAAAGTTTGAGATACAAAAATATGCAAACACAACAATGGAGTATTAGTGACACTCAACTCATAGAAATGTGAGAAATATACATAGCCATATTATTAAGAAATAGTAGCAACAAATGAATACAAGATCTTGAGGAAAATGCTACTCAAGATAAGCAATACTCTACCTCAAGAGACAAGTACATAAATCATGATAAAACACTGCTACAAAAGTGTGCCCAAGCTATGACTGTGCAGTTTTATAAGAGCAGCTGCATGCTAACATATGTAAAATACATGACCCATACAACATTGGGAGTAAAGATCTCGGCTCCCAAAGACTACCTCAAGTCAATCCTGGAAGGATTGGCTGTAATATACAAAATCTACAAAATTCCAGAGTTGCTGGGTAGCAGCAGCACCTCAAGAACTGGAAATAAGTGGAGAAGGCTGAAGATGATGCATCCGATGAAAGAAATCCTCCAATGGATCTCTAGAGTGAAATGCTGATCCTCTCACCTAATATCTCACCCTCTAAACATATCTGCAAAGCCCCACAGCAATTGCTCACTAGAAATAACACAATCATTGAAACAAACTGTGCTGTAGGGGAAAATGAATGGGTTGGCCCAATGCCAAGATTTGTAATTAGATCCAAATGCTTCCAAAATGATCTCTCAAAGGAAAGAGAGACTCCTCCTCTGAAAAATGGCTGATGGAAGTGGTGTTGTGAATCCTCACTGCAACACCCTGCAACACAACATTATTCTGCTGTAGAAATAACGCTGTCTTGGAGGAGGATGCTTGGCCTCAAGCCTGGATGTGAGGAAAATAAGTGCATTCCTTCAAGAGGCCTCTCAAGAAGGAGAGGAAATCCTAAACATGAATCCCTCATGCTAAGCAACACTGCAATTTAGCTAAACAACTGGAGATTGCATAAAGTCTGAATAGACCATAAAATCAATAATACATAACATGAGAAACAATGGCTACCTTTCCCTCCTTTTAAACAAGTGAAGGCCCTCTCTCCATGGGTCCCACTCCTTTTAGGGTTTCCTCCACCAAATAAACCTCTTCCCATTCATACTACGTTGTTTCTCTAAGTGTTCTCCACATCTTATCCCAACGTTGTTGACTTGGTCAAACTTGACCTTGTCCACTTGCAAATGACCCTATTCACACATGCGGGTGTGAAAACTAGCTCCAATGATGATACCATTTCATACTATGAGGGATTTTATTGAGATTTTAATTATGCATTGGCCTCCTTACCCATTTATTCTCATCCTAGGTGAAATCAGCAAAATTGATATTCCAATTTATTGTAGGAAACTTTTGGAATATTACAATGGATGAGTATCGTTCTGTCATTGAGCTCTTGATCGAGGCCAATTGTCTTGGCATACGCCATCTCATTTTTCAACTTGACTCTCAACTCATAGTGTCCCAACTCAACTATATCTACTCTATAAGGAATCCTACTCTACTTCGTTAATTTTTTAGGGTACTTCTCCTGGAACATTCATTTGATTAAATTTATTATGTCCATATTCCTCTAGATAAAAAAAAATTGGCTGATTCATTAGCTAATTATGTGTTAGATTGGAATTTGTCACACGTTTAATATTTTAAACCATTCACATGAACATGTAAAAATCTATTGTACATACACAATAGAAACAAACACATAAAAACTGGTATTTTATTATTCCAAAAGATTGAGTACATAAGTTCAAAATTAGGCATCTAAGGCCTTGGATGCTATGCCATACACATGCTAGTATATCAAAATTTCACAACCCTATGCTACTCCCCCCACTTAGAGGTGCTCATGATAACATAGTACCGCATTCAAGATGTGGTGGATTAGACCACGATGACGAGATGAGGTCACTCCTACAACGTGCCTTTGAATATTTCGAGGAGTTTCATCCAGCCTCCTCAGAGGAATCCCCAAATTCAGTCCCTCGATATTTTGAATGAACTCGCGTAGCTCATCATCCTCATCTTATATCTCCTCTAATGGTGTTGGGGTCGGGGCTTGTGGTACATGTATCGTCAATGGATAATATCCAACCGAGTGTGTAGGTGCCTCATATGCATGTCAAAAAAATCTCATTAGTCACTATGCACTCTCATTCAAAAAACAAAAATCATAAATATTTCAAAAAATCACAAAAAAGTAAAAAAATTTAAAAAATCCATTTTTTTTACCAATCTAATCAAAACCTTCTTCAGGGAGAAATACTATGTTAGTATCTTTGGTGAATTCCACCCCATAATATTGGTAATCATCCACTAGAAATATAGATGCTGTCATCTATTTTTAGTATGTTGATGTGTGCCTACCATGAACATGCCTTCTGCCATCTCGTGGCAAAGCATGACACCATTTCACCATACAAGGTTATCTTTCTTGTGGAGAGGTTGCAGGTAATATCCCAAAATGGGAATCACATAGCAAGCCTACTGAAATAACGCACTTTTGAGAATTTAGTGCACTGAAATGAGTTTGCAGCTCCTGGATCCCTTAGATCAGATTATCTAAGTTCTAAATCCAAAACGAGAGCAAAAACAAATCAAACTAGGTGGGTTAAACAGATCTCCCACACCCTAGTCTAGCTGAAAAACACCTAAAGAGAGGGGTTGCAGCTATCTACAAAGGACTGATTCAGAAATAACACAGTTCCTCTGAGTTAAAGTAGAATAACAATATGGAGGCTGAATAATTACATGTACATCAGCAAAACAGATCTATAATGTAGCGCATACAATGTACAAGAGAAAAATAGAATATTTACAAGAAGAAACCCTCAAGATTGAGGTGTTGCAACAACAAAATGAGACTACAAAGCTTGACAATGTTATTTTATGGGCTGAAGCAGCTGTATATTACATTTCAGATCTAGAACAGATCTGTGTACAAAAATATAGAGCTATATCAGATCTGTACACTAGATGAGTTCCTCTACAGATTCCCTTGGGGTTTTGATCAAAACATGAATGTACATGAGTAGATCTGAGATCTAGAGTTACAAATCTGCAGCAATATTCAAGAATTATGTAGTAAATAGAAACATAATTAAATCAGATCTGAAACAAACATGGATTGGTTGGCCAATCCATGTATCACCACGGTGAAAGGGAGGATCCTATCACCGAAGATCTCTCCTCCAAAAAGCAGTCAAAACACCCTGCAACTGAATACTTGCAGATAACGCAGTTATGGAAGGAAAATTGCGCTGTAGGCTCTAGAACTCATTTGGCCTGATGCCAAGATCTAAAATAGGAGCTCAAAAGGTCCAGAATCCTCTTGCCAATGGAATAGACAACTTCCCCACTGAAAAGAGCCCCTAGATTTGCCTAGATCTGAGTAGATCTAGCCTCCACTTGTTGTAGCTTACAAAAAAAATCAAAACCTCAACAGGATCTGAATTGTGGTTGGAAGATGAAGCTTGGCCAAATGCTGGATAGTGGACAAGATGTAACAAAACTCCTCCAAGAGCTGCTCTAGAAAGGAGGTGGGATTCCCAACCGGGAACACCCAAGTGATAAACAACACTATTCTCAGCTAAACAACCAGAGAATGAGGGATGTATAAACAGAAAATACCTTCAGAAATATCAAATCATCAACCCCCTCCTTGGTGTCCTCCTCTTTCTTTTATAATTTGGAAATCTTGTCAAACCCTAAACCATCTTGATGAATTAGCTTCATTCACATGAGTGGCCTCCAACATGGAATGCGTTGTGCCTCTAGGAGATACATTGCACTTGGACAGTTCTGTTTATTTGGTCCTATTGAACCAGTCAAATGATCCAGCCTCTTTCCCACTTAGGCGTGTTTATGAAAACAGCTCAGATTTAACTTTGTTCACATTGAGCATTGATTTATTTTGTTGTTTAGGAGTTTTAATGATCCTCCTTCACAATTTTATTCATGAGACAGAAGAGTTAAAGAAAAATTGTACATTCCCATTAGCTTGGCTAATTGGGAATATTACAGTCCTCCCCTCCAAAATTTTGCTTGTCCTCAAGCAACTAATAGGGTGAGTGCTGCAACACTTCTCCTTCCCCATTGGTGACACCACCAAATATCCAACTTTCTGCATAAGCAGAGTGCTCACCAATCCATCCTCCCATGAGTTGTCTCTCCAAATTCATTGTGAGGTGTACATGATCCATCCCACAAGATTCAAGATTTTTGCTGAAACAATCGTGGCTGCACCCCTACTCTCCCTGAAATATGTAGCAGAGTATACAAGGAGAACCTCCATCCCATGTGGTACACACATGCCTCCTATTCTTCCTCCATACAAATTCAAAAATAGGAGAAGGACATCATCCATGTATGGAAGCAAATTTATACTCACATAAACAAAAATTTGAACAAGAGGAGGTGGGCCATAGTCCCACATATGGTACCAGTGCAGAGCATCTCCTGCCTGCATCAGATCAAGATGTGGTAAGTGGTATTCCCATCACTTACTTGTTGCCCATGTTACCTCACTATGGCTGAAAGTGTGAGATAAGTTTGGTGCCTTAGGGAATCACCCATCATGATAGAGAATCTCCCTTTGTTAATCAAGGGAGTGGCCGAATTTAGAAATTTTAGTCGCCCACTGTTTTCCATGAGATTTACATGATGTATCACTCCTTGGAGCCATGGCCTGCATAAAAATGGTGAAAGAATATGTATTATCAGAAAATAAAACTTGAATTACATAATCAGATTCCTCACCATCAATACCTCTCATACACATGGAGTTGTGCATGGATCCTCCTCCTCTTCCCAAAGAAGGGAGAGATGGCTGAAATAACCCCTCTATGGAGTCATGTTGCTGCCCCAACTCCACATACTTCATGCATCTTTCAAAATGCTGATAAAAATCTTCTTTCAAGCCCTTCCAATCAAATCCTCTCATGATGATGTTGTAGATCCTCATGGAGTACATATGGCTGAAATAGAACTCTTTGTAGGCTCTTTGTAGTATCTCCTGCTTGAGCTTGGAGGCTCTAGACAAGAAGACCCTACCATGATGATAGATGACCTCTTCTTGGACTAAATAGCCCTCTTCATGCAGTTGGTCATCAAGTATCATACAAGTGTGTAGATCCTTGGAATAATCCACTAGAAGTTGGGATTTCCAATACAGATCTAGACTGCTCAACAGTGACAGCGCAGATGATGCATCAACAGAAATGTTTTCCATGTTGTTGATATCCCCCTTGACATCTCCTATGTCAAAGGTGTATGTTGAAAGGTTGATCCTCCCATATTCCTCTTCCCAAAACACAGATCCAGATATGAGAGTGGGTGGTGATGATAAGGGAACAAGACCTCCCTTCTTCTTGAGCTTCCCCAAGCCTCCCACCTAATTTAGCGCAAGAAGGAAATATCTAAAGGAGTAGATTTAAGGGCCCATCTGATGAGACTGCTAAGTATATCTGCTAAAGGAAAACACACACTCAATAGTTAAACAATAATTAGCTAGAGTGATTTCCTTTTATCTTTAATTCCATCTTGCAAATGCATTCTTTCTTGTTCCAGTCTTAGATTATTTTGATGGTTCAAGTTGCCTTTTTCTCTTAATTTGATTATGCAATATTTCCTTTAAATAAAGTAGGGATTTATATTAGGAAGATTAATACCATCTCTGGCATTGCTTGTGCTTCGTCTCTAAGTTTAATGATTCCCAAAGTGTAATTCCTACACCCAACATTTTGGCGCCATTGCCGGGGAGGCGATTTGATTTGGTAAGAATTTTCTAATTATACAATAGAGGTAATTTTTATTTATTTTTGCAGTATTGTTTGGAAAAGCTTCTTTGAAGGAATTTTACTGGTGTTAATTTATTTCTGAAAACATTTTTTACTAGAATTTGTTTTTTTATTTTTCTTTCTTTTTTTGAAATGAATGCCTAGAAAAGGTAAGGGTTCGAAGCCCACTAAGGGCCAAAATAATTCTGAAAACAATTCTCATATTGGGTCTCCTTCTGTAAGCAGGAAGCTCAATCCAATTCAAACCCATCACGTAGGAACAATCCACCTGGATTTTGGTGACAACAGCTCAGGTGTGGATCAACCTGTTGAGAGCGGTACAAGTAAAAGGGAAACAATGGTGGACCATAAAGATCATTTGGAAGGGACTGATGAAAACCAGGTAAGTAAACAACAATCCACTTTTGTGTTTCCAATTGTGGATCCTGATACTGTGGCACAAATGAAGAATATTCCACCATCAACTCTCCCTCATTTCCATGGTAAAGTTCATGCAGATCCCGACTCTTTTCTATTCGAGTTTGATATTCTGTGTAGAAGTTATGATTATTCAACTGACGCTTAGAAGTTAAGGTTATTTCCTATTACTCTCAAGGACTTGGCTCTACGTTGGTTTATGGGGTTAGGAGGAAACACTATAAACTCTTGGGATCAGATGAAGAGAGTGTTTTTGTCTAAATATCAATAATATTGCAAAACTCGAGACATGCAGGATGAGATTTTTACAATCATACGGGATGATGATGAAACTCTTGAAGATTACCTAGAAATATTTCTGTATATTTTACAAAGGTCGAAACTTAAGTTTTATCCCAGTACTATTATAACCTTGTTCTTAAGAGGACTTACTGATAATTCTAGAAATAATTTAAATCTGTTAGGACAAGGTGATATTTCTCAGCACAATTTTGAACAAATTTGTGAATTATGTAGGAAATTTTCAAGAAATCAGTATAGATCTGGTAGAGGAACTCGAAATAGAAAAAGAAAAACGGAATCTACTGATGCTATGATTATTGGACTAGAAAATAAAATGGAAAACATGAAAATTGATATAATTAATACTGTTACCAAACAGTTAGATTCTTTAAAATTTCAGCGAAAAATCATGAAGGAACAAGATTCATTATGTATTTTATGTCCTAAATGTAGAGATAAGCATCCTCCTAAAGAGTGTCCTCTTAATTTGAAAGAAACTAATAAGTGTGCTATTTGTGCAGAAGACCATGTCACAGAAAAATGTCCCTCTATACCAGGACTTAAAGATGTATTTACAGGGGGACAACTTGAAGCTTAATACTTGTATGCTATGGGAGAAAGAAGGAATTGGCCTCAGGTAGGTGCAGGTATGGCTCCTGAATTTTCTCCACACTATTTTGGTTATAATTCACATGCATATTCTTATCCTAACACTAATTAGCAGTGGCAGTATGGGAAGCAATATCATCATGGGAAACCTTCTCAACCCTGGAAACAAGGTTGGAGATGGCCAACTCATTCTCCATATTCCTACCAGCCACCTATGTAGTCATATCCATCTACACATACACCTTATTCAATGCCTCAACTTCCGAGTCAGTCTACTCCACTGTTTCCTTTACCTCCACCCTTTCGACCTCCTCAATTGCCTGCTCAACCTATGCCCAATCCTAACAATAATAAAGAAGTGCAAATGATCCATGTAACAAACCCAGCTTTACCATTCGAGTACCATTCTATTCCAGTTGGGGTTCATGATATTCAATTAAGATCAAGAAGGACTATAACATTAGAAAATTAGAAGCAACCTATAGTGATTTTTGAAGAGAAAGGGGAAGAGGAAACTCTTAACCATTCTCTGAAAGCTATCACTAAGAAACCCTTACCCTCTAAATCCTTGCCATCTTCTTCCAACTAGCCTCCCTTCCCAGAGAGGCTAGTAATGGAAAGAAGTGAGCCTATTTTTGAGACTAGTTTGGCATCTGAGCTTCGGAATATTTTCATTAAAATACCTTTGCTTCAAGCCATTAAAGAGATCCCCATTTGTACCAATATTATTAAGGAACTCTGTATCAAGAAACTCGGGAGGAAGATATTGGAATCCCAAACCATTCAATTTGTTGGTAGGGCAGGAGAGTTGATGATGGGATGTGTGTCTATGGAAAAATATACTGATCCCGGAAACCCTGTTGTCTCAGTTCAGATTGGTAATGTCCTTGTCTCTAATTTTCTTATAGACCTAGGGGTAGCCATTAATTTCATGACTAAGAAAACCATGGATCAACTTCGGTTATCTCATCTTCGCCCTACTCCCACTATGCTTGAATTAGCAGATAGATCTAAAATTAAGCCAAAAGGAGTATTGGACGATGTTATCATCACAATAGATTCTTGGGAATATCCTGCTAATTTCATTGTGATTTAGCCAAATAACCTAGTAGGAGGACATCCCTTGATATTTGGTCGACCATGGCTTGCTACGGCAAATGCATATATTGGATGTCGTTCCAGTGATATGTATATTTTGCATGGATATTCTAGGAAGAAAGTTACCTTATATCCCATTGCCAGATCCATTCAGGACCTTCAAGATACTTTATGGTTGGATCAAAGCAGTGATGAGGAGACTCAACCCATTTCCCTTATCCGTCATTATACTGGGTCTTCACAAGAATATGATATTCAAGATTTCTTGAATAATCTAGACACTATGCCTAATTTTGAGCCATTGAGCCAGATTTTCAGCCTAGATTTTCAGGATAATCATGATTCTCATTCTTCTGTACTGCTTCATTTGACAACTCCCTTGAGTACTCTTGAGCCTGACACTACTTTTTTTGAGATTATCCCTGGTAAATCCTTACATATTAGTTCAGATTTGGAGTCATCTCAGCACGAGCAGCTTGTGAATTTGTTGCAAAACCATCTTAGTGCCTTTGCTTGGGGCTATGAAGATACGAAAGGTATTCCTCCTGAAACGTGTACAAATCATATCTATATTCAGGAAGGAACCCGACTTGTCCGACAACCCCAAAGGTGAAAGAATCCAACTCTAAGAGATATTGTGAAGGAAGAAGTACAAAAACTCTTGGATGTCGGTTTTATCTATCTTGTTTCTGACAGTCAGTGGGTCTCTCCATTAGTGCTAGTACCTAAGAAATATGGAAGATGTCATATTTGTATTTATTATAGATAATTAAACAAAGCCACTCTCAAATATTAATTCCCTCTCCCTTTCATTGACTAGGTGCTTGATACCCTTGCAGGAAAGAAATATTTTTCCTTTTTGGATGGCTTCAGTGGCTATAACTAGATACAGATTTCACTCGAAGACTAGGATAAAACTACTTTTACATGTCCATGGGGTAAATTTTCTTATAAAGTGCTTCCCTTTGGTTTATGTAATGGCCTGGCTACCTTTTAAAGGGCAGTCCTGGCCATTTTTGTTGATATAGAATTTGTAGAAATTTATATGGATGACTTTTTTGTGTTTGGTGATTCTTTTTAGGAAGCTCTAAAAAATCTAGAGAAAGTACTTCTTCGTTGTCAGGAAGCCCATCTCGCCTTGAGTGACAAGAAATGCATATTGATGTGCAAAGTGGGAGTGGTACTTGGCCATTTGATTTTTGGTAAAGGTATCTAGGTTGATCCAGCAAATATTGAAATCATTCTGCATCTTCCTGCACCCAAAACTCAAAGGGAAGTAAGAGGTTTTTTAGGACTTGCTGGTTACTATAGAATATTCATTGAAATTTTTTCTAAGATAGCTGCCCCTCTTCTCCGACTTCTAGCTAAGGATAGTGAATTTTCTTGGTCCACATCTTTCCAATAGTATTTTGAAACTTTGAAGGAAAATTTGGTACAAGCACCAGTTTTGAGAGATCCTAGCTGGTCCCTGCCTTTTCACATTTCCTCTGATGCTTCAGATTTGGCTATTGGTGCAACTTTAGGAAAAGAGGAAGATAAGCAATCCTATGTTATTTATTATATTAGTAAGAATTTGTCTTCCGCTAAATTAAATTATACAGTTACAGAGAAAGAGTTTTTAGCTGTAATTTTTGCAATTAATAAGTTCAGGCACTATATTACAAGATATGAAGCATATGTACATACTGATAATTCTGCGATTAAATATTTGATGAACAAACCATTGACTAGCGTTAGAGTGACTAGGTGGCTTCTATTGTTGCAGGAATTTAATGTTACTATTGTTTATAGACCAGGAAAATCTGATGTTGTAGTAGTTTTTCTTTCTAGATTAGATAATCCTGGTGAAGCAACTCCTGTTAATGATGATTTTTTGGATGAACATATTTTTTCTGTGTCAACAGATTCTCTGTGATTTGCTAACATTGCTGTTGGGCCAGAATTGTAATCTACAGATAAACTACGCTTCCCTAGACCGGTGTCTAGTCTATAACAATAGGTGAAAGACTATACTACCTTTTTTCCTAACTCAGAAAATATACACAGAGAGGATTGGATGCTTACTTGTTTCAATCGCTTCCAAATGGCTCCTTTCTGTCACTTCCACTCCAACTTCAAATTCAAGTGGTTTTAAATGGCTGAACGCTTCCTGCAAGAAAGAACATTGAAACAACAGAAGATTCAATAATATAGATATCTATTCAAGCTAGTTAGCTAAATCAGTTAAGCATAAAATACATTCATCAACCAAGATCTTATAACATGGAAAATCAAATTTATCATAGATGCATGTAGGGAAAAATAAGAAGTACTCTTTATTGATGATAGAAGGAGAGGTTACAACCTAGTGATTGATTTGAAGTGACCTTCCAGCAATATTTCCAAGTCTCATCACAGCATAAGTCTCTCCAGTAGCAGCTCCACAAATCAAACTCTCTATTGAAAATTCTCTAGCATTTCTCTACACAAATTCTTCTTCAAACACTTAGATCTGTGTTCAATTTATAGATGAACTGTAGATTGTTTTGCAATAAATTGCATTCCAAAAATAGGAAAGACATGTTTCCATTCATGTAGATGTGAAATGAACACTTGGATCCGAAGCATGACACATGTGAACCCTTCTAGAAGACACTGGCCAAGTGGAGATTCCGGAACAATGAGAATTTCGCTCCCAATGTGACCAACTCACCTTTTAATGTCGGGAAGTGCTCTGCAGAGTAGCCTTGAATGGGGCTACCTGCATATGCAACACACTTAGGCCCCTTAGAGCCTGTGTTGGTGAGCTCTCATATGTATAATAATAAGCTTCAAACCATGGAAAAGTCTTGCTTTGATGAAAGTCACTGTTTGATTCATTTTGTTTCATGTCTTAGGGCATATAACAAATGAGATGATAGGGAATGATAGACCCTTTGATCATCGGTCCTGGAGATGATGCCCAGTTAACCAGGTCATTGGAAATGGTGCCCAAATTGACCTATAACAATTGCCCCCTAAAGCATGAGATCAAAATAATAAGAACATTTGATTGAGATGCTTTACACTGTGATGAGCCTGGAAACAAAGCGGAACGGCCACCTGCATCAATATTACAATACATTACATCATGATAAATCCTCTATTGATCATAAATGCCGACGGTAGGAATTCCCATAGTCAGCACATAAAACAATCTAATAACATGTACATAATTCAGAAATTCCTCTACATTGGAATGTTGCCCAGATGCAGACATCGCCTATAGATATAGGCCCATGTTTGGATGACAATCTATATGCAAGGTCACTATACATATGATGTGTACAACAATACTGAAATCGCAGCCCGGATGGTTAAAACTAGATCCGGGGTCTTCTTATCTCATTCACTCGATCATTCGGGTACAAGTCTAGCCATGAAAATATATGATTTGTCATCGAACATGGAAAGACATCGTTTGATTACCAGCCAATAATGTGAGCTGTTAACAAATGTGAGAGAACCACCATTAATGAAAATGGCCCTCAAGGTACTGCAGTACATTTTGTAAGGTGTGAATAGATGATTTGATGTTGAACGCCAAACAAAATCTTTTGGTCAAAAGTCTGGAAGCGAGGATCTTGTCGATGCTATAAAAAGCCTCATGGTACTGGAATATGATGTTTCTAAGTGAAATTCCTGGATATTGATTTGTCGTCGACAGGAAGTCACCTCATTGCAAAACTGGAGTTACTGATTTCGGAGACAAGGGTATGACTTGATATAGAAATTGTCAGGGATGATGGTCATGAAAATGAAGGTTTATGAGTATTGCAGATGGATGAGTTCTTAATCACTGGATGACTTCTTTTGAACATATCGACGACGCTGTGATGAGTTGGCAACCTTGACCCAAAACCGAAGTGAAGGTATGATGAACCATAGGTGTGAATGAACCGTCAAGATGATTACCCAACGCAAACAGTCATGGACATGGAGTGAAAGAAGTGTCATGTTCAAGAGTGACTTGCTACCAAAAATAAACTTTTTCTTACTTTTCCCAAATTTTCCCTGGTCATTTGTCGACCAGTACCTCTTTATTTTTTAACAAGCTTAAGGAGGATAACATTTTCTTGATCTATAATTCAACCCTTCGGGCGAATAAAGTATCGCTATTTAATAATTTAACGAGTCTTGCGATGAATGAAACTCGATTCTTGACAATATTGACAAGCCCATTTCTATTTTATGTTTTAACGAGCTTAACGACAGTGATAGCCCAGTCCTTTTTCATGTTTAGAGAGTCTGAAAAAGAGGACGAAAGAGGACTCCAAAAGTACTTTTTCGTAAATTTGTCTCTCAGATCCGAAAAAGTGTAAAATAATATCTGAAAGAACCTCTTTGGTCATGTGTAACCAAGGTATTCATTTTTCATAAATAATCCATCTCATTCCGGAAAAGGGTTAAACTTATACTGAGTAGATATCAATTCATTTACTTTAACAAGCTCGAAATGACAAGTGCTCGACAATATTTTCACATTATCGGAGTCTGAAAAGAGCTGAAAGAAGACTCCAGGGGTTCCTTTTTTGTTGTTATCAAAGCTCAAAAAAGAGATAAAAGTGAGCTTCAAATCCTTTTTCGTTTTTATCAAAGCTCGAAAAATAAGGAGAAAAAGTTTGCTTTGTGGTCAAGTCCTTCTTTGAAATAAATCTGCACGACTAATCTGTTCGTCAGTTTTATTTCCTGTTTAGAACAACATCAAATGGATTAAAAATACATGTTTCATGATAAAAACATAATAAAACCATAGTCGTAGCAATAAATTTAACTTGCAAGTAATTAAATGACTATACAAAGCAGTTTCACTATTCATTTTTACCATTCCATAGTTACCATTTGTATTTTGGAGCTCTGAACCTGATTTTGCCCCCAAAATTCAGTCGTTGATTGCGGTCATTTCTATGGACGGATTTCATCACCGTTTGATCTAGGTAAATATCATGAACCTCCTCTTCCTTTCAGTATTCATTTCATTTCCATTCTTTGCAAATATTTAGGGTTTTGAGGCCCCTAGGGTAAATTTTTCCCAAAATGAGGGCAATGCACCCTTGTACATCGAAACCTGTGTTGCATAGCAGGTACAGTGAAGGGTACCTGCATATGCAACGCATTGTCTCAACCTAGGGAGTGCGTTGGGCACAGTTCAAGTTTTTTATTTTCAAGATGTGCTCAAAATTTGCCTATTTTTTTGCAATGAATGGTATCTAATGGATCTTGTGGTTGATTTTCAGGTTTTCATCAGATAATAATGATGATTACATGGAGATAAAGAGAACATGAAGAACAATATATGATTTCCTTGAATGAGCCGAGTACTCTAAGAGCTTTAAGGGATTATGGGCTACTTAAGTACTTCAAATTGTCGGGAATGAGGCAACAGATAGAACTCTTGGAGTTCCTTGTTCGAGCATGGGATCCAGCGATAGAGGCATTTCACATAAAAAATCAAGTGTTGTCCATAACAGTTAAGGATGTGTATTTTCTCACAGGTTTGTTGAGGAGAGGTTTGCCCATTTCACTCACAGGATCTACCATTACAGGAGAAACATTGAGGGATTATGTTATGCAGTTTTGCTATCCGGGGTCAGAACCTAGCAAAGTTGGAAAAATAAACATCTGTGATGTCAGGTATTTTCCTCTAAGAACCATCCTTTTCACAATCGCAAAACTAGCTGGCACCGTTACATTCCATGTAGCAAACAGATCGTACATGCAGTATGCGTTGGAATTCTTAGAGCCAACAATGTTCAACTGGTCTAAATCTGTTCTATCTTATATAAATGAACAACTGAATAAAGCAAAGGGAGGAAGGAATAAAAATTTTAGTTATGGTTCAATCCTTATCTCCTTTGCTTTGGAATGGATTCAACTGATGTAGCCACAACATGTAACATTGGATATATCTAGTCCTAGAGATCCTTGAATGCAAATATGGGTAGAACTCATGGGTCGGCATGCAGGCCAATCGACTGTTGTGTTCTCGACTGCATTCTTTGCCTGGTTTCAGTGATAGATTGTTGCCATTAATGAATATGCATATGCAAGCGTCGACTTCCGAGGAGATCTAGATCCAGTCTTACCAGAAGGCGTTGGGTGGGGTGCAATAGGTAAGAATGATTTGACCATGTTTTTTTATTTTATTTTATTTTATTTTTCTAAGGTTTTATACAATGTTTTTGTGTTTTGATTTCTTTCCAAGACTAAACTAAATGTTTGATGTAATGCAGATATCGGTCATGTTCAACCAGTAGAAGAACCAGAGCATGAAGCGGATGCGCCAGCAGAGAGGGCTGTCGAGAGAGCAGTCCTTCAGGACCTTGATATGGCTAAGACTCTTGTTGAGCTCCAGCAGCACATAGAGGGATTGACCTTCGAAATTCCGGATTTCCGAATCGAAGAACTTCCTATGCAACTGCAACGACACACAATTGGGGTTCCTAACCATTGGATGCGGTTGCTTCATAGGATTGCTAGATCTATAACATGTTTCCATGAGCACCACTAGTTTACTTGTGACATTTTGGATACATTTTGAGGTCAGATGACCAATGTGTCTTGGGCACAAATTTTGTAAAAACCTATAACTATCTATCTGTATGTTTTCATAGTTTTTCCTATGTTTAATGCGCAATCCTATTCAATGATGTGAATGTTTTCTTTACCTATGTCACAAATGTCTGTCTAAAACTTGATTAGCTAATGAATCAGTTAAAGTGTTCAAATTTCTGGAAATGTGTTGATATTGAACAAAATCAAAATGTCTTTCCAAAAGTCGAACTCTTAGGAACAATCTAATAAGTGTTGGATTTCTAACAATATAAACACTAGTAAGCTGTAATACCATGAGTTGTGAGTCTAAATTTATGATTATGCGATTAATACCAAATGAAATGGCATCAGAGAGAAGTTCGATCAACGTGCTATACTCAACGATATTGTTCATCGATCTACCAATACAAATCCCTTGAAAACTCACTAACTCGCCGTTCATAGCGAAAATGGACCATGCTGCAGAGGAAAGATTCTGCATACTACAACTAGCACCATCAGCATATCCAAAAAATGGTTCCGAAGATTCTAACATCTTCCATAAAATGTAAAGTGGATTACTAACATCAAGAAAACTCTAAAAAAAAAATTAAGATAGTGAATGAAAATCAATCAGCATATAAACAAGATAATACAAAAAATTACTACGCTCATGATTAAGCATAGTAATGTTTAAGATACAACCCATTTCTAGGTTGTGCCAATGGAATCCCATCGTAATCAACTAACTCATAGGCACCCTTAGCACGAAATATTTTGACAATGTAGGGGCCATGCCATAATGGCTCGAATTTCCCTGTACCAATTACATCAGCTTTTTGGTCATAAAGAAGGACCAAGTCACCCTCTGAGAAGATGCGAGGTTGGAAATTTTTGTCGTATTGCGTCTTTATACATCTCTTATGCACTTCGTTGGCCAATTGGGCTTCACAATGCATTTCATCAAGATGGATGAGGTTAAGGAGACGCGCTAATTCTTCTGAGGTGTCAGGTAACAAGTCTATCGCGAGTTTTAACGATGATATTTTGCATTGGATTGGTAATATAGCTTCCAGACCATACACCAATTGAAAAGGAGTAAATCTGGTTGTGTTTCTCACCGAGGTTCGATACGCCCACAAGGAAGAGTACAGGATCAAGTTCTAGTTCCTTTTACGGACTCCTATCATTCATTGAAGCATTTGTTTAAGAATTTTGTTAATAGCCTCAACTTGTCCATTCGATTGTGGATAATAAGGAGTAGAATTATCATGCGACAATCCTAACTTGGCTGTCAATTCAGACATCATATGGTTTAAAAAATGCTTCCCATGATCTGTAACTATAGCCTGAGGGACCCCAAACCGTGCAATAATGTGGTTGAAGAAAAACAATGCAGATGTTTGTCCTGTGTTATTAAATGTAGGCATCGCTTCAGCCCATTTGGTAAAATAGTCGACTGTGACAATAATATAACCATGCCCCCCAGATGAAGGAGGGTTACAGGTCATGAAATCTATACCCCATTTCGTAAATGGTCCAACAGAGACAACAGGATGCATTGGCGTTGGCGGTTTGCAGATTTTACGATCATAAATCTAGCATGCATGACAACTTCTGACTGCGAGGATACAATATCGAAAAATAGTAGGCCAAAAGTAACCGACGCGGAGTATATTCTGCGCGGTATCATATCCAGATAAGTGTCCACCACAAGCTCCAGCATGAAAATCATTTAACACTTTTTCGGCCTCCTCATGAGTGAGGCACCTCCTTAAAATTGTATCGACCCCACGACGATAAAGTGTATCGTTGACGATAAGATAATCTTTTGCTTGGTATCGAATACGTCGCTGATTAGAGCGAGAGGTATTAGGTTGAAAAGTTTGGGTTTGGAGATAAATGATGAAATCCCCATACCAAGGATCAGATGATCCGATCAGAAACAGAGACTCGTCTGGAATAGATGGTTCCGATGTAGTAGGATTACTATAAGAGGGAAGGTCACAGAGAAGCTCAGCCAAAACTAAAGACTTATTTGACTTGGATTTGATGAATTCCAAATCAAATTCCTGCAAAATGACGATCCATTTTGAATATTTTACCCCCAGCAATTGACGTGATAAGATGTAAGTCATGGGGTTACAATCTGAAACTATTGTTTTTTTTCAGAGCAGGATATAATGGCGAAATATTTGGACAGCTTGAATAGATGCCAAGGCAATATTTTCCACGTACGAGTACTTAACTTTTGTATCATTGAGATTATGACTCAAATAATAGATCGGATGTTCAATTCCATCTTCTACTTGGACCAAAACCATAGCGATGGTCGTTTCAGCCGCGAAGATATATAGGAAATAATCATTTTGATAATTTGGAGGATACATTAATGACGCTTGGACAAGATGATCCTTGATAGCATCAAAAGAAGCTTGCGCAACTTGGTCCCAATGGAAGGGAAACCCCTTTTTCAATAATCGAGTAAATCCTTTAGCCATTTCGGCATAGTTTGGAATGAACCTTCTCAGGAAGTTAGCCTTTCCTTGAAGTTTCTGTATCTGAAGTAAGTTTGAGGGCGCAGGAAAATCAAGAATGGCTTGAACCTTCAGTGGGTCTATTCGAATTCCTTCTTTTGAGACGACGAATCTGAGCAATCGAACAGAACCAACAAAAAACACACATTTTTGCAGATTGAGGCATATCTTGTAGTGTCGGCAGCGTAAGAAAATGGCTCTCAAATGCATCGGTTGATCAATCCAATTTCGTGAATGTGTTGGTAAATCATCTAAATATGGTTGAATAATGTGCTTGATGTTGTTGAAAGCATAATCCATTGCTCTCTGAAAATTTTCCCCAGCATTCTTTAAACCAAACAGAATTTTCCGATATGTGAATGTGCCCTAGAGACAGATAAATGTTGTCTTATGTTGGTCATATGGACGGATATTGATTTGATTGTAGTCGGAGAATCCAGCCATGAAAGAAAATATTTCACATCTAGCACAATCGTCAATAAGCTGGTCGATAAAGGGTGTAGGATAGTTGTCTTTTGGACAAGCATGATTAAAATCTCGATAATCGACACACACTCTAATGGTTCCTTGTTTTTTCATAACGAGAACGATATTGGAAACCCACTCAGTTAGCGGAACAGGGTAAATGATACCAGCACACACAAAAAATTCAACTTCTACTTTGATGGTAGCGGCTTTCTTCGGATGAACAGGGCGAAGCCGTTGATGCACCGGTTTGACATCAGGATACATATTAATAGTGTGTTCAACTATACTAGTATCTATGCCCGGAATTTCCTCGTAAGACCAAGAGAATACGTCATGAAATTCACAAAAAAGAGATTGATATGAATCAAGTTCTGATGGAGAAAAAGATACACCGACATGAATATTTTCTACAATGCCAGGTTTGGTAAAAATATCAATATAAATCGTTTCTTCAATATTTGATAAGTTTCGCTCAGAATCGATTGCATTAATTGGAAATGAATTCGAAAATAAATTTTGAATGGATGGGTGATATAGTTCACTAAGATTTTTTTATTCATAATCTGGAAGATGGGAATGATAATGATAATCTTCCCATGGTTCTCCTTCTGACATCATAGCTTCCAAAATATTTTCATTTGTCAAAAATTTTGAGGAAAATGGATCAGATGGAGTACCAAAATCTAATGAACAATCAACCCAAACACTAGGCGACGCTGATTTCGGATTTTCCACCCAAGCCAAATAGATTGATTGCTATGTGAGCTCAATAGGGCTGGGTGGTAAAGATCATCCAATGTAGAAATTCAAAAACACCCGTACTCTCCCTTAAGCCAGATGGAGTGGAAGAGATCATGTAGCAGGTCTCTATGCTTGCAATTTCTGCCGATGTCGTAGGTGGCGGTAATGCAAAGGTTCCCATAAGAGTGGAATCCTTTAAGAGTCTTACACGAATGTTCTGGATTTCTAGTTGGGGTAAGTGAACAAATGGAATGCTTCCAGTTACCTGCGAAGTGAAGGAAAAGAAGGATAATTGATTAATGACTGTGATTGTACCTTTATGTGGAAAGGCAATCATTCTAAAGTATGTAGAAACATGGAATTCATCGCATATACCCATGGTCTTCCCAGTAAAATATTGTAGTCAAGGGGTCCGTCAACAACTTCGACATCAATACTTACTGTGTTGCCCCATAATTCAACATGTAGGTTATTAATAATACCACAAGTTTATATGTTCTTCCATCAAAAGCCTTCAATGTTGTTGATGATTGTTATAATCGTGGTGAGCCAAGTGACTTCCAATAGTTTAGAGACATTATGCAGGTAGATTCTCCCTCATCAATAATAGTATGATGAACAAGGTGATTGAGAACATTTACTTGGATGGAGAATGCCAATTCTGCTGGTAGCTTTGGTACATAGCCTGTATGATTAAAGACGACAAGATTAGAATCAGTCGGATCAATTCCACCAATGGCCGACAATAAAGCCTGCTTCTGGGAGGGAAAATTTTGTAATACCTCAAGAGCAGAAATAGTTGAAGGGGATTGAGCCAAATCTTCAACTATATTATAATTTTGTGCAGCTCTTACTCGAGGATTATATGTCGATTTATGAATTACTCCCTTCGGTGGTTTAATTGTCAATTCAGGAATAACAGTGGGTGGCATTGATTCATTAGATGGATTTGTTGTCGAGGTAGTAGGTTGATCAGCCGGAATACCATAGTATTTATTCCAAGTCGACACCAAAATATCTTGTGAAGGTTTTGTAGTGGATAACATTAACACTTGGGAACTAGGAGCTGGATCCGTAGCAACCAAATTTGTGTCTGGATTTGGAAATGGGTCTATCAACACAGCTGATGCATTTTAAGTCTTGATGATTTTTGAGACTTCAGCACGGTGAGGAAAATCCCTAACAAAGTGTTCCTCATTACAAATTATGCATGGATAATGAGGTTTCTGTGGTCCTGATAGTTGATTAGATGATCATTCCTGCGGGTTAGAAGTTTTCTTTTTCTTTGATTTCCCCTTTTTCTTACTTCCTGGTTTCTTGTCACTTTTGCCTTTGTCAAATGACATGACATTAATTTTGGAAGTAGGAGCAGGATCATATGCAGTAGTGTTGTGTTTGTTTACAGTGCCTATCAAGTTGTCTCCAGCATGAGAGTCCTTTATTTGAGGAGGAACATTGAAATTAGATCGCGACACATTTGGTATTTTCTCATAGAGCATGCCAGACTGAGTGTAATCAAGTCTAAATACTGAGCACGAGCGATGACTTTCTATTCTGTGACGACGCCACCTTTAGCCACATCCTCTTTTATAGATGGTAACAGGGATTTGATGAACCATTAAGCAAGGAGCTGATCGGGAACAAATGTCTTAACCATTCGTCGATAGCGACGCCACTCATGAATATGATCTGAGATGTGAGTAGAATTTGTCTGTTTGAAGTTGGTCAAGAGTTCTATTCCAGTTTCATATTTGATTGGTAACTAGAAATGGGTCAAAAAAGACAGTAGCTAAGGCAGTGAAAATGTCAAATGAAGCTCTAGGTAATTCAATGTACCATTTAGCTGCCAGACCTGTAAGCGTTCTTTGGAAAAGACGTAACCAAACAGAATCATCATTTAGGGAATTTGATGAACACCATAAATGATAAGCCATAACACGAGTTGATGGGTCTTCCCCAGGTTTTCCATTGAATTTAGGAATGTCGGAGGGTAATTTATGTGGTATCACCGGCCAAGAAGGAGCATAATTGATAGGATCATTAGTTAACCGGTCTAAATCTGGTAATTCCAAGGTTGCAACAAAAGGAAACTGTCTATTAAGGTCAGGTTGAGCATAGCTAGAATAAGATGGAATTTCTTGGGCAAAAGGTCTTTGAGCACCAGCATATGGGATTTGATGCTAGTAACCTAGATAGAGGTTGTTTTTCATGGAAAACGCTTGAGAGTGTTGTTGACCAAAACCTGGATATGTTACTTGTTGAAATGAAGTTTGCGGAATTTGCACCTGTGGCTGCCAAGGGGTCTGTCCACCAAGATTATAACCCAAGTTTGTATAAGTTGGATTCGGTTGATAGGTATAAGTACGTTGCGGTTGTGACACCCCATAAAATGGTACACCAGCTTGTGAATAAATAATTTCTGATACAGGTTGTTGTAAATTAACCAAAGGATTTTGATATTGAGTTGAAGAACTCGCCTGATAAGGTTGATGTACAATTTCTTGATTCTGTAACAGGGGTATAGATGCATTAACAAGTGGTAATGAAGTGGGTGTAACAGGTTGAACTGGGTGATACGATTGGACAACCATTTGTGGTTGGATAGGAAAAGTGGGATGCCATTGACAAACATTCAAATCAACATTAGTTTGACCAAAAAGTGACTGAGTACTATCATATTGGGTAACCAAAGGTTGCTCCCTAGCATAAGGAGGATAATAAGATGGAAAATATTGTTCACCGAATGCTGGGAGTCTAGTTGATAAAGGAATTGACCCATAATGACAGGCTTGATATTGCCCTGATGATGGATTTAATGAATCAAGTAATTTAGTAATAACTATAGGACTACCAGTTAAAACACTAGATGATGACATTGGCAAAGACCATGAATGTGAAGATGCACTAGAGAAAGTGCCAGATAATGATTTGTAACCTATTGGGACCGAAGGGCCCTCTGTGCAAATATGACTCTAGTGATGTTGTGAACATCGATGAAGTAGCGAGGGTAGGAGCTTACGTAATAGGAACAACAAACCCAACTGAATATGCTGGTTCAGACATGGTTTTTTTTCCAAATGTATACCCTTGAAAATCGACGGGTGATTGAACGACAATAGGATCAACAAAAGCAGATGGAAACGATTGAGGAAATAAATGGTACAGGTAAAGGTCTCCCCCAAAGCGGGTTTGACTTAAAGGTGTATCAGGTTCTGGGATTTCTTCAATCGTGATTAAAACAGGAGGAAGAACTTCACCGTCAAGCCCAAAATATATTTCAGACAGTTGACTGTGTGATATAGGAGTTTCAATAGCTATAGAACTTTGTGGGATGACCAGGGTAGGAAAAAATTTCGGCTATTCAGATTCAGGATTCAGATGTTCTGGAAAATAAGAGACATGATCTGGATCAATTTGTGATTGAACAACGTCGGGTCCAGGAGGCATGGTCTTAGAAATTGAATGGATCATGACCACGGGTAGTTGTGAAGACTCCGTTTCGACAACAGTAGACGAACCGAGATGTGTGGAAACAATTTGAGCTAACTCTAGAATAAAATATGATGTTTCTCCAGACGTAAGAATTGTACTTGATTCGTCAGATCATGATCACCTTTGCCTACCAGAAATAACTTCCAGTGGTAAAGGTGTTTTTAAAGCTAATCTACGCAAATGACAGGGGGTAGGATTGTGTTCTTCCATGATTACTAATTTATTTTATCCAAAAACAAATAAACAAAAAGAGGGTAACTCTAGGCAAAAGGGTTTACCAGGAAAATGTGAACTGCAGAATACCTCTTGGCGAACCAAGAAGTACGGGCAGGTAATCTCCCCGAATGCTGTGTTCAGTGTATCACAATTTCAAGGCGACCAACTCGGTTCACTATGGATGGATAGCACCTAAAAATTTTCCTTCCAAATATACCCGAAGGTACGTGGAGGCCCAAGTCCGTATTAGTGTTGTCTGATGCGAAACCACACAGTGAGAGCACCCCTTTATACTTATCACACTGTAACACTGCCCGATATACCCGAGAGTACGTGGATGAGCTACAATATGCTTACGTATGTGGAGTGAGGTATCACACTCGGAATGTATCGTAGACAAGTTAACGACAGCTGTTATGTTTTACAATGCCAGAACATGTCTCTAGCCTAGACCTTCTAAATGTTATCATTAATGTTCCAATGCATTTTTGAGTAAATTGAGATTTATTTTATTTTGATCTTGCTTAACAGTTTGCCTTTCAGGTTCACCCCGATGATGTATATGAAATTCCTAAAATGCAAGCTAAGAATGATAAACAAAATTTCACTTTCAGCTTTTCAATGAAATACCTAGCTACTAAGGGAAGAGAGCAAATAATTTGAGAGCAAAAAAATCAATGAACAAAACAAATCAATGAATCTCAAAACAAATGTAGATTTCCTAATGTTCCTTTTACAAAAAACACACAATCCTACATGCAAATGCAAGTTTTTCTTTTCAGTTTCCTTAATGTTATGAATGCAGAAAAGAAACTAGGTGCACTAGATCAATAATTGAAATGATTTTTACTTTCGAGAAATGAAGAATACAAACAACAATTTCTCTTTTGAAGGAAAAATGAGGATTTCAAAAACAATTTCTCCTATCAAGGAAATGAAGATTTTATGACAATTTCCTATTTCGAAAGAAAATGATTCTTAATGCGACCATAAAAATTACTTTGAAATCAACTTGTCAATGATAATGAAAAACTTTTTTAAAACAACATTGAACAAATTTTTAGTCAAAGGAGAAGAAATATATAGAGTTACTGGTCAATTGAGCATTAAACCTTTCAGAACAAATCAACAAACAAAACTGAAGCAAAGAGCAAATTCAGATACAAGGGGATTTGGTCCCTTTCAGGAGACAACGCAGTCTCCAAAGGGAGGCAGTGCTTTGCAACACAGGCTGAGAAGGGAGACAATGCTCTGCAACAAAGGTTGAGAAGGGAGACAGTGCTCTGCAAAGCACTGTGCCCTGACCAAGGGTGCATTGGGCGCAGTAAACAAAGAAAAAGCTACGGTTTGGCTCACTAACTCTGCAAATTAAGCTCTGAAAAAGTCTAATATTTATGTGAAATAGCTACTGGGTGGATTTAGAAAGCAGATCATAGACTAAAACACTAAGAAACAAGAGAAATTTTCCCCAGTGGAGTCGCAAGTTTGTTGGGCTAGAATTGTAATCTACAGATAAACTACGCTTCCCTAGACCAATGTCTAGTTTATAACAACAGGTGAAAGATTATACTACCCTTTTTCCTAACTCAGAACAGATACACAGAGAGGATTGGGTGCTTACTTGTTTCAGTCGCTTCCAAATGGCTCCTTTCTGTCGCTTTTACTACAACTTCAAATTCAAGCAGTTTTAAATGGCTGAATGCTTCCTGCAAGAAAGAAAACTGAAACAAAAAAAGATGCAATAATATAGATATCTATTCAAGCTAATTAGCTAAATCAGTTAAGCATAAACTACATTCATCAACCAAGATCTTACAACATGGAAAATCAAAGTTATTATAGATGCATGTAGGGAAAAATAAGAAGTACTCTTTATTGATGATAGAAGGAGATGTTACAACCTAGTGACTGATTTGAAGTGGCCTTCCAGCAATATTCCCAAGTCTCATCACAGCATAAGTCTCTCCAGTAGCAGCTCCACAAATCAAACTCTCTATTGAAAATTCTCCAACATTTCATTACTCAAATTATTTTTCAAACACTTAGATCTGTGTTCAATTTATAGATGAACTGTAGGTTGTTTTGTAGTAAATTGCATTCCAAAAATAGGCAAGACATGTTTCCATTCATGTAGATGTAAAATGGACACTTGGATCCGAAGCATGACACATGTGAACACTTATAGAAGACACTGGTCAAGTGGAGATTCCGGAACAATGAGAATTTCGCTCCCAATGTGACCAACACACCTTTGAATGTCAGGAAGTGCTCTGCAGAGTAGCCTTGAATGGGGCTACTTGAATATGCAACGCACTTAGGCCCCTTAGAGCCTGCGTTGGTGAGCTCTCATATGCATAATAATAAGCTTCAAACCATGGAAAAGCCTTGCTTTGATGAAAGTCACTGTTTGATTCATGTTGTTTCTTGTCTTAGGGCATATAACAACTGAGATGATAGGGAATGATAGACCCTTTGATCATTGGTCCTAGAGATGATGCCCAGTTAACCAGGTCATTGGGAATGGTGCCAAAATTGACCTATAAAAATTTCTAATTACTTGGTTACTGCGAAAACACCACCCCACTTGTCCGCTCGTGAAAAGTGGAATATTATTCAGAAAAGTGTTGCATACTCTTGGATTCAAGGATATCTCTTTTACACTGGTGCAGATCTGATTATCCATAGATGTGTAAGAGAGGAGGAAGTGTTTGACATATTGAAATCTACTCATAATGAACCTTGTGGAGGTCACTTTGCTGATAAGCAGATTGCATATAAAGTATTACGTGCTGGTTACTTTTCGCCTTCCTTGTTTAAGGATGCCAAACATTATGTCAGGTGATGTGATAGCTATCAACGAATGGGCCAGCCTAATCAAACCAATAAAACTCCTTTATGCCCCCAAGTTATGATTGAGCCATTTGAAAAATGGGCTATTGATTTTATAGGGCCAATAAATCCAACGTCATTAAGCAAAAAACATATTTTGGTTTGTACTAATTTTGTTACAAAATGGGTAGAAGCTAAAGCTGTTTCCTTTGCTACAGAAAAAGTTGTTGTTGATTTTATTTTTACTGAAATCTTTACTAGATTTGGTGTGCCTAGATAAATTGTTTCTGACAATGGTCAGCAGTTTATTTCTAATCTAGCACAGGGTGTGATGGAGCAATACAAGATACGGCACAGGAAATCCACGCCGTATCACCTACAAGCAAATGGCCAAGTGGAATCCACAAACAAAGTGATCGAGTCCAATCTTACAAGGGCAGTAAATATGCATCAGAAAGACTAGGTTGAAAGATTACTAGAAGCTTTGTGGGCATACAGAACCACTTGGAGAAATAGCATGGGACATACATCATATGAGCTGGTATATGGCAAACAGGTTCTGTTACCAATTGAATTCAAGATCAAAACTTTCAAAACTATAGTTCAATTAGGACTAGATCTCTTTGAGGCACAACAACAACGTCTTCTCCAATTAAATGAGTTAGATGAATTTCGTAGGGGTGCTATTCAGCAGAACATACTAATTCAGCAGCAACGCAAAAGGTGGCATGACAATTCTATCCAGAAAAAGAAATTCCAACTAGGTGATTGGGTGCTCCTTTATGATTCTCGATTTAAAATTTTTAAAGGGAAATTCCATACACGTTGGATGGGACCTTATGAAGTGATCCAAGTATTCAAGAATGGAGCAGTATAAGTTAAAACTATTGATGGACAAAATTCAGTATTCTTGGTAAATGGACACAGATTAAAGAAGTATTTTCAGCCACTTGCCAGGAAATATTTTACACAGCAAGTCCAACAGAAATTCAGGATGGTAGTGGTGAATGGTAATACCAACCTTTTGAAAACATGAATTATTCTTCTTCTTAAAAAAAAAAAAACAATTTTTTTTTTTAATAAAAAGTAAAGAGAAAATATTTTCCTGTAATTATGAAAATTAGTTCGCTAACATGATTGCAGAAGGATCAACCTGAAAACCAACTTGTTGACAGGAAGATCAAAAATTTCTAATAAAAATATAATGTTGCTTGATCTTTAGATATGCTAGCGACCACCAAGTAAAAGCAGGTTCAGCAGAACCAACCTTTATACAATTGGGGTAATTAGCATGGATATTTTTATTCAAGTAATGCTTAATTCTCGCTACAGTTATTTTTCTTGCACCAGTGCAGGCAGACCTTCCAGAAAATTTTCTGTCTTTATTCATAATCCACTTTCATAATATTCCCTCAGTTTTCTTCTTCAATCCAAGAATTATTAACCTTCCCATATTCTTCTGAATTTACCCTGTCTGTTTCGTAAAAACCCCACTTTACCCTTGAATTTTTTCCCTATCCCACTTCTGTTTATCCCCTCTTGTGGTACTATTCCTGGAATACCTGTAACAGAATTACTTCCCATTCTGAAATTTCCCTTTTCCCACTTCTTTGTTCCCTCATGAATTAATTTCAGGATCTCATGCACAAAGAGGAAAATGATATGCTCTGAAGCATCAAGAAAGGGCGAAGAAAATTTTCTGTATAAGTTGAGGAAGCCGTGTTGGAAGTCCAGCCTATATTTTACTTAAATTCCCTGTTATTTTTTCAGATATTATGCTTGCGCTAGTGCAAGCATGTCATCCTATATAATAAGTGCAAGAAGAATGGTACCAGTATAATAGCATAGTTTGAGCGGTGGAAGTAGACTGGTGCAAGCATGCACCCTGTCATAAACGTAGTACAATTTGTTCTTTTCATAGGATATGTCATAGGAAAGTGGTCATCATGAAATTTTATAAGAAATCATTTCACTTAGTCGATGAGTACTGGTGCTATCATATTAACTAGGAGAAAATTATTTAAAGTACAAGGTTTTTTAAAGTTAAGAATCATGATCATTTTTTAATGAATGCTAAAGTTATTTTTTTAATTATGAAGGAGTGTGGAAGTGTTTAACTGTTGCTTGGATATAATTTCCCCTTTCCACCATAATCCTAGATGTCCTTCACTCATAATGATTACCCCACCTAGCCATTAAGATGCCGCCGCAAGCACCAGTTTGGCACGATCTCAAAGATGTCGCGCATCCACGGCTATTTCAGTGGAATGAATGGGTGATAAGATGGAACGGATGGTGGACGGTTTGATCCATATCTATAAGAACCAATTTTTCCCAGTGTTTCATGTAAATTCTTGACTATTCATAACCGTTAAGCAGCGATGCCGCCTTCGAAGCGAACCTTCATCTCTCAGTAGGGTAGAACAGACTGCTGAGTATTGCAATAGTCTTGCACTATTGTAAGACTCAGGCTTTCTTCAATTCTTGCAAAATTTTGACGGGCACAACTGTGAAGTGGCCCTACAGTTTTCCAGAAGTTTAAAAAATGGCCGAGTAAAAATTGGGCCTCTAAAATTTGAGGTTACGGAAGAGTTTATAGCAGCAGCGACAGGCTTGGAAAATACTGGTGAGCAGTGGTTTAAAAATAAAAAAACTAGAAAGGAAGTGATGGCAGCATTTCGTCGATGACAAGAATATGAAGGTAGATTGGAAGAAATGAATTCCGCACAGTGCCCTACTGGGACAGTGGTAGGACCTCCTTTTCATCCCACAAAAATTCGTAACCTATGAGTGAAGGTACTCCCTCACTTTTTTGTACCATTTTAGGATGTTGCAGCATTTCGAAGTCGGCCGGCACGTCTGGTTGAGGATTGATTTCCCCAATTTTTTGCTTAATAGCTTGGAAATAATGGCCAAGGGTGTGCAGGACGGATGGGCAGACTAGGCTGACAAGAAGTTATATCACCACGGCCTGATAAATATTTTGGTCCAGAAACAATTAGAAGTTAAAGGCATGACCTGGGAGGCATTATTAAAATAGCTACATAAAAATACAGCTGTTGGAAAGGAGATAGAGGACCCCGCCAACACAAGCAAGGGTCTGAGTAAGAATGAAAAGGGGAGTCCTTCTTGCACCAGTGCAAAAAGGAAATGGCTTGAAAAATCAACAAAAGAAAGGGCCTCATCTCCAAATAAGAAGACAACTAGTGCACCTATTGAAGAGACTCCTTCTATGACACCAATACAGGCACAAAACCTCGAAGAAGACAACCTTTCAGTCCTTGCAGATGCAGAAAAAATTGTAGAGGTAGAAGATGACACTCTATTGGCCAATTTCATTAAAAAGTCCCGGAAAAAGAATGAAGAATATAGTGCAGGAAAAGAACCACAGTCCCCATAGGACGTTGAATCCCCTTCTGCACCAGTGCAAGAAGAAGAAGAACCAGAAGTAGAAGAAGAACTGGAAGAAGAAGAAGAAGAAGAGGAAGAAGTGTTTGCTGAAACCATGAGGGATATTGAGGTCCCTAAGGAAGACACAACTCCTGTCGAGATAGAAAAAGAAGATTTGGTAACTCCTGCTGCTCGGATATTTGAACTAGAGCTTCAAGTGTAGAACTTAGAACAGCTCATAGCTAAAGTGCAGGAGGATAAAGAACAGAGTAAAGAAGAATTAATTGCGGAGATCCAGAAAAAGAAAGGAGAAATTAGAGTTTGGAAGTACCGATCTGCGCAATGTTTCAAGTGACTTAAAAAGGTGACAAAGAAACTAAAGAACATCAGAAAGAAGAAGTCTGAAACATTGCAGGCCGATGCCAGTATGTCAGAGTAGGATTGAGATGGAATGCTCAAATTTTTGAAGGTTTTTTGCAAAGGTAAAGATTTGTGTGAGGACACACAACAACTTAGGGATGGGAGGATGTTAGCCCCCTAATTTTCTCTCTTTTTTCCATTTTCCCCTTCCTAAATCATAACCATTTACCGTTGTTTTACCTCTTTTATGCACCCTCATCTTGCACCAATCAAAGCACGGTGACATATTTTGTATAAAATTTATTTTTCATATTATTAATTCAGCTTAGCATCAATTAATTATTTATTACATGATTTCTTACTTTTAATCACTCTTTGTAACTTATCGATATCTCCAATGCTTAGTGACCGCTGATCCTAGTGCAGGATCAGATCTTGCACCGTTGCCAGCACAAAAAATCCTTGCAGCAGATCCGAACCTCCTTGATCATCGCCTCGTTTTGAGCAGCTTCAGCCATGACAGCAAGATATATCCAAAGGCATCCGAGACCAAATCTATGAAGGAAGAAAGCTAGATATTGGCTACGACCAGTTTTGCTAAATGGCTAATTTTGAAGGCCAAAAAGCTAAATTCTGCATTTTGTTATGTAATCGGTTAAATGATCTATTTTTTCCTTTTGCCAAAGATCTATATAATGTAGAATGTCAATAGGACTAAGAAGAAAAAATTTTGATAGCAGAAGAGAACAGAGACATAGCCAGAGAGGCGGTAATAGGTTGTTGTATTTTGTTATCGCCTGAATTTGGGCTGGACAATGTATTAATGTATGTACTTGCCTCAGTGAATTAATAAAAGGGAGCTCCACCTCATGTTTCTCAAATTTCATTTCTATATTTGAGCTGATGAATTAATTAAGGTACTGAGCAGCATTTTTATTTAAAAGGGAAACGCGTTGGTTGGCTAGGGCCCAGCCAACCGAGCACGTTTACCCCATTTCCTGTTTTCCTGTAATTTGTGTTTACATTGTCAAGTGTGATTTAATTTTAAGCACATGCATTCATTTCTGAGTGAAAGCGGATCCATTGTGTGAAGTAGATAAATTTCCTTTTCCTACAATTTCCTTTCCTGCACTTGATTTCAGATTGGTTTTCCTCCGCCTAGTCCAAGCAGGAGAAATAAACCTGCACTAGTGCACGTTGGTGTGATATCTCCTTTTCTGCAATTCTGTTTGATTGGTTTTCCCTACCTGGTCCAAGTGGGAGAAATAACCCTACACCAATGCACGTTGGTGTGATATCTCCTTTTCTGCAATTCTGTTTGATTGGTTTTCTCCACCTGGTCCAAGCAGGAGAGATGAACCTGCACCAGTGCACGTTGGTGTGATGCAGCAAGCCTTCTTAGTCTACTTCCTGTAATATTCTTTCTTTCATTAAATTATTATGACAGGATAAATGTATATTTATTGTTTCTTTATTCCTGCGCTCTGTTAAGATCAGAAACATTCACTTTTTATGTGTGCAATTTGATTTAACAGTATAATAGCACTTGCAATAATTAAGCACTCATTTTAAGAATTAAATGCTAAGTGCAGGAAACTCTGATCCGGTGCAATAATTAGTTTCTTGCCATGGGATCTGAGTTCTTTGAACCTGGAAAAGTTCAAGCCCTTGCATGAAGTAAAAATCCTTTATTAAAGACACAATTTATACCTTTTTCATAAATCTCAATTCCTGCACTAGTGCAAGCAGACTGTGATAGTCCAGGACAGATTAGCACAAGAAGTAAATCTCTAAAGGAGAAGATTTAATGGCCCATCTTATGAGACTGCTAAATGTCTCTGCTAAAGGAAAACACACACTCAGTATTTAAACAATAATTAGCTAGAGTGATTGCCTTTGTTCTTTAATTCCCTCTTGCAAATGCATTCTTCCTTGTTCCAGTCTTAGATTATTTGATGGTTCAAGTTGCCTTTTTCTCTTAATTTGATTCTGCAATATTTCCTTTAAATAAATTAGGGATTTATATTAGGAAGATTCATACAATATTTGGCATTTCTTGTGCTTCGTCTCTAAGTTTACAAATTCCCCAAGTTGACAAATTATGTGTTGAAGAGTTTGCTTAAGTGTAATTCCTGCACCCAACACCTCATGGTTCATCCTCACATGCTTGTCAAATGTGACCAATATCTCCTTACTTCCATTGTGTAATTTCACCTCTGATCTATGTGTGGAAGTTCCATGATAATGTGATGTCACTGTTAAAGATGCAAGAGTGCTCTTGATTGGAACATTTGCTCCCTTCCCTTCTTCCTGCACTAGTGGATCATCTCTTGCTATGACAACATTGTGACCCTTCCCTTGTTCTGTCTTTTTTCTACTAGCATAGACACTTGCTGCCCATCCTCTTCATGTATATGATCCTTGGGTCCTTCTTGCAAAGATACAAGAGTCATCATAGTGGAAGCAATGGTTTCATCTCTATCTCTCAACAGAAATAGACATCCTCCTGCTGTCACAGCACTGGAGGAACCTTTTAGTTCTTCTCATTTGTTCTCCTCATCAATGGAGTATGCCCCATCAATAAGAGGTCCCTTCTCTTGATCCCTCCTTCAGGAAATGATGCTCATGTATTCTTCTTGAGAAGAACGTTCTTGTTGAAGTAATGCTTTTTCCCTTGGAAAATCATGTGGCAGATCTTCAACACCTCCAACAACGTTCTGAAATGGAGTTATCTTCATGGATCTTCCGATTTCATGCAAATATTCTAATTTCTCGAGATTAGTTTGTTCACCCACAGAAATTCCAGATGGCACAGAATCAAAATTTTTCACTAACCTCCTAGTGACCTTTGCATAGGTAGAGATGTTTACATTTTTCAATGAAGAAGACTCAAACAACCACCAGGCATATGCTTTACCTTGGAGGTGCAGCGCTGCTACCTTCAAGGCTTCTTCTTCTTAGACTTGATGCAAATGCAAATATGTGTCAAGCTTCCCTACCCAATATTAGGCTGAGCTCTTAGGTGATTCATCAAAAATATGTAGAGAAAATCTACCAAAAGTGGGCTGCATGCACCCTCTTCTTCTACCACAACTGTAGGATCTCCTTTCTTCCTTAAGTTGACAGAACTTTGGAAAACTAAGATGTTCTCTAAATCTCCTTTATTGAGATACATACTCTTGGAGATATTCACCAAGAGTTTCCCCCTTTGGTGTTCCTTCTCCTCCTTCTTCCTTCGACAGGAAAGTGGGCATGTTACAGCGTTGTAGATCATTTTTTGTGGTTGAATGCTCACACACATAATAGGAAGTGTTGGGGCTTCATTGATATCATAATATCATTGAGGGATCTGCATGTATTTCCCTTCTCATTCCTCCAATTTCTTCCTTCAGATCATACATGGCTTGATAAAGAGTATTAGAAAACTCTTCCCTTCTAATCCTTCCCGATAAAGGGGTTCCACCCTTCTCCTCTTTGTCCTCTATGTAATATTTCTTCTGTCTTCTTCTTTGGTACCTCTCCTCCCTAATAGTGAGAGGTTCCTCCTCTCCTGGAGACATATTGGATCTGCAAGAAAAGCACAGGTTGTGCCAAGAAAGAGGCTCTGATACCAGTGTAATATCCCAAAATGGGAATCACACAGTAAGCCTGTTGAAATAATGCACTTCTGAGAATTCAATGCAATGAAATGAGTTTGAAGCTCCTATATCACTTAGATCAGCTTATCTAAGATCTAAATCCAAAAGGAGAGAATAAACAAATCAAACTAGGTGGGTTAAACAGATCTCCCACGCCCTAGTCTAGCTGAAAAACACCCAAAGAGAGGGGCTGCAACTATCTGCAAAGGACTACTTCATAAATAACGCAGTTCCTCTAAGTTAAAGTAGAATACAAATATGGAGGCTGAATAATTACATGTACATTAGCAAAAAAGATCTATAATGTGGCCCATACAGTGTACAAGAGAAAAATAGGAGATTTACAAGAAGAAACCCTCAAGATTGAGGTGCTGCAACAACAAAATGAGACTGCAAAGCTTGACAACGTTATTTTATGGGCTGAAATAGCTGTATATTAAATTTTAGATCTAGAACAAATCTATGTACAAAAATATACATCTATATCAGATCTGTACACTAGATGAGTTCCTCTACATATTCCCCTTGGGATTTTGATCAAAACATGAATGTACAGGAGTAGATCTGAGATCTAGAGTTATAGATCTACAAAAATATTCAGGAATTATACAGTAAATAGAAACATAAGTAAATCATATATGAAAAAAACATGGATTGGTTGGCCAATCCATGTATCACCACAGTGAAAGGGGGGATCCTATCACTGGAGATCTCTCCTCCAAAAAGTAGTCAAAACACCCTGCAATTGAATACTTGTAGATAACGTAGTTATGGAAGGAAAAATGCACTGTAGGCTCTAGCACTGGTTTGGCCTGATGCCAAGATCTGAAATAGGAGCTCAAAAGGTCCAGGATCCTCTTGCCAATGGGATAGATAGCTTCCCCACTGAAAAGAGCCCCTAGATTTTCCTAGATCTGAGTAGATCTAGCCTCCACTTGCTGTAGCTTAAAAAAAAAATAAAACCCTCAATAGGATCCAAATTTTGGTTGGAAGATGAAGCTTGGACAAATTCCAGATAGTGGACAAGATGCAACAAAACTCCTCCAAGAGCTTCTCTAGGAAGGAGGTGGGATTCTCGACCGGGAACACCCAAGTGCTAAACAACACTATTATCAGCTAAAAAACCAGAGAATGAGGGATGTCTAAACAAAAAATACCTTCAGAAATATCAAATCATCAACCCCCTCCATGGTGTCCTCTTCTTTCTTTTATAATGTGGAAATCTTGTCAAACCTTAAACCATCTTGATGAATTAGCTTCATTCACATGAGTGGCCTCCAACATGGACTGTGTTGTGCCTCTAGGAGATACATTGCACTTGGACAACGCTGTTGATTTGGTCCTGTTGATCCATTCAAATGATCCAGCCTCTTTCCCACTTAGGTGTGTTTATGAAAACAACTCAGATTTAACTTTGTTCACATTGAGCATTGATTTATTTTGCTGTTTAGGAATTTTATTGATCCTCCTTCACAATTTTATTCATGAGATAGAAGATTTAAAGCAAAATTGTATATTCCCATTAGCTTGGCTAATTGGGAATATTACATTGCATAATACAGTGTTTGGGGCCACATCACTACAATCCTCTCGAAAAATAAGCTTACCAATACACTCCCATAACCGTAAGTATCCCTCCTTATCCTCTTTAGCTTTGGAAGTTGAGCATTCATACTGGCCACCATCCCATCACACCAGTTGAACAAGGTGGGTTCCAAACATCGTACACTCAGCTCCAACTTTGGAATTTTCACTACATCAGGTGATACTGATCCTTCTACTTGGGTCACCGTATAGGCTATGGTTCGAAGGGTCAAGTCCACTATATATTATTTATGGATCTTTTCTTTATCAACCCCTCCCACTTGCCTACAATGGGCAGCACTCATACTTATGATTGTTGCCACTATATTTCTTCAAACCCTGTCAAAACAACTGGAGCTACTAGCCTCAATAAACTAGTGAGAAAATATATGTCTGAAGCTTTTATGGTGAATCTCTCTGGTACAACAATGAAGTGTTGACTATCCACATCCCACCAATGCACAAAGAATGAGAAGATATGGTATTGAATAGCCATGCTCGGGATTCTAAAGAACTTGAGTAAACCATAGCTCCTCAAGGCATTGATGGTTGGCCCATGGGCCACGTCTTGGATTTAATTATTTGAGTGTTGACTTTATCTACAATAAAAAATCATGGTTGCTCCACCACCCACATTATGCATATCAATCACTATAAAATTATGGGAAAACACAGCAAAATCACTTTGATGTGCTCCATCATTGGACATATTTGGAGGGGTTAATAGTCACCTTTTTGCCTTCTTAGATCTCTTTTTCTTGCATTTTTATTATTATTTGGGTTTATGATGCTAGTATAGGTGGTGATTAAGGCTAACATACTCTGAGTGCCTAATACAAGGTTGAGTGTAGAAAGTCATGATTTATTAAGAATTTTTATAAATATTTTATAACAAAGACTTGGAGGAGACAACAAGGAGAGATTATAGGAGGATTTTCCACCCTCAAAGTCAACCGCTGGATCCCAAAGATTCTCTCCAACAATTCAAATTCCACAAGCAACTGAAGGATCCCCAAGGATTCTCTCCAACAATTCAAATTGCAGATGCAACCGAGCAACTCAAAGAGGAGACTACTCAATCTTGGTTTACTTGGAGTCCAGTGGACTCAATCACCATTTTCTAGGGAGATATTGGTAGCTTCCCTATAGAATAAATAGAGCACATCTAGAGCTAGGTAGAGTTAGTCTATCCTAGTCTTACTTCCATTCAGAATTATTGTTGTGAACTATCGAAGCTTTTTGTTTTATTAAGGGATCGAAACTTTCATAGATGTATTCAGTTATTCTATTATGAAATGAGCAGATTGATTTCATTTGATTGATTTAAGTTCAGAGGGCTAGGATTGTGGGTTAAATCCCAATTCATGTGCCTCAGCTTCTTTGCTGTTATTGTATTTTCCTTTCCATAATTTAGCTAGTTTTGCCTCTGTCATTTAAGTTAGATCTTCTTCTGATAAGTTACATTGCTATTTAGTTTTTGTATTGTTGTAGTTTTAATAGCTTATGCATAGTGAAATAGAGGAAAAACTCAAAACTTGTGGTCAAGTTCCCCCCCCCCCCATCTCATCTCTTTCAATAGAGTTCGAGTAGGGGAAGACCTTCCCACAGGCCAAAATTTATTTCTATTCGAGTTCAGGGAAGAATTATGTTTACCAAGTCCAAGCCTTTCCTTCACTATTTCATCCCACATTTCTGTTTGTTTCCCGTACATGAATTCGCAGGTGTGCTTCACTTCTGAGAACTGGTCTTATGCTTCCAATTCCCTCCTTTAATTCTCACCTTAGTGCTGCACTTACCTTCTTTCGAAAACCCTTAAGCTCTTTAGCCTTACTTCTCTATTTTTATTTTTTCACGACAGCCTTACCCTTTTTATGAAAAACACGTGAAAAAACCATACAGAACCACCAAAAAAAACCAACCTTCGCCTTCGATCCTCGAGAGTCCTGCCATCATACATTGCACTTCACAAATCACAAAATTTAACACTTACCGCTTGTTCCTTACGATTTTGATATTACGAAATCGCAAATCGCACATCGAACCGCTTACCTGTTTCCTTGAAGACTTACCGCTCTCCTTCACCATTTTTCTACCTTATTCCTTCATTCTATTAGTCACCATCACTGGACTCGTTTCAACACAAAAAATCTTGAAAACCATCGAGAACCCAACCTCCGCCTTCCTCCTCGAGACTCCCGCCACTGTACGTCACATTTCGCAAATCACAAAATTTGTAATATTCCAAAGTTAGCATGTAGCTAATTGGAATATTAATTTTTTCTCATGTCACTTAGGAGATTAATAAATGGGTAAGGAGGCCCATACATTTTAGAAAAATGAATAAATCCCTCATAGTGTGAAAAGGGATATTCAAAAGAGATGGATTTCACACCCTCAAGTGTGAAAGAGGGCATTTGCATGTGGACAAGGTAAAATTTGAGAAAGTCAACAACACTGGGATAGGAGGTGGAGAACACTTAGAGAAACAACGTAGTATGAGTGGAAGGAGGTTTCTTTGGTGAAAGAAACCCTAATGAGTGGGACCCATGGTGAGAGAGCTTTCACTTGTCTAAAAGGAGGGAAAGGCAACCATTTTTATTCATGATTTGGATTATTGATTTTATGGTCCATTTAGACTTTGTGCATTCTCTTGCTGTTTAGCAGAGTTGTTGTGCTGCTTAGCACAAAGAAATTCTTGTTTAGGAATTCCTTCTCCACTCAAGAGAGGCCTCTTGAGGGAGTCTTTCTCTTCATTTCTCCACATTCAGGCTTCAGGCCAAGCATCCTCCTTTAGCTACAGCGCAGTTTCTGTTTAGAGCTGAGTTGTGTTGCAGGGTGTTGCAGTGGAGGTTACTCAACACCACTTCTGAAGCTCATTTTTCAGAGGAGGAAGCCTTATTTCCTTTGGAGGATTAGTGAGGAAGAATATGGGCTGATTTCACCATATTTCACATCAGGCCAACCATTTTCCATCATCTACAGTGCAGTCCATCTCCTTGACTGCATTATTTTTAGTGAGCATATGCAGTGAGGGTTGCAGAGTTTGTTTGGAAGGTGAGATCTTCAGTGTTAGGATCAACCTTTCACTTGGAAGATCCATTAGAGGATGTTTTTTCAACTTGTGCATCATCTATAGCCATCTCCATCTAGTTCTTGAGTTGCAGCTGCTACATCAGTCTTGAGACTGCAACTCTGACATTTTTTCCATTTTGTATATTTCAGCGAATCCTTCCCGGATTGTTTTGAAATACTGTTTGGGAGTCTAGATCTTCACTCCCAACATTTTTTGGGCCCCAAATTTGTATACTTGTGTTTTGATACTTCCTAGTAGCATTTCCCTTAATAAAACTACGCTGTCATAGCCTTGGGCATTTTCTGTGTAGCAGTGTTCTTCATTTTTTCATGTACATGTTTCTTGAGGCTTGTATTTCCTAGCTTGAGTGATTGTTTCCTCAAGATATTGTATGCATTTGCTGCTATTATCTAATATGATGGCTATTTGGATATTCTTACATCCTATGTGTTTATGTATCACTACTATTTCATTATTATGTTCATGGATTTTTGTAGCTCCACATTTGGAATATCTTAAGATATTCCCAATAGTGTAGATTTTCCCTATTTTGGGATATTACAGTGGTATCAGAGCATAATATTGGGTCAGATTGTGGATCTCAGACATGATGCTATCAAGAGAAGAGAAGATGAAGACTCCATTCCTTGGAGGAAAGAAGGAGGAGAGGCTCTCAAAGCTTCTTCCTAAATCCATACAAAGCATTCAAGGACATCTCAAGAAAATAAGAAGGGAGATGTGTATAGAATCTCCAAGGGGATTTGAATCTGAATCAAACTCTAGATTTTCATCTGAGGAGTGTGAGCATGTAGCCAAACACTATTGATGCACAGTGTACTCATATGCCAAGAATTTCCATGAGAGAGATGGAAGAAGGAGGAATGGCTAGGAGGGAAACTCTTAGTGACTTTTTGCAAGAATATGAATCTCAAACTCAGAATTTTAGAGATCATATTACCTTTCTAGAGTTTTTCAAGATCAAGGTGAAGAGAAGCAAGCATCATGATAGGGGTATATTCCTTCTATCTGCTTTTGATGGTTCACCTACATGTTCATCCGGAGCTTGGGTGGAAGAACTAGACACCTTTTTGTAGCAACACAAAATTTCTGAAGATGAAGCCATCATAGTTGCAGTGCTGCATCTTGGAGGTAAGGCCTATGCATGATGGATATTTGAGTCCTTTTATTTGAAAAATGAAAAAAATTATTCTTATGCAAGGTTTATTAAGACATTGGTGGAAATTTTTGATGGAAATTTTTTTGGAGCACATATGGTGAAGCTAAACATATCTAAACAAACCAAACCCTTGCATGTGATGGAGGAAACTATAAACTCAGATCCACTTCAGAAAACCATGGAGGAGGCTAAAATATTTCATCATACCTTGCTAGAGGCAAAGCCTCTATCTCATATTCCTGAACAAGAGGGCATGGGAATCTCTTTTTCAAAATAGGATCCAATTCCTGGGAGGTTTCCCATACATGTTGATGAGGAGGAGGGCAACAACGCTATCATGTCTAGAGTTTATCTAGCACCTCATGTAGAGGAAGAGGGAGCTCTTGCTTCAACTAGAGGGATTCTTGTATCATTGCAAGAAATTCCCAGGATCTCACATGTGGAGATAAAGGCACAACTCACGATTCACATGTGCCATTGATGATAGGGTGTGAACCTATGGGGATACGAGGAGGAGATAGGAAGGATGACCAACATCATGAGATGAGGAGCACACACCCCTGTCTATTTCATGAGGTTGATGCACCTAAGAAGGAGACTGGATTGCGCAGTGAGAGCAGGGACAAGTCTGTCCATTCATATATGCAGTCTACTCTTGATGAGGATGTCTCATTGCATGGAGACATTTCACCAAGGAGACCACCAGATCAGAAGATGATGAGAGATGCTTCACATTTTGAGGCACCATTCATTGATTTCAGAGGAGTGGAGACCTTGGGAGGTCATTTTATAGCGCTGAGAGTCTTGGGTAGACTCAAGGAGGAGAGAGTCATTCTCTCAACATCATCTTTACCCACTCTCATTTCAGATTCTGCGCTGTGGCAGAAGCAACAGGGGAAGGATATCAACCTTCCAACTAGCATCTTTGGCATGCGAGATGTCAAAGAGGAGGATGACCATATGATAGATTCTCTTCATGAGAGATCATCAGCACTGCCACTATGGAGGATAGATCCATATTGGAACTCCCAATTGTTGGTGGAGTATTCCAAGGATCTTTTCACTTGCATGATATTGGATGACCAGCTACATGAGGAGGGATATTCAGTTGGATATGGGGTCATCTAATACCATGGTAGGATCTTCTTATGTAGAGCTTCCAAGATCAAGAAGAATTTTCTACAAGCAGCTCACAAAGATTTCCTTTTCAGCCACACTTATTCTATGAGAGCATACCACACCATCATGGAGGGGTATTTTTGGGAAGGCTTTCAGAAGGAGATGTATCATCATATGAGGAGATGCATGGATCATATGGAGTTGGAGGTGATACATAAATATTTGGAAGAGTTAGCACATCCACCTCTTTTCTCTTTGAGAATGAGAGGAGACTCATCTATGAGCCACTCCATTTGTATGAGTAAGACATATGGTAAGGGTATTGGTTTTTTGCATGATGACTTGTATAATGTATATATGCATCCCTTAACCATATATGTGCATGGATTTGCTCAAAGGAGGAGCACTCTTCCTTCTAGATCTCATGGTATACTTGAGGCCATAAGCAGTATTGGTGATGGTCACTCCCTAGGAGGACTTGGGGAGGCTCTATCTTTTGCAAAGCATGCTCACTTTGCACCATACACCATACACTTTCTCAAAAATTGTGAGGAGATTGGGGCAACAAGAAAGTGGTGGGGAGGCCACCCATCATTTCATTTTTTATTGCAGTTGAGAGTCAAACTACGTTGGCTACATTTGAGGGACCATTGTACTTCTCCCTTGCTTCATATGGTAGCTAGCATGATTCTCATTGTAGTTCCTTATGTTGTTGTTAATCTTATTTTTATTGGGAGCATGATTGGGGGAGTGGCACATTGGTTGGATGTGTCCCTTGGGGGAGAGATTTCCCACATTGTTTGCATTTCATGTTCTAATGGGAGCATGAGAGAGTATGTGGCCACTACAACAAAACGCTTGTTCCCTTTTGAGGTGAGCCATATGATTGATTGGATGCCATATGATGGTGATTTCCAACTCATCACATACAAGATGGTTTGGGCCAGAATGATTCATAACATTGGATGGAAGGTCCTTAAGGATCTAGTCTTTTGCTTGCCACTTGAGGGAAACATTATTACAACCTAGGATCAACAAACTCTCTACACTTATCTTAAGTGGAGAGGAGGACAGAATGGGGTAGGCTATCTTGTCTACCATGGTCGAATTTTCAGCCCACCTATATTGCATGAGCTCAAGGTGGAGGATGATTTATATGAGTTGCCATGTTGGGAGGTAACTCATTTTGTATGGATGATTGCTTGGGGATGGAGGATCCACAGGGGAATAATGATTCCCAATACATTTCATATCCCATGCCTCAAGGGAACCCCTAGATAGCATCTTATTGCCTTCTTGAGTACTCTACTTACTCATGATGATATCTATTTAGCTAACTTGCATGCTTGGGAGGGGAAATATGGAGACTCATTGATGAGACAGCATCTCATTCCATGGAGGATCACATCATATGTGGATGCTGCAGCAGGAGGAGGGGATACTTCTCAGTTCTATCCCTGCAGTTTCTTGAGGACAAGAAACATTTGGGAGGGGAGGACTGTAATATTCCAAAATTAGCATGCAACTAATTAGAATATTAATTTTTTCTCACGTCACTTAGGAGATTAATAAATGGGTAAGGAGGCCCATACATTTCATAAAAATGAATAAAATCCCTCATAGTGTGAAAAGGGATATTCAAAAGAGCTAGATTTCACACCCTCAAGTGTGAAAGAGGACATATGCATGTGGACAAGGTCAAGTTTGACCAAGTCAACAGTGTTGGGATAGGAGGTGGAGAACACTTAGAGAAACATCTCAGTATGAATGGGAGGAGGTTTCTTTGGTGAAGGAAACCCTAATGAGTGGGACCCGTGGTGAGAGGGATTTCACTTTTTTAAAAGGAGGGTAAGGAAGCCATTGTTATTCATGATTTGGATTATTTATTTTATGGTCTGTTTAGACTTTGTGCATTCTCTTGCTGTTTAGCAAAGTTGTTGTGCTGCTTAGCACAAAGGCATTCCTGTTTAGGAATTCCTTCTCCACTCAAGAGAGGCCTCTTGAGGGAGTCTTGATCTTCATTTCTCCACATTCAGTCTTCAAGCCAATTATCCTCCTTCATCTACAACGCAATTTCTGTTTAGAGCTGAGCTGTGTTGCAGGGTGTTGCAGTGGAGGTTACTCAACACCACTTCCGGAGCCCATTTTTCAGAGGAGGAAGCCTTATTTCCTTTGGAGGATTAGTGAGAAAGAATATGGGCTTATTTCACCATATTTGGAATTAGATCAACCATTTTCCATCATCTACAGCACAGTCCCTCTCCTTGACTGTGTTATTTTCAGTGAGCATCTGCAGTGAGGGTTGCAGAGTTTGTTTGGAAGGTGAGATCTTCATTGCTAGGATCAGTCTTTCACTTGGAAGATCCATTGGAAGAGGTTTGTTCAACTTGTGCATCATCTATAGCCATCTCCATCCAGTTCTTGGGTTGTAGCTGCTACATCAGTCTTGAGACTACAACTCCGACATTTTTTCCATTTTGTATATTTCATCCAATCCTTCCCGAATTGTCTTGAAATCCTATTTGGGAGAATAGATCTTCACTCCCAACATTGTTTGGGCCCTACATTTGTATAATTGTGTATTGACACTTCCCAGCAGCAATTCCCTTAATAAAACTGTGTTGTCATAGCCTTGGGAATTTTCTATGTAGCAGTGTTCTTCATTTTTTGATGTACATGTTTCTTGAGGCTTATATTGCCTAGCTTGAGTGATTCTTTCCTCAAGATATTGTATGCATTTGCTGCTATGATCTAATATGATGGCTATTTGGATCTTATTACATCCTATGTGTTGATGTATCATTACTATTTCATTATTATGTTCATGGATTGTTGTAGCTCCACATTTGGAATATCTTAAGATATTCCAAATAGTGTAGATTTTCCCTATTTTGGGATATTACAAAATTTACCGTTTACTTTAACACTTACCGCTCGTTCGTTGCAATTGCGAAATTGCGAAATCGCAAATTGCACTTTGCAACTCTTAGCTTTTACCTTTAACTCTTGCATCTTGTTCTTTCGATTACAATATTGCGACATCGCATATCGCAAATCACAACTTTTCCCTTTCTTTTTTCACCGCCATGTCATCTGCATCGCAAATCGTAGCCTGCAACCTTTACCATATCACAAATCTCACTTCGATGCACTTTCCACATCGCAAATCATAGCCTGCAACCTTTACCGCATCGCAAATTTCACTTCACGCATTTTAGTTCATACCGTTAAGTCCTTACCGCTATCCATTTAAACTTGTGATATTGCGATTTATGACCCGCGATGTTACTTGTCACACTTCGCACTTCACACAATTTAGTTTATTCCATTAAGTCATTATTGCTATCCATATAAACTTGCGAAGTTGGGATTGTGACATCGCACATCGCAACTTTTGTCCTCTATCGCACTCCACCATCGCAGTTTTGAGTTCTTTCCGCTCCAAATTCATTTCTCCCGTTATAATAGAGTTTTCTAAGTGTTTAACCCCCTCTTTATACTTCCAAACCTCATTTAATGTGTTAAACCCCCCATTAGCCTCTTTTAGCCCTTTTTCTTCCTCTAAGATGAAAATTAACTCTTTTTAGTTAGAATTAAGTCATGGAAAGTTTAGTTGCATGGATAAGAGCATGGTAGATTGATCATAGGATAAGTAGAATGTATTTAGATTTTTGGCTAAGTTAAGTGTGGTTTAGAATTAGTTTTATTTCTGCCATTTATTTTCAACAATTTAGCTTAGTTTCTTTTCAGTCATTTCCATTTCTGCCAATTAAATTAGTTCATTCTTGTCATTTCTTTTCAGCACTTTAGTTTAATTTCATTTCTGTCATTTCCTTCCAGTAATTTACTTTCCAGTTGTTCTCATAAGTTAAAAAATAACACCCTTTCGTAAAGCATAAGAGGATGACATGAACATAATGCATCTCTTGTGTATATAGCATTGTCACCTCAAATTTTTTATGTACCCTGGGTTGATAAAGTAAAGTAGGGAAGCCCCTGGGAGTTGCAACACTCTTGGTGCAATACCAGGGCTCACCACTTTTTGGTGCCGTTGTCGGGGAGGTGTCTAGTATATATTTTGATTTTGTTTTAGCATTCTTTTCTGCTTTCCTTTATTTTTATGTCACTTCAGAAATATTGAAAAAGTACAAAAAATATTTGATTTTCATGCCTCGTAGGACTAGGAATACTCAAAGAAAAACCTTACCTAAAACCCCCACATCACCTCCTAGCTAACCTTCACTCTTCTTCAGTGGCAGTGAGATTGAACCCCTATAGGAGAGCCTCCTGAATATTTTGAGGATCCTATTGGGAAAGAAAAAGAAGACCTTGTTTCAACTGAGGGACCTGCGTCACCTATCTTAACCATGGTTGGGACCTAGAGAGCCTTTCCCATAAAAGAGGCAGATGGGGACACTAAGATGAAAAAAATTAGCCCCTCAGATCTTCCACACTTCCATGGACTTACCTTTGAAGAACCTGACACATTCATGTTTGAATTTTCTGTTGTCTGTAGGACTTATGACTACACCTCTAATGATTAGAAGTTGAAGCTATTCCCATCCACCCTTAAGGATGCAGCCTTGCGCTGGTTCATGGGTCTGCCAGGGGATAGCATCACTACCTTGGCATAGATGGAAGAGACCTTCAACAACAAGTACAAATACTACTGTAGGCCCAAGGAAACTAAGGATGAGATATTTAGGATGACTCTAGGGCCTAATGAATCCCTAGAGGATTATGAAAAGAGGTTTCAATTGAACTATAAGAGAACCAACTGTACTCTTGATCCTGACTCACTCAAACTTGTACTTCTTCGAGGGATCAATGAAGAGATGATAGAAACCTTGAATATGTTATCAAGAGGACATATCTACCAAAAACCCTATGAAATAATAAAAAATGTCTTTTGAAACCATTCTAGGGCATTTAGGAAGAAGGGCAGAGCTAGCCAAAGTACATCCAATACCCCTTCCTCTTACGCCTTCATAAAAAATGAGATTGGAAACATGCTAGAGGACTTCAAGAGTGAAATTATTCACACCTTTTCTTTACAAATGGACACAATGTAGGTTAAAAGGAAGCAAGATGAATTAGAGAGAGCCATGACCATATTTTGTCCTAGATGTACCAGGAAACACCCAAGAAATTAATGTCCACTGAATGTCATAAATGTTTTCTTAGTCTGTGAAGAGAATCATGCCACAGAAAAGTGTCCCTCCTTACCTGGACTTAAATCTATATATCAATGTGGGGAAAAAATGCCAGAGCAACTCTGTTTCATCAACCAGAGAAGGCCTCAGGGCCCTCAGCCATATCAAAAAGGTATGCAAGGTGCACCTCACTCTTACTATTACAACAATCAGAGTGCACCATTGCAACCTTGGTACACCCCCACTCCTCCATCCTGGTCTACACCTCCTACTTGGCCTTCCAACCCTTCATATCATCCTTAGCCAGTAAACCAACCATTTCAACAGTATGTTCCACAAAAACCTCAGTGGAACAATCCATCCTAAGGATGGAGGCCTCAACAAAATCCACTACCCGCTCTAATGCCTCCACCCCAACCTCAAACTTAGCTTACTCATGCTGCTCCACCTAGGCTACCTATACCTACATAGCCCAATCCGAACCCAAACAACAGACTGGCATAACTGGCTCCCACTAGAGAAATATCCCATCCAACTTATGCTATGGAGATACAAAAGGTTAATCTCTGGTCGGGAAGAGTACTCCCAAACAACCATCCCCCATCTCCACCTATAGAGGTTGAGGAGGAAAAGGAAGAATATACCACTCAAATCCAACAACCTCCTTTTCTCGAGCGCTTGATCCACCCTATTCAGCACACCCAAGAGGAGACTGAACTCCTAGGAGAATTGGAAAATTTATGTGTAAAGATACCACTTCTATAGCCCATTAAGGATGTCCCTATCTACAATAGGCTCATCAAAGAAAAGTGCTTCAAGAAACCTGGAAGGAGGAAGAGAGATACCCCCACCATCAATGTGGTAGGACAACTGTCTGACCTAATGCTAGGGAAGGTGATATTTCCAAAATACCTGGACCCTTGTAGTCCAGTTGTTGATGTACATATAGATGGTGTCATAGTCCCCAACACTCTGATTGATTTAGGGGCTGCCATCAATATTGTTACCAAGGAAAATATGTTGAAACTTAATCTCCAAGGGAATTTGAGCAAAACCACAATAGTTCTGCAACTTGTAGATCGGTCCACAGTAACTCCGGAAGGAATTGTTGAGGATGTTATGCTTACCATTGAATCTTGGGAGTATCCTACAGTTTTACTTGTCCTACATCCAAAAACCATGTTTAATGGTTATCCTCTCATCTTAGGGAGACCTTGGTTAGCCACTGCAAACGCTGATATTAGTTATCAGGCTGGAAACATGACTATAAAAAATGGGCCTTTGTCTAAACAACTAGTGCTATATCCTCCAGCCCAGCCTTCGATTGATCATGATCTCCCTATATGGTTGGAGGATGAAGAACATGAGTTATATAACTTCCCCTATGTGTACCATATATGCTATCCTTAGAGGGGGGCAGCTTGATGAATATGAACTCATTGACCATGCCATTCAAAACCAGTCCTCCACTAACACTCCTCTCGAAATCCTAGTCAAAGAGTTTGAAAGCCAACCTTGGATGGAAGTGCAATCAGTTGAGACAACCTCTGAAACCACCAAGGTTGTCGAGTTTGGCCCATCTAGATCTCTCAAAATCAACCCAAACCCCTCAAATGAAGAGGAGAAGCAGCTATGCCAGCTTTTGAAAGAAAATATTGAAGCATTTTCTTGGGATTACAAGGACATGAAAGGGGTGCATCCTTTAGTATGCAGACATCAAATTTACATCAAAGAAGGATGCAAGCCTATGAGGAAACCCCAAAGAATAATGAACTCGACTCTAAAGGACATAGTAAAAGAAGAGCTGCAGAAACTATTGGATGTGGGGTTCATATATCCTATATTCGACACTGAGTGGGTATCTCCTCTTGTCCAATCCCAAAGAAGAATTGGAAGTGGTGAATTTGTGTTGATTATAAAGAACTTAACAAAGCCACCAAGAAAGACCATTTCCCTTTGCCCTTTATAGACCAAATCCTGGATGGCCTTGTAGGGAAGAAGTTATTTTCCTTCTTAGATGGGTTTAGTGGGTACAATCAAATTCAAATAAACCCTGAATATCAGGATAAGACTACTTTCACCTGCCCTTGGGGCACCTTTTCTTATAGAATCCTACCCTTTAGGTTATGCAACGCCCCGACCACCTTCCAGAGAGCTGTCCTGAGCATATTTTATGAGTTATTTCATGATTCTATCAAAATTTACATGGATGATTTCACATCATATGGGGATGAATTCCAGGAAGCTCTCTCCAATTTGGGTAAAGTACTAAGAAGGTGCATTGAGATGCATCTCTCCTTGAGCCCAGAAAAGTGTGAATTCCTGAAGAAAGCAGGGGTTGTATTAGGACACTCCATATCCTAAGCAGGAATAGAGGTAGAACCAAAAAAAATCACTATCATCAAAAGGGTATCTGCTCCTCAAAAGCAGAAAGATGTGAGGATTTTCTTTGGCCTAGTTAGTTACTATAGAAGGTTCATCAAATATTTCATCAATATGGCTCCACCATTATTTGGGTTATTGGCCAAAGATTCTGAGTTTATTTGGTCGAGTCCTTGTCAAGAGGCTTTTGAGCTCATTAAGAAGAATTTGACTACTGCCCCCATCCTTTAAGGTCCAAATTGGAATCTGCCTTTCCACATCCACAATGATGCATCCGAAAGGAAAGGAAAATGTTGTTGTAGATTTTTTGTACAGGTTAGTTCTCCCTACAGGTGAAGAAGGAACAGTGGATGATAAGTTGCTAGATGAACACATATTTTCCATATCAGCACTCTCACCATGGTTTTCTAATATAGCCAACTAATTAGTTGCTGGAAGACTCCCTCCTAATATTTCATTCAGGGAGAGGAGCAGAATCATTAGAAAAAGTGCCCCTTTCACATGGATTGGGGGGAATCTATTCAAGCTAGGCCCTAATAAAATCCTAAGAAGATGTGTGATGGATGAAGAAGTTTTTTATATCCTTTCTGAATGTCATGAAAACCCATGTGGAGGCCACTTTGCTGCAAAGAGAACTGCTTACAAAGTTTTGCAGGCGGGTTACTATTGGCCTACCCTTCACCAAGATCCTAGAAGATACACCAGTAGGTGTGACCAGTGCCAAAGGATGGGGAAACCCACAAAAAGGGATGAAATGCCTTTACACCTTCAGGTGGCTCTTGAGCCATTTAACAAGTGGGGCATGGGGTTTGTTGGACCCATCGATCCACCATCCAGAAAAAAGAAACATATAATAGTCTGCACTGATTACCTGGCAAAGTGGGCTGAAGAAAAAATAGTGAAGGTAGAAACCAAAGAAAAAGTAGCAGAATTTCTGAGGGAGAATGTGTTTTAAAAATTTGGATATACCAGAGAAATAGTCACTGATCAAGGATCACAGTTCACCTCTCACCTCATTGAGAATATTTTTAGGAAGCACAAGATTAAGAGTAGAACTTCTACTGCCTATCACCCTTAGGCGAATGGCCAAGTAGAAGTAAATAACAGAGCTTTAGAGAGCCTCCTCACTAAGGTTGTGAGCAACAGTAGAAAATATTGGGCAGATAGATTGGTGGAAGCTACTTGGGCCTACAACACCAGGATTCACTCCTTGTGAAGTAGTTTATGGTAAGAAAGCTCTACTTCATTTGTGTTTTAATTCAATACTTTAAGAATGGAAGCTGAATTAAATATAGATCTTAAAAATGCCCAAAAGGAGAGGTCGCTGCAATTAAATGGATTGGATGAGTTCATAATGCAAGCACTTCTTCACACAGAGGTAGTTCAGTTGCAAAGGAAGGTATGGCATGATAAGAACATCAAAGAAAAGACCTTCCAAGAAGAATATTGGGCACTGTTGTATGATTCAAGGTTTAAAGAATTCAAAGGAAAGATGATGAAAACATGGTTAAGGCCTTACATAGTGGAGAAATGCTTTGATAATGGCACAATTCAAATAAGGACCATAGATGAGGAAGGGATCCCCTTGCTTGTCAATGGTCACAGACTTAAAATTTACAAGAATATTTTATCAAGGGAAGAATTCATCAATTCAGTAAGAAAAGAGGTGTATGTGATGGGAAACTCCATATTTTCCCACACCTCCTCAAAGAAAAATAGAAATAAAAAAGAATAAGCTTGTGGGTTGAAAACCTCAATGGAGACAACTGACTTGCTCAAAAAAGAAAAAAAGAAAAAAAGAAAAAAAAGAATAAAGATCCATCGGTGAAAAATTCTCTGAGGCGCCCAAGGAAATTTTGTGGGTTAAAAACATCCATGGGGGGCAGGCCACTTTATTTCAAAAAAAAAATTAAAAAAGAAAGAAAAATAAAAAAACCAAAAAATGCATCTGCATCACTGTGTTTTTCTGTGTTTGCAGTTTTGCAGGTTGTTACTGGTTTTTGGAAAACACAGGGAATAATTCATCTTCTTTTCCCTTCTTCTATATTTCCATCCATCCCATCATTCACTCCATTCATCTTCATAACTTCCTCCATCACCTCCATAAACCACACTCCTCCATTCCTGAGCACAATGTAACAAGGGAAGCAACACACAAACAGACTTCTACAAACATCAAGAAGTTACTTCAAAAACAAACTTGTCATGGAATGCCAAGAAGGACAACATGGAAAGCTACATAACATAATACAAGAAAATGAGAATGCCACCCATGGCATCTCAAGTGCCCCACGCGACATCCACAGTAGAGAGAAACAACATACAAAGATTAGCATCTCATTTAGGAAGCTTCTCCTTTAGCAAGCTGCTCACTTAGAGAAGAGGAATATGGTGAAGAATGCAACAGATAAAAAGGCTTGTCTCAAACCTCCAACTCTTGCAACCACCTTGGAAACAACATGTAAACTTAGGTATAAGCTCTCACCCCTTGCTACACATTCATAATAGCAAGAAATAATTAATTTTCAGACTTAGAGTTTGAGGGGCATAAAGGTGGCTAGTTAACTTGGCTACCACTGTGAGGTATGGCTGGAAGAAAAATGGGAGTACACGCCACCTGGGCATGTAAAATAAAATTTTTAAATCAATGGAGTATAGGAGAACAAGGGGAGGAAAACATGCAGTCCATTCTGAATTAATAAGGAGGAGGAACCAATTGTCTACGATAGAACTGGAGCTGAGTGAAGTTATATTGGAACTCCAAATTTAGCTGCGTCATCTAATAAAAGGAGATATCATCTCATCCAAACTAGTGAATTGACAATTTTTAGAGGGAGAGGACCTATGAAAGAACGCATTGCTTGAAGAAGAAGAAGAAGAAGAACCAGAAAGGAAAAAAGAAAGAAGAAACCCGGGGTAGAACCAGAAGAAACAAGAAGAACTAGAAAAAGAGAAGGAAGAACTAGCAGAAACAAGAAGAACTAGAAGAAGAAGAGAGAGAGAAAAAGGGCCAAAGAAAAATGGAAGAGATGGCCATAGAATTCATAGAGATAGAAGAAAGTGGGCGAGAGACAGACTCACAACCCAACGTTACATCCCCTCACTACAGAAAGGTAACTGCCACCATAGCTCCTCTGAGCGCATAAAGAAAAAGGCAGACCTATAGGTATTTCAGAGCTGACAGGAATTAGAGAAAGCAAGAAACTTCTCCCCTAAGCCCGATCATCATTGAAGAATCACCAAGGGGGGTGGAAATAATCGAAGAAATATATCTAAAGGAGCAGCTGCAGAAGGCACAAACAGAGAATGTAGCGCTAAAGGAGCAATTGCAACAAAAAGAGGAGCAAGTAGCCACCATGGAGGACTTATGCATAGAAGCCTTTCAACACAGATTACCCTCTGACTCATATGCTGTGTACCTCAAAGGACAATAGATTCTATTTCAAGTCCACACTATAGCCTCCCATGGATCACTCCCTTTCCAAGTTTGTAGGCAATTCATGAAGTTCTACAAGCAAGCCAACATAGATGATCGGGAAAAGATGGAAAAGTTTTATATGCATAACTTTGTGCTGACAAATCTGGAGATTTGGGACCCCAATCCTACAATGGGGGATATGCAGTCAATGGCTCTAGCATCTTGGATGGTGAATGAGAACAATAGAGCCAAAGAGATATGGAAGGTCATGGGAAGAAGAAATAGAGAACCCTTATATCTCAGAACAGAGGTGTTCATCCCAAGAGGAGTCATCCTTAACCATCGAGAGATTGAAAAGGATCCTGCACTAGTTGAAAGGTACCTTCAGAATCAAAACTAGGTGATAGGCCACTTTGGTGATGTTTATAGGTAAATAGAAGAGGAGTGGATTATGGCTAGCCAGAGGAGATGGAACAACATCCCACATAGCCTCAAGAATAGGGAAGGGAGTATCATACTCCAGAAATACTGAGGGTGCATTGGAAAGAGCACCATTATACAAGAGGGACATGCAAGACAAAAAGATCTGAGGGTTGGGACTAAAGCTCATCCCACCTTTGCTGCTGGGGCTGACTGATGAAGAGGACATAGATGCACAAGATAGAGAATGGGAGAATGCAGAAAAGAAGGATGGATTTTACCCCCTTGGAGAAACTCCCACACTTATTCCTCAAGAAATCAGGAGGGCTGTCAAAGCTTTGAAGGAAATGGAGGGGGAGGATCAGTTGCTCAAAGGATGAGAAACCATTCAATAGGGGGGTGATGATGAGATCCATCATTAGACATATTTGGAGGATTTAATAGTCACCTTTTTGCCTTCTTATATCTCTTTTTCTTTATTTTTTATTATTATTGGGTTTATGATGCTAGTATAGGTGGTGATTAAGGCTAACATACTCTGAGTTCCTAATATAAGGTTGAGTGAAAAAAATCATGGTTTATTAAGAATTTTTATAAAGATTTTATCACAAAGACTTGGAGGAGACAACAAGGAGAAATTATAGGAGGATTGTCCACCCTCAAAGGCAGCTGAGGGATCCCAAAGATTCTCTTCATCAATTTGAATTCCACAAGAAACCGAAGGATCCCCAAGGATTCTCTCTAGCAATTCAAATTCCAAAGGCAGCTGAGAAACTCAAAGAGGAGAGCACTCAATATTGGTTTACTTGGAGTCCAGTGGACTCGATCACCATTTTCTAGGGAGATGTTGGTAGTTTCCTTGTAGAATAAATAGAGCAGAGCTAGAGCTAGGAAGAGTTAGTCTATCCTAGTCTCGCTTCCATTCATAATTATTGTTGTGAACTACCGAAGCTTTTTGTTTTATTCAGGGATCGAAAATTTCAGAGATGTATTCAGTTATTCTTTTATGAAATGAGAAGAATGATTTAATTTGATTGATTTAAGTTCAGAGGGCTAGTCTCGTGGGTTAGGGCCCAATCCATGTGCCTCAGTTGCTCTGTTGTTATTATCTTTTCCTTTCCATCATTTAGCTAGTTTTTCCTCTGTCATTTAAGTAATATATATTTATGATAAGTTTCATTTCTATTTATTTTTTGTACTATTGTAGTTTTAATTTCTTATGCATAGTGAAATAGAGGAAAAACTCCAAAACTATGGTCAAGTTCCCCCCTCTCATCTCTGTCAATAGAGTTCGAGTAGGGGCAGACCTTCCCACAGGCAAAAAATTATTTTTGTTCAAGTTCAGGGAAGAATTTGTATTACCAAGTCCAAGCCTTTCCATCACTATTTCATCTTGCATTTTTTTCTGTTTCCTGTACATGAATCTGCAGGTCTGCTTCACTTCAGAGCACTGCTCTTATGCTTGCAATTCCCTCCTTTACTTCTCACCTTAGTGCTACACTTACCTTCTTTAAAACACCCTTAATATCTTCAACCTTACTTCTCTATTTTTCTCTATTTTAACACTTACTGCTCGTTCCTTGCGATTGCGATATTGCGAAATCGAAAATTTCACTTCGTACTGCTTGATTTTTTCCTTGAAGACTTACCATTCTCCTTCACTGATTTCTTGCTTATTCCTTCATTCTATCGGTCACTGTCGCCGGACTCGTTTCAACCCAAAAACGATTGAAAACCATTGAAAATCAAACCTCCTCCTTCCTCCTCAAGACTACCGCCACCGTACGTCACACTTCGCAAATCACAACATTTAATGTTTACATTAACACTTACCACTCGTTCATTGCGATTGCGATATTGCGAAATTGCAAATCGCACTTCGCAACTCTTAGCTTTTACTTTTAACTCTTACTATTTGTTCTTGTGATTACGATATTGCTACATTGCATATCGCAAATCACAACTTTTCCCCTTCTTCTTTTCACCGCGACGTCATCTGCATTGCAAATCATAGCCCACAACCTTTACTGTATCATAAATCACACTTCGCTGCACTTGACACATCATAGATCGCAACCTACAACCTTTACCGCATCGCAAATCACACTTCGGGAATTTTAGTTCATTTTGTTAAATCCTTACCACTATCCATTTAAACTTGCGATATTGCGATTTGCGACCCGCCACGTCACTCGTCGCACTTCGCACTTTGCACAATTTAGTTTATTCCGTTAAGTCCTTATTGATATCCATCTAAACTTGCGAAGTCGCAATTACGACATCGCATATCGCAAATTTTTTCCATCGCACTTTTGAGTTCTTTCGCTCCAAATTCATTTATCCTGTTATAATAAATTTTTCTAAGGGTTTAACCCACTCTTTTTGCTTCCAAACCTCGTTTCATGTGTTAAACCCTCCATTAGCCTGTTTTATCCCTTTTTCTTCCTCTAAGCTGCAAATTAACTCTTTTTAGTTAGAATTAAGTCATGGATAGTTTAGTCGCATGGATAAGAGCATGGGAGATAGATCATAGGATAAGTAGAATGCATTTAGCTGTTTGGCCAAGTTAAGTGTGGTTTAGAATTATTTTCCTTTTTACCATTTAATTTCAGCAAGTTATCTTAGTTTCTTTTTAGTCATTTCCCTTTCTTCCAATTAAATTAGTTCATTCTTGTCATTTATTTTCAGCACTTTAGTTTAATTTCCTTTCTGTCATTTCCTTCCAGTAATTTACTTTCCATTTGTTCTCATAATTTAAGAAATATAACCATTTCTTAAAGCAAAAGAGGTTGAGATGAAAAAATTGCATCTACTGTGTATCTAGCACTGTCACCTCAAATTTTGTATGAACCCTGGGTTGATAAAGTAAAGTAGGGCAACCCCTAGGAGTTACAACACTCTTGGTTCAATACCAGAGCTCACCACACTTGAGAACAAATTGATAAATAAATTCCCTATTTTTCCCCCTAGCCACAACTTTGACATAGATAGTGCACTGCTCTAGCCGCAAGAAGCCCATAACATGCCCACGACTAGGCCCCTCTTACTGTGAGTTGCCCATAGAAATCCCACGGTCAGGGGAAGATTTCATTAAAAAATTTGAACCCCTCACTTCCAAACATAGTGGCTTGAAAATTACATGCAGAAACGACTGAGAGGAAGGTGATTCACCACTTACATGCTTGAAGATGGCCGCTTTCTCCTCCTTTCTCTTGCTCTCAAACCCTTGGAATCTCCCCCCTCCTTTCTTCACAAACTTCACAATAATCAACTAGAGAGGTATGAGTTCCTTTTAAAACCCTTTTCGACATCTTTTGGGTATCTTGAGGAATATTCATTTTTTAATTTTTGGGTTAAAGTGGGTTTTTGAGCTTTATGATCTGTTTTTAGTTTACCTTTTGCAGGAGGACTTGGGAGTCATTTTTTTTATTCTATATTTGGAGGATACCTTTTATTACATTGGGCCTGAGGTATAATCATTTTACTTGCATATAGGGGTAGATCTTTTTTACCGATTCTCCATTTTGACCGTTAGTGTTATTTATGCCTTAGGTCTGACCCCATCATGTTATGACTTTCACCACTCCCTGTATGCATGTCATAGCTTGGTGGTAGAGCTTACTCGCTCATAGAAGCCCTAGTTAATACCCATTTTTCCATATTGGTGCCCATGCAATCATTTTTTATGACCCTCAGAATCCCTCCTTCTGACCCACCATTACTTCGAATTTGAGCCTCATGTTCTCTTCTTCGTCATATTTCTGGCCATACCCTAGGAGGATTCCACACACTATCCATTGTGATTTCCACTTTTATTAGCTTTCTTCTGTAGTTTGAGCCTTGTTTTCACTTATCCATCGTCATCACCTGCTTGGACTATCGTTCACACTCACGTGGTGTTTTACCATTTCTTGGAGGAACCGTTGCGATGAGTGGTCCTATTAGCCAGCCTCGTGTCTTCCTTATGTCATGAGCAGTTCCATCATTTACTAGAACCAATTTCTACCCTTTATACCACTCGTTCCTCCAAGAGGAGTTTCCTTTAAGCTCTTTTCAGACTCATTAACTCAGAAAAGATTGTTGAGTGAACTTGTCTACTTCACGCTCATAAAAGTTCCTGAAGTGTTGTCTACCCAATATAAGTTTAACCCTTTTCCAGGCTGGGATAGACTAGTTACGAAAAAGGAATACCCTAGTTGATTGTGTCTAGGAGGTTCTCCCTTATATACTTTTATCTATTTTTCAGGCTTGGGGGACAACTTTACGAAAAATGAACTTATAAAAAAAAAAGAGAGAGAGATAAGGGAGGGAAAATCTATCTTCATTTTTCATCCATTAGAAGCATCAGTTGCATCACCCTTGAACATGACAACTTTTTGTATCATTATATTACATTTGGGTTTTAGCTTTCTTAGGAGATGTACCATCCATATGAGTCTCTTTACTCCTCTAGCTGGTTACTCTTCCAGTAATATGGAGCATGCCTTCATGCCTCCATCATTGTTGCATGATATCACATGGTGCTAATTTAGTCATGCTTCCAAGTTACTCTTGTGTCATGCCACTATGTGTTCAAGGAAATTTTCAGCCCGTGTCAACCATCTATAGTAGCCTGTTGACATTTTTGAGTCAGCCATCCCTGTGCCAGTTGTACTTCTTCTCTTATTGACTTCATTAATACACCACATAATCCTGGTATATTCCATGTCAATTGATGGGGAGTACAATAAGGTCCTCCTTCGATGGATATTATCCTATTTGTTAGCCACCTATAAATTTTTGGCATAGAAAATAGGTGGCTAAATATGTTTTTGAGCCTTCAAGAGAAACATTTTCCTTGAAAATCTATCATTCTTGAAGCCTCCATGTGTCTTCTATCCTTCAAATAAGATTCACTTCTGTTTCCCTCTTTATCCTAAAAAAACCTTCTTTTTGTCGAAGAAAGACTGCTTAAAACCCCTTTTTCCATCATTTTAACTCCTCCTTTACTCATGAATAAACCCAATTTTCTTCCTTATTTCTTCCATGAAATCCCTCAAAAAACTTCATCTAACCTTTAAAATCACCCTAAACCCTTTTTAAACCATGTCTTTCCCTTTACTTGGTTTAAAAATCATCCCTTTTACCTACCGGAACCCCTCATCTGGCTTAAAAAACACTATTTTGGCCTTAAAAACACCTCTTTACACTTTATAAGCCTCAAGCCCTCGAGTGATTATCTCCTTTATCCCTTCCATCTCATGCGACCTTAAGCCCAGTTATCAGGCGCTCAAAGGCCAAGAAACCCCAATAAAACTCACTCCCGAACCTTATTTTCCTTTGATTATTCATCACCCCGACGTTTCAATTTTAAGTTAATCTGGACCGTCAATCGGTATAGATCAACAGCCCTCGGTCACCTGATCTCTGTCCGTCCATCTACCTTAGCCCCTTTCCTTTTAAACCTTTCTGCCCCTTATTAAATCTGGATCGTCCATTCATCAGATCAGATGATCAAGATTAAACCCGATAGTCCATTGATCTGCCCACTCCATGATAAAGGACCTTACGTCATCCCTGGGCCCCGCTGACCTCATTAACCGTGCATCTCTCCCCGTCGCATGCGATCCACACCGTCGGATCTGGGTCCTCTGATCTGATGGTCAACGTTGCGTTTCGCATTTTTTCCGCGCTTGAACATTAACGCCCCAAAATTTTCCGAAACTGGTGGTTTTGAAAATGACACGTGTTATCTACTGTATCGTATCACATTTTTTTGGCGAAAACTGCATACCACCCAAAAATTTTGTGAAAACCACTATGTTTTTCCGCCTTACCACCTTTCTCCTCCGTAATGTCTTTTCGGCTTTTAATCTCAACTGTAGATCTTCCTGATCTAACGGTCCAGAATTAATTTCACCCCATTGCACTTTTTTCCCAACCCCCTCCCAAATGATTTCATCCATCAATCTCGGACGTTGATCATTTTGATCTAATGGCTCCGATTTAAACTCTCGCCCAAGCTTCCAAAGCAGTCTTCAAACCATTTTCAACTTTTTTCGTGTTTTTTGTTGCTTTTTTGCAGGTGGTGTGGGTTTTTCCACAGTTTTAAAAACGAAATGAAGGCCGAGAATAATAATCCACAGGCCATTATTCGTGAAAAAGAGGGACCATCAGGTTTTCATCGACCCTAATACGAGCCCTCCAGCACCATTGCAACCCGTGCAGCCATCAACAGAAGTCAAAGAGTATCAGAAGGAAGATTAAAGGGTTAAGGCATAATATTGAAGACTTAAAGCTTATATCCTATGTTTAAAGGATAAAGGATACAAATGAATACCATAATAATGATCAAGGAGTGCTTAATGAAGCCTAAAGCAACCAGAGCCTGATCAACATAACGTTCTTCTCCTAGAAATACTATCTACGTGACCTCCTCCCTATTCCATCGAGCACCAGAATAGTTATTACACTGACGGAGGCTTTAGAACTGTCAAAACAACATTTATGGAAGTATGGGAGACCTCAAAGACCTTCTGTCACTTTACTTATCTCAGAAGACAAAACAGAGTGCCAGTAGCCAGAGAGTACTTCAAAGAACATACCTGAAGTTATTGTCAGCCTGACATAGGCTTCTAAACCAGCCTAAAGGGTACAAACAATTCAATGCAAAGACATTATGCAGAGTGGGCATTCGAATTCTTCCTCCCCTCTTTCTTAATGGATCATTCAAGTTCATATCTACTACTCTACCTCCTCATTCACCTATAAGTATTCACTGAAAATTTGTCGTTGTGGGTTGGGATTTTATCGACTGTTTGAACTGTTATTGAAGGGAAGTAGTTGAGTAGTTTGTATTATAGTAGGCAGGGAAGAAAGTTTGGATTTTAAAGAGCCACTGGACTCAAAGTATGTGACTAGTTTTTCACATCAATTAAACAAGCAGATTCACAGGATCCTGGTCTATATTATTGGTGATGTTTCCCTTACTGTAACTGTCTTATTTCATGTTTTATCATATTTTCCATATTTCTAAGATAAAGAACAACAAGCGTAGATTAGGAAATACTGTTGGAAGTACCCTAAATCTCACTGTAAATATTTATCTTTATGTTTTCAACATTTGTGTATCTAAGAAAAAATTCAGCATAGTTTAACCAGTATAGAAATTGGCTTGTCCATGCTTACTAATATATGAATTTAGACTTTGTCCCTTAGATGTTCTTGTTTGGTTTCAACTAAAAGAATTGAGAAAATGGGGGATTAGAGTTAGCCCTGTTCCACTAGGTTCCTTTTCCAACAGTTAGCCTTTCTAAGATCCCTTTGAGTTGGTGTCAAAAGCATTGAAGGTTAAAAGCCTTTCTCTGATATTAGGCCCTGCTCTGTGGTTAATCTTAAATGTTTTCTACTTTCTGAAAGCAGTTATGAGGACTGCTGGATTGTCTTTCTTGAGAGTATGTTGAAATCAAGTTAAGTTAAAAGTATTTCCTTGATCTTAAGCTACCCTTTGTGTCTTTAATGAGAGTTTCCTTTGAAGTATGTCAAAATCAGGATAGGTTCAAAGTCCTTACCTGATCTTAGGCTGCCCTTTGGTTTCTTTCTTTCACCCATTCTTAATTTTCCATCTCACCATCTATCTAAAAAGATCCTTTGGTATAGATGACTTTCCATATGGAAACCCTTGGATAGTTGTATGCAAGTAATTCCCTTTCATGACTCCATAGCCCAATGGATTGACACTTCTCTTGACCTATCTTCCCATGTTGAAACATCCTTCTATTTAGTTCCTTCTTTACTTCCATAACCTTCTCAGTTAATGATCTACAACCAAAAAAACAAAATAAAAAACCCTTGTGCTTCATACCTAGCCTAATACCTCAATTTGAGCCTTAAATATATATCTTTCCTTACATTTATAGAGAGATCCCTCTCTGGATCTAGGAGGGCTAGATCCTAGGATCCCAAAGTGGTTTTATATTGTCTTATCTTTTTGTCTTGCCAATCTGGCCAAAACATAGGAACCACAACATAATGGCGACTCCACTAGGGAGCTTCTGAGTGACTTTCATCTTAGATATCCTTAGGACCTCAGAAGACCCAAAATCTCTAGTTAGATTGGTATTTAATTGCTGATGGTGGACAACATCCTGCTTCAAACATTCAAATAAATCCACCTGGTGACTCCACACTCCATAACTCTCAAAAGACCAAATGACTCCACTGGTAGAAGATTCTGAACTGGTTGAGAAGATACAATGACCTCTTTTTACAAACATGGATCCAAGTATGGATAGAGAAGCAAATCTAAATGCTTTGATGGACAGAGTGACAAGACTGATGAACATACTTGGTGAAAAATTAGTGGAGAGGTATGAGGCTAGTCTAAATGTTGATTATCTAGAGCAGCCCATCCTTTTTCCAGAACAAGAGCAAGCTCAACCTATACAAGACCTAGACAATGAGCAAGACATGTATGATGCTCAAGAATCTATAGAAGATGAAGAGGAAGGTAGTCAAGAAACGTCTGACTGCCTACCTATATCTTGTACTATGCTGATAAGAGAATTTTATGACCAAATGGCAAAAGCTAATAGGGAACGCTGCTTTGAGGGAACAATTAACCACTTAGAAGATGTACAATCTGATGTGGAGGGAGAACCTGCACATATAGGAAATCCCCCTCTAGATTATAACTCATCTCGGGTTTCACAAGAAGAGTGGCAGCTTGATCATATAGAAGAAACAACTCATGAGCCTTGTATTATAACTGAGTATAATCATGATCACGAGGAGTTTTTTGAAACAGAAAGAGATAAGGAAACATCAGAAAGTCCTCAAGGTTTCCTTGCAAGCACAAGTGAAGATCTCCTAGAAGAGACTCAAGAAGACATCCAACCTCCAAATCAGTCAACACAAAAAACATAGAGTTGTTGCACTTTTTCTCAAAGAAACACAAGAACATATTCCCCTTTGACAGAAGAAAAAATAGATCATATCATCAATAGAAAGCCTGCCTCTGAGATATTTTATAGAGAAAAAACTCTTTCTAATTCACCTACTGAGCTTGGTTGTACAGATCCATAAAGCTCCCCTATAAATCAGAATGAAGGAAGACTTGCTGATAATCCAGTATGTCTGATTGGTAGCATTACTTACATTCATGATTTTCCTATTTTTGATCTATCTGATGATGATGTTCTCCAAAAAGAAGATGATCTTGCAGGACCATCATTAGTAGATTTGTGGAAGGAAGATAAGTTCCATCTACTTCAAGAAAGTAATGAGCCAATGCAGGCTATCTATGATAATGATGGGGAAAGTTATGAAAGTCTAGTAGCAGATGAAGATTCATTGAATCTCCACTCTGCTTTATATCAAATCATCAGTAACATTTTTCATGTGATTGGGGATCAGCAACCTTTCATCTCAAAGGATGAGGAGGAAGACAATGAAGAATTTCTTGAGTTAAAAGAAATTGAAGAACCTTCTCCTGAAAAGGTTGAGGTAACCAAAGAAACCCCTGCTCAAGAATATGTTAGTATTTTCACAGAGCTTAGCCCACCAGATCAGAATATCTCAGAGCTACAAGAGGACAGAACTGCCAAATATGATGAGTCCTCCAGTTCAGATGATGATGAAGATGAGGAAGATTTTCTTTCTCAAAATAATATTTTTCTTGATCTAGTGGAAGAGGAAGCAACCCTGGTTGAAACCTACTTGTGAAATACTCACAACCAGGCTTTATTTCAAGATCCTTATGCTCATTTCCTGCAGACATTTAGAGAAGTATCAAAGGTCATCAAGAGCAGCTTGTCGTAGACAACAAGAAAAATTTTAAAGGTTACTTCTGAAAATCAAAGAGAATGGGAGTGGCGCTGCCTATCCAACATGCTTAAAGAGATGAGCAGAGACCAGTCATGGTATCATCTGATTGACTGGATGTATTGGAAAAGAGAGTTTGTCAACTAGACATGTAAATATTCCAAGTTAGAGTAGGATTGGTAGGAAATATCAATAAAGCTCAGTCTGTGAGAATTTAGTTAGTTGTTGATTTTTTCTTTGAAGAAAATTCAAAAAATACAAAAAAAGATGAAAGGAAAGGTTCAGATATGCTCAAAACTTGAACCAGTAGAGAAAAGAAAAATGAAGCAGCTCTAAAAAGATTGAAATCAGAGCTGAAATGAAAAAGGAAGGTGACTCTAACAAGCTCAAAATCTAAGTCACAAAGAAGAAGGAAGGATGCTGGTGATTTTTAGATTTGAAGCCTTCAATTTTTGTTTTCAATTTCTGCAAATTTCAGTCCATGTGTAGCTTGTCTTTATGCCATGGACCTACAAAAAATCAAACAGTCTAATCTTGGTTTGTATGTATTTAAATTTCTGTTTTAGAATGTAGAGAATGAAATATGTTAGACAGCTTAATCCTGGAAGATATTAGTTTAGGTAGAGAAGCTATGAGTCCAAATGTTTAATCTGGTCTCATGGAGAAATAAGGGTAACCGTAGATAGGTTTATTTTCCTGTTTACAAAAAATAATGATGTGAAAGTTCTGCAAGTCTAAGTGCACCTTGAAGAGAAAATGCTAGGACAATAGGATGGGTAGGTAGTTGTTTGGGAAAATGTTTTCTACTGATATAGTATCCATCATGTTTATGGCAGTTGATCAAAGAAGAAAGGATGGTCAAGTATCAAGCATCTGGCCTACTTCCAAAGATTATTTTATGAGATTCTTGACACCTTCAAGAAGAAGCTATCCCCATGTGGAGCCACTGTTAGCCACCTATAAATTTTTGACATAGAAAACAGGTGGCTAAATATGTTTCTGAGCCTTTAAGATAAAAATTTTCCTTGAAAATATATCATTCTTGAAGCCTCCATGTGTCTTCTATCCTTCAAATAATCTTCACTGTTTTTTCCCTCTTTATCCTAAAAAAACCTACTATTTGCCGAAGAAAGACTGCTTAAAACCCCTTTTTCCATCATTTTCACTCCTCCTTTACTCATGAATAAACACCATTTTCTTCCTTATTTCTTCCATGAAATCCGTCAAAAAACCTTCATAAAACCTTCATCTAACCTTTAAAATCACCCGAAACCCTTTTTAAACCATGTATTTCCCTTTACTTGGTTTAAAAATCATCCCTTTTACCTACCGGAACCCCTCATCTGGCTTGAAAAACACTATTTTTGCCTTAAAAACACCTCTTTACACTTTATAAGCCTCAAGCCCCCGAGTGCTTATCTCCTTTAGCCCTTCCATCTCATGCGACCTTAAGCCCGGTTATCAGGCACTCAAAGGCCAAGAAACCCTAATAAAACTCACTCCAGAACCTTATTTTCCTTTTATTATTCATCACCTTGAAGTTTCAATTTTAAGTTAATATGGACCGTCGATCAGTACAGATCAATGGCCCTGGATCACCCAATCTCCACTTATCCATCTACCTTATCCCCTTTCCTTTTAAACCTTTCCGCCCCTTATTAAATCTGGATCGTCCATTCATCAGATCGGACGATCATGATTAAAATCGATAGTCCATTGATCTGCCTGCTCCATGAAAAAGGACCTCACGTCATCCCTCGGCCCCACTGACCTCATTAACCGTGCATCTCTCCCCACCGCATGCGATCCGCACCGTCGGATTTGGGTCCTCTGATCCGACAGTCGATTTTGCGTTTCGCATTTTTTCCACACCTGAACGTTAACGCACCAAAATTTTCTGAAACCGGTGGTTTTGAAAAGGACACGCGTCAGCTAGTGTATCGTATCGCATTTTTTTGCGAAAACCGCATACCGCCCAAAACTTTTGCGAAAACCACTATGGTTTTCCACCTTACCACCTTTCTCCTCTGCAAGGTATTTTCGGCTTTTAATCTCAACCGTAGATCTTCCTGATCTAATGGTTCGGACTTAATTTTGACCCATTTCACTTTTTGCCCAACCTCCTCCCAAATTATTTCATCAATCAATCTCAGCCGTTGATCATTTTGATCTAACGGCTCCGATTTAAACTCCCGCACAAGCTTCCAAAGCAGTCTTCAAACCTTTTCACAGGTTTTTTTGTGTTTTTTGTTGGTTTTTTGCAGGTGATGTGGGTTTTTCCACATTTTTAAAAATGAAATGAAGGTCGGGAATAATAATCTGTAGGCCATTATTCGTGCAAAAGAGAGACCATCAGGGTTTCATCGAACCTAATACGAGCCCTCCAGTGCCATTGCAACCATTACAGCCATCATAAGAAGTCAAAGAGTATCAGAAGGAAGATTAAAGGGTTAAGGCATAATATTAAAGCCTTAAAGCTTATATCTGATGTTTAAAGGATAAAGGATACAAATGAATACCATAAGAATGATCAAGGAGTGCTTAATGAAGCCTAAAGAAACTAGAGCCTGATCAACAGAACGTTCTTCTCCTAGAAAGACTATCTACATGACCTCCTCCTTGTTCCATCAAGAACCTGAATGATTATTACACTGACAGAGGCTTTAGAACTATTAGAACAGCAGTTATGGAAGTACAGGAGACCTCAAAGACCTTCTATCACTTTACTTATCTCCGAAGACAAAACAGAGTGCCAGCAGCCAGAGAGTACTTCAAAGAACATACCTGAAGTTATTGTCAGCCTGACATAGGCTTCTAAACTAGCCTAAAGGGTACAAAAATGTCAATGAAAAGCCATTATGTAGAGTGGGCATTCGAATTCCTCCTCCCCTCTGTCTTAATGGATCATTCAAGTTCATATCTACTACTCTACCTCCTCATTCACCTATAAGTATTCACTGAAAATTTGTCGTTGTGGGTTGGGATTTTATCAATTGTTTGAACTGTTAATGAAGGGAAGTAGTTGAGTAGTTTGTATTATAGTAGGCTGGGAAGAGAGTTTGGATTGTAAAGAGCCACTGGACTCAAAGTATGTGACTGGTTTTGCACATCAATTAAACAAGCAGAGTCACAGGATCCTGGTATATATTATTGGTGATATTTCCCTTACTGTAATTGTCTTCTTTCATGTTTTATCATACTGTCCATATTTCTCAGATAAAGAACATCAAGAATAGATTAGGACATACTGTTGGAAGTACCCTAAATCTCACTGTAAATCTTTATCTTTATGTTTTCAGCCATTTGTGTATCTAAGAACAAATTCAACATAGTATAACCAGTATAAAAGTTGGCTTGTCCATGCTTACTGATGTATGAATTTAGAATTTGTCCCTTAGATGTTCTTGTTTGGTTTCAACTGAAAGAATTGGGAAACTAGGGTATTTGAGTTAGCCCTGTCCCACTAGGTTCCTTTTCCAACAGTTAACCTTTCTAAGATCCCTTTGAGTTGGTGTCCAAAGCATTGAAGGTTAAAAGTATTTCTCTGATCTTAGGCCCTGCTCTGTGTTTAATCTTAAATGTTTTCTACTGTCTGAAAGCGGTTATCAGGACTACTGGATTTTCTTCCTTGAGAGTTTGCTAAAATAAGGTTAAGTTAAAAGTCTTTCCTTGATCTTAAGCTACCCTTTGTGTCTTTAATGAGAGTTTCCTTTGAATTATGTCAAAATCAGGATAGGTTCAAAGTCCTTACCTGATATTAGGCTACCTTTTGGTTTCTTTCTTTCACCCATTCTTAATGTTCCATCTCACCATCTATCTAAAAATATCCTTTGGTATAGATGACTTGCCCTATGGAAACCCTTAGATAGTTGTATGCAAGTAATTCCATTTCATGACTCCATAGCCCAATGGATTGAAACTTCTCTTGACCTATCTTCCTATGCTGAAACATCCTTCTATTTAGTTCCTTCTTTACTTCCATAACATTCTCAGTTAATGATCTCCAAACAAACAAACAAAATAAAAAACCCTTGTGCTTTATACCTAGCGTAATACCTCAATTTGAGCCTTAAAGATATATCATTCCTTATATTTATAGAGAGATCCCTCTCTGGATCGAGGAGGGCTAGATCCTAGGATCCCAAAGTGGTTTGATCTTGTCTTATCTTTTGGTCTTGCCAATCTGGCCAAAACATAGGAACCACAACATAATGGAGACTCCACTGGGGAGCTTCTGAGTGAATTTCATCTTAGATATCCTTAGGACCTCAGAAGACCCAAAATCTCTAGTTAGATTGGTATTTAATTGCTGATGGTGGACAACATCCTGCTTCAAACATTCAAATTCATCCCCTTGGCGACTCCACACTCCATAACTCTCAAAATACCAAATGACTCCACTAGTAGAAGACTCTGAACTGGTTGAGAAGATACAGTGACCTCTTTTTACAAACATGGATCCAAGTATGGACAGAGAAGCAAAGCTAAATGCTTTGATGGACAGAGTGACAAGACTGAAGAATATACTTGGTGAAAAAATAGTGGAGAGGTATGAGGCTAGTCTAAACGTTGATTATCTAGAGAAGCCCATGATTTTTCCAGAACAAGAGCAAGCTCAACCTATAAAAGACCTAGACAATGAGCAAGACATGTATGATGCTCAAGAATCTATAGAATATGAAGAGGAAGGTAGTCAAGAAATGCCTAACTGCCTACCTATATCTTGTACTATGCTGATAAGAGAATTTCATGACCAAATGGAAAAAGCTAATAGGGAATGCTGCTTTGAGGAAACAAGTAACCACTTAGAAGATGTAGAATCTGATGTGGAGGGAGAACCAACACATATAGGAACTCCCCCTCTAGATTATAACTCATCTCAGGTTTCACAAGAAGAGTGGAAGCCTGATCATATAGAAGAAACAACTCATGAGCCTTGTATTCTATTTGAATATCATCATGATCATGAGGATTTCTTTGAAACAGAAAGAGATCAGGAAACATCAGAAAGTCCTCAAGGTTTCCTTGCAAGCACAAGTGAATATCTCCTAGAAGAGGCTTAAGAAGACATCCAACCTCCCAATCAGCCAAAACAAGAAACAGAGAGCTGCTGCACTTCTGCTCAAAGAAACACAAGAACATCTTCCCCTTTGACAGAAAAAGAAATAGATCAGATCATCAATAGACAGCCTGCCTCTGAGATATTTTATAGAGAAAACACTCTTGCTAATTCACCTACTGAGCTTGGTTGTACAGATCCAAAAAGCTCCCATATAAATCAGAATGAAGGAAGACTTGCTGATAATCTAGTATGTCTGATTGGTAGCATTACTTACATTCATGATTTTCCTATTTTTGATCTATCTGATGATGATGTTCTCCAAATAGAAGATGATCTTGCAGGACCATCATTAGTAGACTTGTGGAAGGAAGATCAGTTCCATCTACTTCAAGAAAGTAATGAGCTAATGAAGGCTATCTATGATACTGATGGGGAAAGTTATGAAAGTCTAGTAGTAGATGAAGATTCATTGAATCTCCACTATACTTTATATGAGATCATCAGTAAAAATTTTCATGTGATTGGGGATCAATAACCTTTCATCTCAAAGGATGAGGAGGAAGACAATGAAGAAGGCAAAGGACCTCACGTCATCCCTTGGCCCCACTGACCTCATTAACCATGCTTCTCTCCTCGCCGCATGCGATCCGCACCGTCAGATCTGGGTCCTCCGAACCGACGGTCGACATTGTGTTTCGCATTTTTTCGCGCCCAAATGTTAACACCCTAAAATTTTCTGAAACCAGTGGTTTTGAAAAGGACACGCATTAGCTAGTGTATTGTATCGCATTGTTTTTGCGAAAATCTCATACCGCCCAAAACTTTTGCGAAAACCACTATGGTTTTCCACCTTACCACCTTTCTCCTCCGCAATGTATTTTCGACTTTTAATCTCAACCGTAGATCTTCCTGATCTAACGGTTTGGACTTAATTTCGCCCCATTGCACTTTTTTCCCAACCTCCTCCCAAATGATTTCATCGATCAATCTCGACTGTTGATCATTTTGATCTAACGGCTCCGATTTAAACTCCCGCCCAAGCTTCTAAAGCAGACTTCAAACCTTTTTCATAGGTTTTTCGTGTTTTTTGTTGGTTTTTTGTAGGTGATGTTGGTTTTTCCACAGTTTTAAAAACAAAACGAAGGCCGGGAATAATAATCCACAGGCCATTATTCGTGCAAAAGAGGGACCATCAGGGTTTCATCGACCCTAATACGAGCCCTCCAGTGCCATTTCAACCTATGCAACCATCAACAGAAGTCAAAGAGTATCAGAAGGAAGATTAAAAGGTTAAGGCGTAATATTGAAGACTTAAAGCTTATATCCGATGTTTAAAGGATAAAGGATACAAATGAAGACCATAAGAATGATCAAGGAGTGCTTAATGAAGCCTAAAGTAACTAGAGCCTGATCAACAGAACGTTCTTCTCCTAGAAAGACTATCTAAACGACCTCCTCCCTGTTCCATCTCGCACAAGAACGATTATTACACTGACAGAGGCTTTAGAACTGTCATAACAACAGTTATGGAATTATGGGAGACCTCAAAGACCTTCTGTCACTTTACTTATCTCAGAAGACAAAACAAAGTGCCAGCAGCCAGAGAGTACTTCAAAGAACATACCTGAAGTTATTGTCAGCCTGACATAGGCTTCTAAACCAGCCTAAAGGGTACAAAAAATTCAATGCAAAGCCATTATGCAGAGTGGGAATTCGAATTCTTCCTCCCCTCTATCTTAATGGATCATTCAAGTTCATATCTACTACTCTACCTCCTCATTCACCTATAAGTATTCACTGAAAATTTGTCATTGTGGGTTGGTATTTTATCGACTGTTTGAATTTTTATTGAAGGGAAGTAGTTGAGTAGTTTGTATTATAGTAGGCTGGGAAGAGAGTTTGGATTGTAAAGAGCCACTAGACTCAAAGTATGTGACTGGTTTTGCGCATCAATTAAACAAGCAGATTCATAGGATCTTGGTCTATATTATTGGTGATGTTTCCCTTATTGTAACTGTCTTCTTTCATGTTTTATCATACTGTCCATATTTCTCAGATAAATAAAAGCAGGCATAGATTAGGACATACTGTTGGAAGTACCCTAAATCTCACTATAAATCTTTATTTTTATGTTTTCAGCCATTTTTGTATCTAAGAACAAATTCAGCATAGTTTAACTAGTATAGAAGTTGGCTTGTCCATGCTTACTGATGTATGAAATTAGACTTTGTCCCTTAGATGTTCTTATTAGGTTTCAACTGAAAGAATTGGGAAACTGGGGGATTAGAGTTAGCCCTGTCCCACTAGGTTCCTTTTCCAACAGTTAGCCTTTCTAAGATCCCTTTGAGTTGGTGTCAAAAGAATTGAAGGTTAAATTCTTTCTCTGATCTTAGGCCCTGCTCTGTGTTTAATCTTAAATGTTTTTTACTGTCTGAAAGCGGTTATGAGGACTGCTGGATTGTATTCCTTGAGAGTATGCTGAAAGCAGGTTAAGTTAAAATTCTTTCCTTGATCTTAAGCTACCCTTTGTGTCTTTAATGAGAGTTTCCTTTGAAGTATATCAAAATTAGGATAGGTTCAAAGTCCTTACCTGATCTTAGGTTGCCCTTTGGTTTCTTTCTTTCACCCATTCTTAATGTTCCATCTCACCATATATCTAAAAATATCCTTTGGTATATATGACTTGCCCTATGGAAACCCTTGGATATTTGTATGCAAGTAATTCCCTTTCATGACTCCATAGCCCAATGGATTGACACGTCTCTTGACCTATCTTCCCATGCTGAAACATCCTTCTATTTAGTTCCTTCTTTACTTCCATAACCTTCTCAGTTAATGATCTCCAACCAAACAAACAAAATAAAAAACCCTTGTGCTTCATACCTAGCCTAATACCTCAATTTGAGCCTTAAAGATATATCATTCCTTACATTTATAGAGAGATCCCTCTCTGGATTTGGGAGGGCTAGATCCTAGGATCCCAAAGTGGTTTTATGTTGTCTTATCTTTTGATCTTACCAATCTGGCCAAAACATACGAACCACAACACTATTTACTTCAGCTCATTATCCAAGAGATTGATCTAGGAACAGGTAGTACCTTGAAGCTTGCAGTCCTCAAAGGCAGGATTCCTCGCGATCGACAGTGGGTTTACATCATTGGCTCCTGATTGGTCGAGTTAAATGGTGTTCGACATCAACTCATTTTTTCATAGTTACTGGACAGTGCGAGATCCCTTGGGTTCGCTTTTCCTCATTGTTGAATTCCCTCGCGTCTGTTATTGGTTTACCTTATTTTATAGAAATCAAGAGGTTTCTACTATTTCTCGACTTCAGCTCATATATTTGCATGAGTAGATTCCTACCATTAGGGTTGTGTCGAATACCTTGGGTTAGAAACATCTCACTCTTATATGGCATCCTTCCCATGTTGTGTTGGAGTTATGTATCATTTATGTACTTTGAGGGATATTTGGGACACTCCTATGTCTATAGTCCTACTGCTGTATACTGTGACATAGATCCACGATTTTATTCCTTAGTGGCTATGCTTTATTCACCGAGTCACATTAATCCATTGTGTATATCTGTCGTGGCCATGATTAGTATCTTCTTATCATGGATTTATAGTATATTTTTGGCGGCCATGATTAGTATCTTCTTATCACCGAGCATGGGTGTGCCCACCTCGGGGATGTTATCAACATAGTTGAGACTTCAGCTTCAGTGTTTACCGATCCATGTTCTTGGATCTGTTTACCCACTACCACTTTGACCTTTTATTTTTTTCTAATGTATTTTGGATATTATTTGTTCATTATGAACTCATACATTAGGGGGTATCTGTTATCTACCTATTTTTCTACCCCTACATCACTGACCCTTAGCCCTCATGATCAATTGCTTTTTTCCTGACTTGAGGTGACCATTTTTCTAGTTTTACCCTTAACCATAGCTTATTAGGATTTTTCCCATGGTTAAGGTCCTTCAGCCATGAACTGGGCCTCTTATGCCCGAAGCTAATGCCCTAATTCCTATTTTTTGAGCCTGCAGTCAAGGGAACTTTCCTAAATGACTCAGTTCTTAGGAGATCACCTCGATAAATTTATGATTCAAGTTTTCTAGGACTGATCCATTAGAATTTTCTCTAACTTCTCATCATCCTATGTTTCCACATTCATCCTCTCGGGACCTATCATCTACCTATTTATACTAGATATTTTGGGAGGGTCAGGTGAGTTTTGGAGAGCCATACTATTGTTGCGCTGAGATCTTGATTCAATTTGCTGCTATCTTTCTATCATCTTGAGAGATTGTTAGATCTTAGTTTCTATGTGAGTTCTCTTCATACTCATCCATCACACCTAGTGGGGAAATTTTTCGAATCACAGAGAGGAGATGTTGGATCATAAGTATAGAATCGTTGTATCATTTTTTTGAGATTAATGAAGATCTATTTTTTCTCCCTCATATGATCATGTTTCATTTTATGTGATTGTTTTATCATTATATCTTTTTTTGTCTAATAATATTCTGAGGAACGTCACTTATCATCCTTGTATGTTTGTGATTGTATGCAGGTATTGAGATCAAAAGAATATTGGGTAGATCGCTCGTGTGGAGTGTAAGAATTCTACTTCGAACTCAAGATCTATCCCCAATTTGTGAGGAGGCAAGGTAATTTTCTCTTTGTCATGGCATAGATCCAATTGCATGCTGCTTGTGAAAAATGTGGAATTGGGGATCTTGTATATCTTCTTAGTCGTGCTTGTGCTTTTCTAGTGATCTAAGAGACACTAGATCATGGAGCAACAACTCATTGTGATTTTTATTGCAACACATTTGTTCCCAAACTGCATTCCAAACAGAGAAACCAACCAACAAAAAAAATCGAATCAAATCTATTCTTAAATTGTTGTGGGCTAGAAGGACCCAATTTAATATTATATTGAGCTTTTATCCAACCAAGGTCTACTAAAAAAAATATGCACTGTTTTCTAAATTTGTCCATGATTGACAATCCAAACTTTGGGGAATTTGTTCCAATTTGTCCCCTTCTCACATCTGTATAAATGTGTGGTAGAGAGTGGGTTAAAGGGGGTTCTTTTGTTGTTGTTTTTTTTATGAGGATAGATGTAGGTATGTAACAGAGTATATTGGAGAGAGGAGGTTTCCAAATATTTTTTTTCCAAAGTATGACCATTTGGGAATTGTTGATGACAAATATGTAACTCTAAAATCATTGTCAGATTAATGCAAATGCTAATTTTTGGTGTTGAGATCATTGGAAGTGTAAATAAACTTTTATTTTGTAGATTTATAAGTAGCGTGATAATGTGGGAGGGCCCACCAACCTGACCCATGTTTCCCCATTCCTTCCTTTTTATAATGTAGTATAAATCGATGGTTTTTCTTTTCTTTTCTTTTTGCATCGCTTGTGACTTGCTTAAATGTATTATTTAGTTATTATTGAATTTCTTTTTTCTTACAAGTGTTGCTTAGTTGCAGGAGAAGTATTTATCATTGAAGGGAAATGATACATGCTGCAACCCTCTTGGTTTTATAATCATATAATTTTATTATTATGAAAAACCTATTTCCTATTAAGAAGGGATGTTTTGTGAAACCCCAATGATCACCATATCTCATCGCTTCTCCCTTTCGCTACTTGAATTTAAATTATTGTTTTGATAAAAATGAGTTTTGTTTTTGAATAGAAATATATGCATTAAAATTCTTCCTTGCTTGCATGAATAATTTCTTAGGTCATGATGAAATATTGCAACCTATGGGGAAGGGGCTTTGTGTTGACGCCCCAGTTAGCACACATCTCCTAGATTTACTTTTTCTTATGAATGCCTTTTTTCCTACTAATTCCCTAAAATATACACATATAGTGTAGCATCTCGAAGTCTATGAACTATTTGTTGATAATTTATGTTAGAATTATTAAGAAAACCTGATCAATAAAGCACATCCACAAATGCGGGAAGCATCCTTTGGATTCCCCAATTAGGATTTTCTTGGAGAAACCTGTGTATGTTTGTGTGTGTAGTTTAATAGTTTTTATGCATCCTTTGTTACTAAGATGATTTTCTTAACATGAATGAGTAAATTCTGCCTTGAAGGAATCGTTAACTTCATACAAATGGCTGCCACTATTTCACCAAGTAGAACAACAATTTCATAAGTGACATTAGGGTCAGCTTAACAACATGTCTCCAAAGACTTCAACCAACACAACTAGGGACATGAAATGTGTGCCATACCACTCTAGCTAAGTTCCTTTTACCTTTTTTACTAAGATAATATTTAACATATGTATAATAAATTATGAGCATATTAATGATCATGATAAATTAATGCATCCTAAAAATAAAATATCTATTAGACACACTTATATTCAAATTCACCCCTTTTGAAAGTTCGATGTTCATTTTTTGACTTGTACCACCTCATAGTCAATGTTAGACATCTAATTTTTAATTATTTTCGTGAGTATAAATTTGTGTTTACATACATTTCTTTTGTAATTAATTACTTCTATTCTATTATATTATGAAACAAAATATGCATGGGTACAACAAAAACAAAAAATTTAGATCTAGCTTGTTGAGAGAAAATCAAACTAACTTAAATGATTTAGAGATAAGCCTAAAAATATTATTTTTCCAAAGAGTCCACACAAAGGTTAAAATATGGAATCAACATACATAGAGGGAATCAAACATCTGAGTTGAAATGTTTCATCAAAGAAACAAAACGAGACCGGTCCACCAATAGGGAAACTAGAACTAATATGGCAAAAAAATATGATAAGAAGTACGTAAAGTAAGTAGGGCTACAAACAAAAATATTTAAGAACTTGGAGAAAACCCATTAGAAATCTTCTTGATCAAATGAATACTGAGAGGGGTATATTTTGAAGCTTTTATCGATGTTGGTTGAATAGTTCTTCCATTTTTCCAAACAAGCTAGGCGTGGTGAGTGACTAGTAATTAATTTTGTCTCTCTAAAGTAGTTAACCACTATTAAATTTATTGGTGATTAGAGTCCCTCAAAAATATGGCTCGCACAAAAAAGGATGTGGTGTAATAGTACAATTCCGCCATCTGAAAGAATTTGTTATCTCTTATGTCAATGAAGGAAAGGCACAGAAAAAAAATATCATGTCACCTGATCCATAGTTCCATCCTCAATATAGGGTCACTAAATATTTACATAATCCTCTAAGGGCTTTGACAGAGTCCTAGATGGTAGACGAGGTATTATTAAAAGTGATAGTTGCAGTCACAACATCATTATTAGCCCTTGTTATACACTACTTATAGTAAGAAAGGGTCTCCCCTAGCCATGATATACATGGCGCCATATTCACACGAGCTATAATAAAAACCCTATTATTTAAATTTCCAACCATGAAAAAACCTTTAGAAGTGAAGCTATTATAAAAATGCAAACTTTCCAACTAGGATACTGGGTTTATTGCATGGCCACCACTGAGACTTGAGACATTGAATTTACATTACCAACCACTTTCAAGTGGATTCATGGTGTTGATTTCCTTCATGATTTTAATTGATACTAGCTATTTCATTTGGGCATCATTCAATTGATGAAATCCTTATTCTAGTGCAATATCAAACCATCCATTTATTTCCTCGACAGGGTTTGCAAGTCTAGTAGGGAGGGTTTTTCATGTGGGAACATGCATGTCACCTTGGATATGTGACTGTGTTACTTATCCATCAATCCGTGCAAATACATAATATAGGGATTTGTTCACATACATTAACCATATTATGAAAATTGGGTTAGTGAAAGTGGGGTAGTGCTTTAGCCCCTAATAGGTTATGATTCCTAAAAAAAGTAGTTGGCACACTCTTAAAATAGGGGCATTGACTGGTGAAAACAATCATGGCCATTAAGTTATTCTTTATTGTAGACACCCTAATGAAGAATATGGAACCATAAGGCTCTTAAAGGTAGTTAATTCCCACCACTTTTACAATATCTAGAGATATGCATTACACTTGTTATCACTATAAAATCTCTCACAACACAACATAGATGATCATTAAGAATACCATTATCATAACAGGACAAAGGATACCAATGGAAATCAAATAATCATATTAAAGGCACTGAAAAAACTATTGAAAATTTTGTTTTGATACATCCATGCAAACCCTTAGTTGTTTTTTTCAAGATCAATGCAATTTTTCCTTAGATGTTCACACATATTTGTGTGAAGTGAAATCATACCAAAATTTTGGTACATTAAATGCCTACAACCCAACAAAATGGAAGAGGGATCTTGAACCAAGCCAGTTCAAGTTTCATAAAAATTAATAGAACGTATATAGGAATCCCAAGAGCATATTCATGCATGTGATCTCCCAATTAAATTAGACTCTATTTTAATATTCCTTCTTTGGAATTTCTGCACTATGGACAGTAAAAATGTTTTTTTTCAGAAAATTACGTTACAAAATTGGAAAAAAGGACTTGAATCCTTTAGATTATGCTTTATAACCCTTGCATGCAGAATGGGAATAGAAACAAATCACTCTAGCTATGTTAAACATATTTCCCTATCCCGATACATATCAAAAACACCCAAACCCCATGACTTCACCAAACAGAAATTCTGAAGCATGTAACAACATTATTCTATGAGGGTTTCTACAGAAAAATATGAGTCATAACAGATCTGGAGATTACATTAATCATAGAGCCAAGAAAAATGGAGGTCTAGCCTCTTTTATACAAAATGGAGACAACTCGACAAGGGTTTCATAAGAGCACAAGTACAAAATGATATCTCTGCATAAAATCACGCAATTTACTGCAACTCTGTATTTGATATGGCTGAATAATACATAAGAGCACATAAAAATGGCTAAAGACCCTCCTTACTAGCCTTCCAGGAGAGGAACAACCCCCTTCTCCAAGAAACTAGCAAAAAATCAAGGGATTTAACCCTACCACAACATCACCTTCAGAAATGATGTAGTTTCTGCAAGAGAATACGCTATAGGAGTTGGCGACTGCTTGACCCCAAGTATGATGGTGGAAATGTAGCCCAGAATTCTCCTCTTAGATCCCTTCAACAAGATGAACCAAGAAAGAGAGTGGAACTCCCGCATGATAATCCCTTGCACTAAACAGTGCAACAAACCCAACTAAACAATTGAAGCGTGCAAGAAGTCATAAGACTCAAACATAGAAAAGATTCTGAATGACTCTCATGGCTTCCATCCCTTCCTTTTTATTCTTGGTGAGCCTCCTCACCCTGGACCCCACACATTCATGAGGTTACTTCCTTGCAAAGAGTCCTCCATCAAAACTGTGATGTTCCCACTAGTTTTCCTTCTCTTTTAGCAACGCTGTTGACTTGGTCAACAAGGTTCTAGTACTAATGCATTGCCTCCTTTTCACACCAAAGTTGGCTTTATTTTGCCTACCTACAAAAACCCCTTTTCACATTTTATTTCTACTAAAGAGATTTAAGGGTCTCTCTACCCCATTTATTCTTCTAATCTGCAAAATAGAGAAACATATAATATTCCAACTAGCAGCAACTAATTGGGACTATTATAGTCCTCCCCTCTCAAAATTTGCTTGTCCTCAAGAAACATCAAAGAAGGATGTTGTAAGATCTTCTCTCCTTCCCAAGTGGCATCCTCATCAGAAAGATTCCTCCATCGAATAATATATTCTTTGATCACCCTGCTCCTTAGCTGCCTCTCCCATGTATCCAAGATTGCCTCAGGTTGCAAAACTAGATGGCCCTCATCATAAATAGGTGGGAGGTCCATGATGGAAACTATATTCTATCCAATGGACTTCTTGAGGCATGATACATGAAAGATATTGTGGATCTTGCTCCCCTTGGGAAGCTCCAACTCATATGCTACTTCCCCGACACGACGGATCACCTTATATGGTCCATAGAAATGTGGTTTGAGATTTTTAGCCCCATTCTCTTTGAGTGTAGATTGTTTATAAGGCTGAAGGCGAAGATAGAATATATCATCTACCTCAAACTGTCTCTCTATCCGACCATGTTTTTCATATACTTTTTGTTGATTTTGGGCAGTAGCAATGTTGTCTTTGAGGGCCCGAAGTATCTCTTGACTCTCCTGAATCCATTCCTTTGCTTTGGGAGTCTTTCTTGCTCCAAAAATGACATAAAAAAATGAGAGTGCATCATACCCATAGAGATCTCGGAATGGGGTCATACCAATGGACATATGGTAAGTGGTGTTGTAACAATACTCCCCCAAATGGAGCCAACGCAGCCATGCTCTCTGCTATCCCGAAACATAGTTTCTCAAGTAGCCTTTCAGCCACTTTTTCACTATTTCAGTCCTTCCATTGGTTTGTGGATAATAGTTGGTACTTGGTGTCAATTTAGTCCCCACTAACCGGAAGAGTTCTTTCCAAAATCCACCCATGAAATGGCTGTCTCGCTTACTCACTATGGTCTTTGGGAGACCATGGAGCCTAAACACATCTATGAAGAAGAGCTCAGCTACCTGTGAAGCAGTATAATTTGTAGGAATGGAAAATAAGTGTGATAATTTGTTAGTCTATCAACAACTACAAAGATGTAATATCCCTTTTCTATAATATCAAAAATGTGCTCAAGAAAAACGATGTATAAGAAAAAACGTGCAACAGAAACGCAGATCAGGACTTGGTTCCTCTTATATATGTTGTATGGGAATTATGTACAGAATTTCATAAAAAACAAATCAGTTTGGACACACTAAACAAATCTCCCACAAACTAGACTAGCTAGAAAGCACCCAAAGAGGAAGGCTGCAGCCAAATGAAAACATTGCTTCAGGAATTGCGCAGTTTTATTAGGTATTCAGAGGAGATCAGCAAGGGGGTTTATATTTAAGTAATACAGCAGAAAATCAACATTATGATGAAGCCCTTTCATTATACAGTAGAATGTATGAGTCAATACATCAAGAAATCTTCAGAAAAGAGAGCTAGAACACATGTATATTTGCAGAAATGACTCAACAACGTTATTTTTAAGGAGCTTCAGTAGCTGGAAGTTACAACTCAGATCTAGGGCAGATCTGTGGACAACAAATCAGAACTATTTCAAATTTGGAAACCATATAGTGTTCTCTTCAAGATCCCCTTGGAATTTTTACAAAAGCATGCATAAATAAAAATAGATCTGAGAAACAAGTTGCAGAGCTGTAAAATGCTGCAGTAAATTTCTGAACATAAAATTTCATTAAAATGGATCAGATCTAAATAGAACATGGATCAGCAAGCTAATCCATGGATCACCAAGTGGAAGGCAAGCCCAACACTAGAGATCTCTGATCTAAACTATGAGAAAAACATCATAAAGAAGCTCACACCAAAATAACATAGTCTATCTAGATGAACAGAGTTGTAGCTCAAATGACATAGATAACCACTGTAAAATTGTAGATTTTAAGTACAAGGAGAAGATACACTGTTTCAGGAAGTTAAAAGACGCATTCCATGAGAAGAGGATCCCAAAAATACACTAGATCTATGTAGATCTAGACTCCCATTTGTTGCAGTTTGCAGAAGCAGCAAAACCCTCAATGTATCAGCACTGCTAATGAAAGTAGAGCTTGGACTCAAGCTTGATAGTGGTTCAATTCAGAAAACACTCCTCCAATATTCCTCAAAGGAAGAGGTGAAATACCTGCATAGGAATTCCAAATATAATCCTCCACTAAACAATAGAGAATGGTATTTGTCTAAGCAGACAAATACTTAGAAATATGATCAATAAATAACCTTCTCTTGTTGCCCTCCTTTTCTTTTTATAAGATGAGAAAGCTTTTGCAAACCCTAAACAAACTTGATGAGTTAGCCCTTTTCACATGAGAGGCTTCCTTCTAGAACTGCGCTACCCCTTTTGGAGATGCAATGAACCTAGACAACGATGTTGATTTGGTCAAGGTTGACCCAGTCTTTAGCTCAAACCTCTTTCACACCTGCAAGTGATTATTTACATGGCCCTCATTTGTCTTTGTTCACATGGGCATTGATTTATTCAGAATTTTTAGGAGTTTTACATGTGCTCCTTTATTCATTTATTCATGCAACAGAAATTAAAACAAAATTGAATGTTCCTCTTAGCTAAGGCTAAGTGGGAACATTACAGTCCTCCACTCCAAAATGTTGCTTGTCCTCAAGCAATGGATAGGGTAAGATCTATAGTTCTTCTCCTTCTCCATTGATGGCACCATCAAGTATCAAGTTTTCATCATGGGCCAAGTGCTCATTAAGCCAATACATCAAAAATTTCTCCTCCAATGGTAACATAATAGGGGCATATTCCATCCCTTCAAGAGTGTAAAACTCAACATAAATAAACATGGGTGAAGCAATGTTACATATAAAACATGTATCATGAAGTACAAGTTGAAGTTCCATCCCATGTGGTACATATACACTGCTCACCCTTTGCCCATACAAAACCATAAACAATACCAGTATATCATCTATGTATGGAAGAAAAAATACATATACGCAAACTGAAATTTGCACTTGAGGAGGTGGGTCACAATCCCACATAAGATACCAGCGCAATGCACTCCTTGTCTTTAGTATATCTGAGTGTGGTAAGTGGTACTCCCACCACACCTTTTCTACATGAGTCACTTTGACATGGCTGAAAGTGATATTCAAGTTAGGTGCCTTTGGGAAGCACCCATCATGAAAGAAAATCTCCCTTTGCACCTCAAGAGAGTGACCAGATTTAGAATTTTTATTGGCCTCACCAATGCCATGATATCTACATGTAATATCACTCCTTGTAGGAGCCATAGCCTGCATACTTATGGTAAGATAATATGTCAAATCAGAAAAATAAACATGCTCCATAAGATCAGATTCTTTACCATTCAAGTCTCCCACACACATGGAGTTGGGCATGGGCATTTCTCCTCTTTTAAGAGAAGGAAGAGATGGCTGAAATGACTCTTGCATAGAGTCATTTGGCTGTCCCAACTCCTCATAACTATTGCACTCTTGTAAGTGTTGATGTAGTTCCTCCCAATCATAGTTCTGATGTAGTTCCTCCCAATCATAGTGCTGATGTAGTTCCTCCTTCATACCCTCCCAATCAAAACTCCTCATGATTAGGGTGTAGATCTTTGCTGACTGCATATAGCTAGAAAGGAACTCTTTGTTTGCTCTTTGTAGTATCTCTTTCTTAAGCTTGGATGCTTGAGACAAGAATACTCTACCAAGATGATAGATGACCCATTCATGGAAAAAATAGCCTCCCCCTTGCTTCATGCCATCTAATATCATCTCGGTGTGAAGATATTTGGAGTACTCCACAAGGAGTTGAAATCTCCAATATGAATCCACACATCTCAACAATGACAGTGCTGCTGATCCATCTATGGTGGTGCTTGTCTTGTTGCTAATTGCTTCTTTGGCATTACACATGCCAAAATTGTTTGTTGGAAGGCTGATCCTTCCATTTCCTTCCTCCCACAGCGTTGTAGCTTGCTCTCCAATCCTTGCTGGATCTATATTTGGAGCAACACTTTGTGAGGCTCTCCCCACAAGATCAGAATCTAATGACATTCCAAGTGGCTTGCCATGAGGTAAGAATGTCTCTTGCAGCATCCTCATAAACATGAGAGAAGGAACTGTGAGATCCTTGCTTCCACTGCGCAAATCCATCTCTGTTTTTTGTGTGGAAACATTAGGTGAAGGATAAGTGTGCATGACTAGAATTATTTGTGGTTTCCCACTCTTCAACTCCACCCACTCCATCTGCAAGGCTTTCCAATCAATGGTAACCTTCGCCAAGGCAATCAACCACTAGACACCCAATATGATATTGGTGTCTGGTATGTCAACTACAAAGAAGTGATCCACCAAGGTGTAGGATCCCATAGTGACAGAAAGTGATGGAACATATTGCATGCACTGCATGGTTCTATCTCCCGGGACCAAAACGGAAAACCCATCAAAAGTATTAGTGGGGATTCCTCTCCTTTGCACAAGGTGAGCATCAATAAAGTTGTGGGTTTCCCCACTGTAAATCAAAATAGACACTCTCTGGTTCATGACTGAGCCTTATACTCTTAGGGTCAAGTACTTAGGCACTCCTCTCAAAGAGGCAAGAGTCCCACTTGTTGGAGCAAAGGCTCCCTCTTCATCTCTAGATGGTGTTTGATCTTCCTCCTCATCATCACCAGTGCTGTGACCCCTCCTAGGTCCATCATTCCCATCCTCCTCCTCAAGATCTGAGAAGACTTCTATATAGTGTGCCCTTCCAATATCACATCTATGTCTCGATACCCATGGCTCTTGACAAGTGAAACACAATCTCTTTTTCCTTAACTCCCTCCGGAGATCAATGTCAAGAGGTTTCTTCAGTGAGTGTTGGTACTATTTTATTGCTACCCTTTTCTCTTAAAAATCCACCATTTATCTATCATTTTTCTCCATAAACTTCCCATAAGTCCATTGAAATTGATTAGTGAAGCATTATAGTTGTTATTTTGCATTAAATTTAATTTATGAGTTTTTATGTTAAAATTTGGAAATTTTCAACAAAATTACAGGATGTAGTGACTTCCTGTAATCAGTTTATGTTGTGACATGTGGCATGACAGGAAAATCAAAATAGAAGGCATGAACGTGATCTAGGATGTACAAATATGGTAGAAAATCTATTTGCCATCGGATTTGGAGTTCCTGGATATATGGTCAAAGACGGTCAAACTCAGCCTCTTTAGCAGAAAAATCAGAAGCTATAATGATGTACTTGATCTTTTGCTTAAAGTTAGGAATTTTGAACTAATTCGAACTATGTTGGAATTAGTTAAGATGAAGAAGGAACGAATATAGCCTTCTAGTTTTAAATTTTAATAAATAGGAGGATTTTGATTTGAAAATTTAGCTAATGAAAACGTTGAAGAAATCAGACTTAAGACTGAAAAGTGTATTCCAGCACTCTGTTTTGAATGTAATCATTTCCAGAACTTAATGAAAAGCATAATTTCACCAATCAAAGTGTTTACGAGTTAAATTTTTATCATTTGAAGTTATCAAAGTGTGGCATCAGTGCGTGGAAGGGCCCTACGTAAAGATTGGTACACTTTATTTTACGTTTTATGTTTGATATAGTTTAGTTTTTCAGATCTGAACAACGTATTTCACTTCATTGTTTGTGAGTTCATTCATTGCTTGAGAGTTCATTTATTTAATCAGAAGTTCTTGAAATTTATTGTTAATTTATGGTTCATAGCAATAGGTTGAAGATTCGATTGCAGAATTACTGAAACAGTCCTTGTAAAAGGTGTAATCGAGCATTGGATTTCAAAATATCTCTATGAACTCTGTTTTTTTTTATGAATTTGTTTTCTAGAATGTTCAGTGTGTTATCTTAAAGGAGTTTTTGTGAAACATATCTTCGTAAGAGGATTGAAAAGCTAAGATTAGAAACACTCTGTTTTTAAGATCAGTAGATTAAAATTTGATAATATAAGTGTTTAAATTGTGAAAAGGAAACATATTTTAACCTCTTGTAAAGGAGTACTGAAGCCTGTCACAATTAGACATTTATTTAAACATATAGAACAGAACCTTTTAGGTCTAAAAATATTAGATGTGCCTCTAAGACTACTGACCCTGGTCGACATTAAATTGAGTCAAATCTAGAATCCTAGATTGGTCTTTACATTTTGGCGCCGTTGCCGGGGAGGCGCAACTAGAGGAGTTCTAAAAAAAAAAAAAAAACTCAAAACAAACAAAAACATAGATTTAATTTTAATTTTAGAAGTCATGTTTACATATGTCTAGACCTAGAGATGATAAAGGCATATTCGTAAAAACCCCCCATCCAAGAACTAACCCACCATTAGGAGCAGATCCTTTAGAAAGAATTGAACACACAACACCAGCTGGGAAAGTCACTGTACGAGAACTAGAGGATAAACAAAAATCAGGCCAAAGACTTACACTTATAGAGAGACAAATTCTATTGGCATACGAAGCAAAGAAAAAACACCTTCCTGAATCCTCTACAACAAGAGAAGGCATCAAAACAACTCAACAATCTCTCGTTGAACCTACTGTTATTGAACAAATTCAATTAGGAGAAAAACCAACACAACAACTTCTCTTTGAAAAAAGTGACACTGAACAAGAACTTAAAACAACAGAGGAACCTATCAAAATGGCTGAGGAAGGAGGAGAATCAGCAAGAGGACCCACTCCTGAACAACTTAGAGAATATGAGAGACAGCAAGAGGAAAGAAGAAGACAACGAGAAATTGAACTAAAACAAAAACAAGATCAAGATCAAAGAGAGGAGGAAGAGTCAACCTTTAAATTTACTATTCAAGAACCAGGAGAAAATCATGACGAGGAAATCAAAATGAAAAACATACCTCCATCTGTGTTACCAAATTTTTATGGCATGGCTTCGGAAGATCCAGATTCATTCTTGTTTGAATTTGACATAGTATGCCGAACATATGGTTACACAGATGATGCTCATAGGCTTAGACTCTTCCCAGCAACATTAAAGGCATCAGCATTAAGATGGTTCATGGGACTAGGTGAACATGCAATAACTGATTGGGATGGCATGCGAAAAATATTCCTAAAGAAATATCAACCTTATTGTAGATCAAAAGATTCTAAAGATGATATCTTCAGAATGAATCAACAGGAGGATGAAACTTTAGAGGAGTATTTGGAACGATTTGTCTACAATTTACAAAAATCAAAACATAGAACCATGTCTCTTGATCTGATTCGAACAATATTTTTGAAGGGAATTTGAGAGGAATACTTAGATGATCTTAACTTAATGGGAAAAGGTGATATTTCCACCTTACCTTTTGATGAAATTGCTGACTTATGTGAAAAGTATTCCAAGAGAAAAGCTAGAAATGGAAAAAGAGCTATATCATCCAAAGCCACAAAATCTGCTTCAGCTAGTGTCACAAGGGCTGAAATAGGAAATCTATTAGAAGAATTCAAAACAGACTTATTGAGCACCTTAGGAAATCAAATTGACACTATGAAAGCAAAGAAAAGACAAGAAGAAGAAGATCAATTAATGGCTGTATTTTGTCCAAAATGCCGGAAGAAACATGCTTTGAAAGATTATCCTTTAGAAAACATTCAAGTGTGTGCCTTTTGTACTGAAAACCATGATATATTTCATTGTTCTAAAATAAAGATTTTGCAGAATTGTAACTTGGAAGCCAATGTAGATTTGGAAAATGTGTATTTCATGGGTGCAAAGAGACCATGGCAGCCAAGACCTCCACCTCCAGGTATGTTTCCAAATCAGAATTTTCAATTTCCTTCACAAGATCAAATGTATGTTCAGAATTCTTGGAATGTAACCATGCCATGGCAACACCAAAATTACCCCCAACAACAATGGAAACCATTTCAGCAATACCCATCATATCCTCAACCATACTCATCATATCCTCAACCATATCAACAGTATAATCAGCCATATCAGCAGTATCCTCAAACATATCAGCAATATCCTCAGCAGTAAGTTGTTCATCCACCCCAAAACATTCAACAAACATTGCCTGCTCCTCCACCAATAAATCCACCCCAATTACAACTTCCATCTAACCAACCTCCTAGACCCACTCAGATTCCTGCTCAACCTGTACCAAATCCAAATAATAGAGCAGAAAGACCCGCTTACAGTGTAGATGAGGGACCATCATATCCCACATTACCTTTACAAAATATTGAGTTGAGGTCTGGTAAGGTACTTCAAAAAGAACTTCCCATAGCTGAGAAACAAGAAGAAAACAAAAACAATGAAAATGAAACTCCAAATCAAAAGAAACAAAATGATAAACAAATCCAACCATTGCAACCACCACCTTTTCCGGAAAGATTGATCCAACCAAAACTTCCCATATCTTTACCACAGTTTGATGCTTTAGATGAGCTGAAGAATGTCTATATAAAAATTCCACTTCTCCAAGCCATAAAAGACATTCCTATATATACTAAAGCAATTAGAGAGTTATGCCTCAAGAAACCTACAAGAAAAAGACTTGATCCACAAACAATTCACGTTATTGGACACCTAGCTGGCCTTATGTCAAACACTATATCAATGGAAAAGTATGTTGATCCTGGCATTCCCAGAGTCACTACAATCATCAACAACATACCTATTCCAAACACTTTAATTGACTTAGGGGCAGCAATAAATGTGATGACTCTTGACACAATGAAGACACTCCAACTGAGAAACTTGCAATACACACCAATTTTTTTAGAACTAGCTGATAGGTCTAAAGTGATTCCTGAAGGAATTTTGGAGGATATAATTGTTTCACTAGACTCTTGGGAGTATCCAATGGACTTTTTAGTTCTTCAACCAAAATCTAATTTAGGAGGTCACCCTATCATTCTTGGTAGACCATGGTTAGCAACTGCTGATGCATTCATAGGGTGTCGATCAGGTAATATGATCATTTCACGAGGAACTGAAAGGAAACAACTCACTCTTTACCCATCAGCACAAACACCAGCAGTAGCAAACAACTTATGGCTAGATGATAAATACAATGATAAGGAAGAAGTTCAATCTATTTTTAGCATCAATCAGATCTATGATTTTCATGAAGATAATAATGATGATTTGATAGAATTGTTCCTTTCTGAACCTGAAATGTCTGAAGAAATAAGAAATGAACAATACCATGTTGCAGATGAATTTTTGGCACAAAATTTTCAAGAAATATGCACACTCCATTCTTTGCAATCATCATTTGAAAACATTTTTCCCATTCAATCTATCACAAACACTCAGAGTAAGACTATAGAGATTAGTCCGGGTAAAACATTGAATATTAGCACTCACCTAGACTTATCTCAGGAAGACAAATTGATTCAATTATTGAGAAAGTATCAGCAAGCATTTGCTTGGGACTACACCGATATGCACGGAATCCACCCTGAAACATGCACTCATCATATTTACACAGATAATAACATAAAACCAGTGAGACAACCACAGAGAAGAATGAATCCCATTCTTCAAGATATTGTTAGAGAGGAATTGCAAAAACTATTGAAAGTTAATTTTATATATCCTATCTCTGACAGTCAGTGGGTATCACCATTGGTAGTAGTGCCCAAGAAAAATGGCAAGTGGAGGATTTGTGTTGATTATAGGCAATTGAACAAAGCAACCCTCAAAGATTATTTTCCACTACCATTCATCGACCAAGTGTTAGACACTTTAGCTGGGAAATCATCATTCTCTTTTCTTGATGGTTTCAGTGGCTATAACCAGATCAGGATAGCTTTAGAGGACCAGGATAAGACCACTTTTACTTGTCCCTGGGGCACTTATGCCTATAATGTTTTACCATTTGGACTTTGTAACACTTCAACTACATTTCAAAGAGCTATTTTAGCTATTTTTGCTGATTTAGTTCATGAATGTGTTGAAGTTTATATGGATGATTTTTCGGTTTATGGTAATTCATTTGAGCATTCATTAGAAAAATCTTGAAAAGGTTTTGAAGAGATGTATTGAAGCTAATCTGTCTTTGAGCAATGAAAAGTGTTTTATGATGCTAGATGAAGGGATAGTATTGGGTCACTATATTTCTTCTCAAGGCATTAAAGTTGATCCAGCAAAAATTCAGATCATTGTCAATTTGCCAATTCCGAAGACTCAAAAAGAGGTAAGAAGTTTTCTTGGGTATGCAAGCTATTATAGACGATTTATTGAACATTTTAGCAAAATAGCTCTACCTCTGTTTAAACTTCTAGCAAAAGATACACCATTCAACTGGAATGAATATTGTCAGAAAGCTTTTGAAACACTCAAAGAAAAACCATCAACCACACCAGTCTTAAAAGGACCTAACTCGAGTCTACCATTTCACATCTTTTCAGATGCATCTGACACTGCAGTAGGTGCTTCTTTAGGCCAAAAGGAAGAGTCTTTCAATTATGCTATCTATTTTATCAGCAAAAATCTAACACCTGCAGAATTAAATTACACAGTCACTGAAAAAGAAATGTTGGCAATCATACATGCTGTAAATAAATTACGACACTATATCACTGGTTATGAGGTTTTTGTACATACTGACCATTCAGCCATTAAATATTTAATGAATAAACCAATCACTAATGGCAGAGTTACCAGATGGCTGTTATTACTACAGGAATTTAATATTACAGTGTTAGATAGGCCTGGTAAGGAGAATCAGGTGGCAGATTTTCTTTCTAGACTGCAGAACTCAGGTGAGATTGTTCCGGTTGAAGATTCTTTTCCAGATGAAAATCTATTTGCAATTTCAGTAGTAGATCCATGGTATGCTGACTTAGCCAATTATTTGTCCACGGGAAAGACACCTCCACATTTTACTACAAAGGAGAAGAAGAGGCTGATCAAACAAAGTGCTAGATATTCATGGATCAATGGAGATTTATTTTACACCGGTTATGATATGATTATTAGAAGATGTGTAAGAAATGATGAAATAATTGATATTTTAAAATCTTGTCATGACGAACCGTGTGGTGGGCATTTTGCAGCCAAGAGGACAGCATTCAAGATTCTCAGCCTTGGCTACTACTGGCCATCTATTTTTAAGGATTCCAAGAAGTATGTGAAGAGTTGTGAGAATGGGCAGACCCACAGCTTCGGATGAAATGCCACTTCAGCCCCAAGTACATTTAGAGCCATTTGAGAAATGGGCTCTAGATTTTGTAGGCCCCATCAATCCACCATCAAAGGGCAAAAAGTACATCCTAGTATGTACTGATTACGTGACAAAATGGGCTGAAGCAAAAGCATTAGTTCGAGCAACAGAGCAAACAGTGGTAAACTTCCTCTTTGAAGAAATTTTTGTAAGGTATGGAGTACCTAGGGAGATAGTCACGGATCAGGGTACTCAGTTCACTTCAAAGTTAGTTCAAGATATAACAGAAAAATATAAGATCAAGCACAGAAAAAGCACACCTTACCATCCACAGGCCAATGGCCAAGTGGAGTCAACAAATAAAACTTTGGAGGGGATTATTACTAAAACAGTATCAATGAACAGAAAGAATTGGGAAGAAAAACTCAAAGATGCACTGTGGGCTTACAGGATTATGTGGAAAGACACTACTGGATTTACACCATATCAGTTGGTGTACGGAAAAGAGGTACTACTTCCTATCGAATTTCAAATACATACTTATAAGATGGCTGCAAATTTAGGAATTGATCTCATTGAAGCACAAAAGGAGAGAATTATGCAATTAAACCAGTTAGATGAGATGAGACAGCAAGCAGAAGAGAGAACAATCCTAATGCAGAGACAGAGGAAGCAGTGGCATGATGCACACATTAAGAAGAAGCAGTTTAAAGAAGGAGACTGGGCTTTACTCTTTGACTCTAAATTCAGAGACCATAAAGCCAAATTTACAACACATTGGATGGGCCCTTATGAAATAGTTGAAGCATATGACAATGGATCGGTCAAACTTACAACAATTGATGGAGAAGGCAAGACCTTTACTGTCAATGGTCACAGGCTGAAACTCTATCATAAGCCCATAAGCAAGGAAGATTTTATTGAAACAGTATCTCAGCAAAAGGAGGTTGAGATATCACAGCCTTCAGCTGTGATATCTCTACCTTAGTCATTTCAATTTCTTTTGTTTAAAAAAAAATAAAAAAAAATAAAAAACATAAAATTAAAAAATAAAAATAAATAAATAATGGTTTAGATGTGAAAACCAGACTCTGGCACACTCTAAACCCGAATTCTTACTTGAAAACCAATCATTTGGCTGGTAAGAATTCTTTGTTCTACTTGTTTTTCATCAATTCAATAATGACTTGAGGACAAGTCAAACACTTAGTGGGGGAGAAGAATTAGTGGTTTTTCTCTTTGGTAGAAGAATCAGTGATTTTTCATCTTCTCATTTTTAAATCTTCAAGGAATCTGTGTCAGTTATTCAGTATTTCAATTCAGTTGTTCAGAATTTCAATAAAGAGCTATTTTTTTTCTAATTAGAGGGACCTGTTTAAGCATTAAAGATTTGCAGTGGGACCTGTTCAGAAGACTATGTCAACATTATCAATATCAAAAGGACCTGTTAAGGACTGCATTAAAGATTTGCAGTGGGACCTGTTCAGAAGACTATGTCAACATTATCAATATCAGAGGGACCTGTTCTACTTCAAAAAAAGATACATCATCAACAAAGGCTACTTCAGAGGGACCTGTTCTACTTCAACAAAATTTTCAAAGGAAGTTTATTATCAGAATTCGAAGGCTACATCAACAACAAAGGATAAAAGAAGCTGCATAAAGATGGTTCTTCAAATTTTAAAGGGACCTGTGTTACTCATTTTAAAGGGACCTGTTTTGAAATATGAAGATCAGTCATACCTGTACAAACAGATCAGTCACCTGTGCAAGCCAAATCAGCATTCTGTCAGTCAACAAGTGTAAATTATTGTTGAAATTTTCATTTTTAACATTTAAAATTCTTAAATTAGTTTAGTGTTCAAAAATAATAATTATTATTGCTTGATTATCAATTTCAAAAATCCCTATATCCATAATCTTTGTTTTCTATACCTTAGCCTATTATTCTATTTCCTATTTCCATTCATACCTTAGCCTATTATTCTATTCCCATTCATTTATACCTTAGCCTATTATTCTATTCCCATTCATTTATACCTTAGCCTATTATTCTATTCCCATTCATACTTTAGTCTATTCCTTATTTCCTATCCTTATTTCGCTCTTCAAAACCGCTCTTCAAAAACTCATCATTTTTAAATACGCCCTCTGTCAATAAAGGTACCAACAAAGAAGTGGTCTGTATGGACACTCAATGAAGAGTCAGCTCAATGGTAAGACATTTGTAAAACGCATGATTACATTTCATTTCAACTGACAGAGTTATAAAAATGATGCTCTGACCCAAATTCGTTTATGGAGTGGAATGTATCCGTTATCATCACACGATTTATATTATGATTATGCTTTTATAAATCACTACTCCTTTGTATTCATAATCTGAATGAATTGTCCGTCCCTGCAAACAAACTCATGACCAATTTGAATGCGCTGTCCGACCCAAATTCATAACCTTAAGACTCTGTTTTCTGCATATTGTATGATATCAAGCAAGTTGAAGGTCGGTTGTTAAATTTCTCTGAGTTCATAGAGTGGTTATAGAGTTAATTTTTGGACTCTGAGTTCTTAAGGAGGGCCGAGATAGCATGTGTGGTTCCATTGAAAAAATATAGCAGACAAGTTATCCAGGGGTTTTTCTCTACTGCCGCCTAGAATTTGAAGAATAGCTCAGTGAAGAAGGCCACCCCGAATTTGAAGAATAGCACAGCGAAGAAGGCCACCTAGAATTTGAAGAATAGCTCAGTGAAGAAGGCTGCCCCAAATTTGAAGAATAGCACAGTGAAGAAGGCCGTCCAAAATTTGAAGAAAAGCTCAGGTAATTGAAGAAGGCCGCTCAGAATTTGAGGAAAAGCTCAGGAAATTAAAGAAGGCAACTCAGAGAATTGAGGACACTAACCAGGTCAGGGGAACGCAGAGAAGAGGTAACCACTTGAAAACCTTGATAGAATTTTTGAAGCATAGAAAAGGGGTTGAAACAGAGAATTTTTTTTAAAAAAACAATGACCAACAGAGTGGAGCCCGAAACATTTGATAGACTAAAGTATCACGAGGACTGTGTCAAAATTCTAGAAGAAAGACATTGGTTGCCTTTCCTACAGAAATTTAATGGGAATAATGAAGAGGTCACGAAGCAATTTGCATTTTCCTTCAATGGAGAGAAAGCTCTAGTAGGAAATGTCTCTTTTAGAATTTCAGAAGATATAATAGCACAAACCTTGGAAATCAGTCCTGAAGGAGAGAAGTACTTCAAAACCAAACAGTTCAAGGAAAAATCATGGACCCAGTTCATGTCCAGGTCAAGGGTTTCTTCAGTTAAATGGAAGAAGGGTGTCCCAAGAAGCTGGTTAGTGCATCCATGGGATGAGATGGTGTACATCATTCAAAAATTCATTACATATGAAGGTCATTATAGTATTGTATATCTCTATCACATAAAACTTCTGTTGCATTTGAAAGGCCAATGCATTATCAATCTACCCTATTTCCTTTTGCAGAGTCTGACTAAGATGTCAAAGACTATTCAGAAGCACAAAGGTAATGAAGACAAGAGTTTATATCATTTTGGCTTGATTAAAATACTAATTGAATCTGAGTTGCAGAGAAGAGGAAAAACATGGAAGGAATTCTTAATTGATAACCAAATCAAAGATAGAGAAGAAGAACAGCAGAAGCAAGGAAGCATGGAATTGATGATTGATGTTGATGAAGAAATCCCTGAGCTTAAATCAAGTAATATTCCTCAACCGAGTAGTAGTGTAAGGACAAGAAGGCAAAAGCAAGAAGCTGCCAAGAGAATTGAAAAAGATAAAATCTTCACTACCTATAAGAGAAGATCAAGGAGGATGAAAAGGAGTAAAACACAAGATGAGCCACCAGAACAGAATGCAAGCATACCAATGGAAATTGAAAGAAGTGAGTCAGCACATAAAGCAGAAATGGAAACTGGAAGAAATGAGAAAGAAAAGGAAGAACCAACACCTACAAATAAGAAGCAGAAAAGGTTAGAAAAACAGATTGAAAGGCTGAAAGAAGAATTGATGGAAGCAAACATGTTAGAGAAGGTTATCAAGAAGGAAAATGAAATGCTGAGAGCTCAAAGCAAGAAAATACAACAGAAGAAAAAGATCAAGGAACTGAAGATTGATCAAACTGAAATAGGTAATTGGGCAATAAAATGTTATACTCAGAAAAAGAGTCTCAAGGAAAAATATAAGAAGTTAAAACATCAGTCTCAAGTTCAGAAGAATGCCAGAGTTCAGAGGAATGTGGATATATTGTTACAGGCAGCTGAGGCACAGGCAGAAACAGAGTTTAAGGGGAGCACATCAGGATTAGCATGAGGACATGCTAAACCATTGAGTTTGGGGGAGATGTTGGTACTATTTTATTGCTACCCTTTTCTCTTAAAAATCCACCATTTATCTATAATTTTTCTCCATAAACTTTCCATAAGTCCATTGAAATTGATTAGTGAAGCATTATAGTTGTTATTTTGCATTAAATTTAATTTATGAGTTTTTATGTTAAAATTTGGAATTTTTCAACAAAATTACAGGATGTAGTGACTTCCTGTAATCAGTTTATGTTGTGACATGTGGCATGACAGGAAAATCAAAATAGAAGGCATGGAGGTGATCTAGGATATACAAATATGGTAGAAAATCTATTTTCCATCGAATTTGGAGTTCCTGGATATATGGTCAAATACGGTCAAACTCAGCCTCTTCAGCAGAAAAATCAGAAGCTATAATGATGTACTTGATCTTTTGCTTGAAATTAGGAATTCTAAAACTGATTCAAACTATGTTGGAATCAGTTAAGATGAAGAAGGAACGAATATAGCCTTCTAGTTGTAAATTTTAATAAATAAGAGGATTTTGATTAGAAAGTTTAGTTAGTGAAAACATTGAAGAAATCAGACTCAAGACTGTAAAGCGTATTCCAACACTCTGTTTTGAATGTAATCATTTCCAGAACTTAATGAAAAGCAGAATTTCACCAATCACAGTGTTTACGAGTTAAAGGTTTATCATTTGAAGTTATCAAAGTGTGCCATCAGTGCGTGGAAGGGCCCTACGTAAAGATTGGTACACTTTCTTTTATGTTTATGTTTCATAGAAATTAGTTTTTAGATCTGAACAACGTATTTCATTTCATTGCTTGTGAGTTCATTCATTGCTTGTGAGTTCATTCATTTAATTAGAAGTTTTTTAGATTATTGTTATTTTATGGTTCATAGAAATAGCTTGAAGATTCAATTGCAGAATTATTGAAACAGTCCTTGTAAAAGGTGTAATCGAGAATTGGATTTCAAAATATCTCTATGAACTCTGTTTGTTTTTATGAATTTGATTTCTAGAATGATTTAGTGTGTTATCTTAAAGGAGTTTTTGTGAAACATATCCTCGTAAGAGGATTGAAAAGCTCAGATTAGAAACACTCTGTTTTTTTAAGATCAGTAGATTAAATTTGATAATATAAGTGTTTAAATTGTGAAAAGGAAACATATTTTAGCCTCTTGTAAAGGAGTAATGGAGCCTGTCACAATTAGACATTTATTTAAACATATAGAACAGAACCTTTTAGGTCTAAAAATATTAGATGTGCCTCTAAGACTACTGATCCTGGTCGACATTAAATTGAGTCAAATCTAGAATCCTAGATTGGTCTTTACAGTGAGCTCTCCTTGGGAGGAGCAGCTTTCCCTTCTTTCCCCTTAGAAGAGTGAGGGGCTTTTCTTTGGAAAGTTGCCTTTGCTTTTGGCAAAGCATCTTGGAGATCTCTAGCTCTCTCAATGGCATCATGCAAAGTGATGGGCTTGGTAGATTTAACCAACCCATGCAAAGGTTCCTCCAGGCCATCAATTAACATGTAGACTCTCCCTGTTATAGATAGATCAGGAACCATGACTGATAATCTCAGAAACTCAGAGATATAAGCCTATGCATCTCCTGTCTGCGTCAAATTTGCAAGGCTTATGAAGGGTGATTCGGGATCCTTCCGGTAAAACCTATCCAACAACATTCTAGTGAAATCAGTATAGGTAGTCACATTGCTGTGTCCCAATGTTGACAACCCATGGAACCACCAATTGTGTGCTTCACCCTTAAAGTGCAGCACTGCAATCTTCATGGCTTCAACGTCAGGGACTTTGTTCAACTGGAAATAGATATCCAGCTTTTCCACCCATGCTTTGGTAGAACAAGAGGATGATCCATAAAACTTGGGAAAAAAGAATCTGCCCATAGTGTGGTGCCTTCCATGAAATAAACCACCATCTCTATACTGCGGCCATGGTCTTCTCCAGTCCTTGAGATGGCAAAAGTCTTGGAAACTCAAGTTATCCTTGAATCTCTGACTCAGAGAGTCATAATCCACAAATTATCCTTCAAGGGAGGTTTTCTCTTGTGGTCCTTCATTCTCCACATCCAAGAAGGTAGGCATAGTAGAGCGTTGTGAGGCTTGTGGCAGGCTCACAGGTTGACTAGTCCCATAATGAGACATGTTAGAACTTCCTCCTTGATGAAATATCCCAAGATATTCCCTCATTATGTCCATCCTCATCTCTTTGATATCCTTGGAAAGATCTTGCATGGTCTCCAAAATATTTTTTGCAAACTCCTTTGCTTCCTTATCATTCACATTTTCAAGGGCTTTTCCCTTGTCTTGACCCCTGTCAGGGTCATCAGTAGTGTAGTCATAATTTTTATGAATTCTATTCTGGTACCTCCTCTCCCTCTCAGTAAGAGGATAATATTCTTTGGAATGAAGCATGACTATTTCTCCAAGGCAAGCACAGGCTGTGCCAAGAAAGGAACTCCGATACCACTGTAATATCCCTTTTCAGGAATATCAACAATGTGCTCAAGAAAAACGCTGTATAAGAAAAACTGTGCAACAAAAATGCAGATCAGGACTTGGTTCCTCTTATTTATGTTTTATGGGACTTATTTATATAATTTCATAAAAAAAAAATCATTTTAGACACACTAAACAGATCTCCCACAAACTAGACTAGCTAGAAAGCACCCAAAGAGGAAGGTTGTAGCCAAATGCAAACACTGCTTCAGGAATTACACAATTTTATCAGGTATTCAGAGGAGATCAGAAAGGGGTTTTATATTTCAGTAATACAACAGAAAATCAACATTATGATGAAGCCGTTTAATTATAAAATATATTGTATGAGTCAATACAACAATAAATCTTCAGAAAAGAGAGCTAGAACACATGTATATTTGCAGAAATGACTCAACATCGTTATTTTTAAAGAGATTCACCAGCTGGAAGTTACTACTTAGATCTAGGGCAGATCTGTGGACAAAAAATAAGATCTATTTCAGATCTGGAAACTATATAGTTTTCTCTTCAAGATCCCCTTGGAATTTTTACAAAAGCATGCATAAATAAGAGTAGATCTGAGAAACAAGTTGCAGAGCTGTAGAATGTTGCAGTAAATTTATGAACATAAAATTTCATTAAAATGGATCAGATCTAAACAGAACATGGATCAGCAAGCTAATACATGTATCACCAAGTGGAAGGAAAGCCCAGCACTAGAGATCTCTGATCTAAACTATGAGCAAAACATCATAAAGAAGCTCACACCAAAATAACACAGTCTATCTAGATGAACAACGCTGTATCTCAAATGACATAGATAACCACTGAAAAATTGCAGATCTGAAGTACAAGGAGAAGAGACACTCTTCGAAAAAGTTAAAAGACACATTCCATGAGAAGAGGCTCCCAAAAATAGACTAGGTCTCTACAGATCTAGACTCCCACTTGATGCAGCTTGCAGAAGCAGCAAAACCCTCAATGGATCAGCGCTGCTAATGAAAGTAGAGCTTGGCCTCAAGCCTGATAGTGGTTCAATTTAGAAAACACACCTCCAATAATCCTCAAAGGAAGAGGTGAAATCCCTCCATAGGAATTCCAAATACAATCCTCCACTAAACAACAGAGAATGGTATTTGTCTAAGCAGAAAAATACTCAGAAATATGATCAATCAACAACCTTCTCTTGCTGCCCTCCTTTTCCTTTTATAAGATGAGAAAGCTTTTGCAAACCCTAAACCACCTTGATGAGTTAGCCCTTTTCACATGAGAGGCTTCCTTCTAGAACTGCCTTGTCCCTTTTGGAGATGCAATGAACCTAGATAGCACTGTTGATTTGGTCAAGGTTGACCCAGTTTTTAGCTCAAACCTCTTTCACACCTGCAAGTGATTATTTACATGGCCCTGATTTGTCTTTTTTCACATGGTCATTGATTTATTCAGAATTTTTAGGAGTTTTACATGTCCTCCTTTATTCATTTACTCATGCAACCGAAATTAAAACAAAATTGAATGTTCCTCTTAGCTAAGGCTAAGTGGGAACATTACAGTCATAGATCCAACCACTACACCAAAAGATTGAACTTTTAGTGAGGGCGGCATCCCAAGGTGTTAAGGGTGGGCCTAACCCCATCGGAGCATCTGAGGGCGGGGGCCCTTGCGCAACACCCCTCATTACACAGAGATGGACACATGGCTGCGGGCCCTACCTGCACATGGGATATTACAACCCACCACGCTCCACGAGTCTCGACCTCAAGACCTCGGCTTTAATACCACATAGATCCAACCATTACACCAAAATCTTAAACTATTAGTGAGGGTGGCATCCCAGGGTGTTAAGGGTGGGCCTAACCCCACCAGAGCATCTGAGGGCGGGGGCCCTTGCGCAACACCCCTCATTACACAGACCCAAACACATGGCTGCAGGCCCTACCTGCACATGGGATATTACAAAAGATACAATTCTTACCCTGAACATTAGGTAGACCGGTGATGAAGTCCATGGAGATGCTTTCCCATTTTCCATCCAGAATGGGTGTTTGCTGTAATAACCTAACAAGATGAGTGTGTTCTCCGTTGTTTTGTTGACAAACTATGCACTCCTTAATATGTTGGAGTACATCCTCCTTGAGACCCTTCCATGAGAATCTCTCCCTTATGGCCCGGTAAGTCTTTGTGAATCCTTGATGCCCTGAAAGTGGGGAGTCATGTGATGCTTGTATGATATTATCTTTGAGCTTAGAATTCTTAGCCAAAAAGACCCGATCTAGGTAATAGATGATCTCATCCATCACTCTATATCTCTCATCAGCTATCACCCCATCAAGTATCTCACATGCAAATTTATCCTTGGAGTACTCAACCAACAATTGAGCCTTCCAATCTGCATCCATGCCCCTTAAGGACAACGTTGTTGGTCTCCTAGATAGAGCATCAACCACTATATTTCTCTTCCCCTTGACATACTCTATGCCAAAGTCATAAGCTTGGATTTTTATTACCCATTTTTGTTGTCTTTCTTGGAGCTTATTTTGTTCAAGAAAGAATCTAATACTGTTATGATCAGTTTTCACCCTGAATTTATTCCCCACCAAGTATTTCCAGAATTTGGCTAAGGCATGCATAATAGCAGCCATTTATTTATCATAGATGGGGTATAGCCTTTCATGTGGTAGCAAATTCCTGCTCTCAAAGGCTAAAGGATTCCCTCCTTACATCAAGACTGCTCCAATCCCTTCACCTGATGCATCACATTCTAGCACAAAAGGTTGAGAGAAATCTGGTAAAACTAATACTGGACAGCTACTCATTACCTCTTTGAGCTTATCAAAAGCCCTCTACGCTCTAGGTGTCCAACTGAAAGCTCCCTTCTTTGTCAAATCTGTAAGTGGTGCTGCAAGTTGAGAGAACCCTTTGACAAACTTCCGGTAATATGTGCATATGCCTACAAACCCCCCGAGTTCTGTAACATTCCTTGGCTCGGATTGCTCAGATATTTTCTTTATGCACTCTTACTCCATCCACTCCAATGATGTGGCCCAAGTAAAGCATCTCTGTGAGCCCAAACTCACATTTAGAGAGTTTAGCATAGATTTTTTTATCCTTGAGAATATGTAATACTATCTCAATATGTTGCAAATGTTCCTCCCATGTGCGGCTGTAAATAAGAATATCATCAAAGAAGACCAATACCAAATTTCTTAGATGACCATGGAAAATGTGGTTCATGAAAGATTGGAATGTTGCTGGGGCATTGGTCAAACCACATGGAATTACCAAGAACTCAAAATGCCCATAGTGACACCTGAATGCTTTTTTGGGAATGTCTTGATCCTTCACCCTGATTTGGTGATATCCGGATCTCAAGTCAATCTTGGAGAAATATTTGGATCCTCTTAGCTCATCCATCGGCTCATTGATCCTGGGTATTGGGTATCTATTCTTCATGGTCTTTTTGTTTAGGGTTCTATAGTTAATGCACATCCTCAAGGTGCCATCCTTCTTCTTTACCAAGTCCATTGAAGATGCAAAAGGACTAGTGCTAGGCCGGATATGTCCTAGAGCTAGTAGTTCTTGAATAGCCCTTTCAATTTCATCCCTATAAGCTTTGGGGTGCCTATAAGGGGTGGTAATAACAGCTTGAATCCCTTGCTCCAACTCAATAGTGTGCTCAAATCCTCGATCAGGAGGTATCCCTAGTGGAATATCCCGAAATAATAAAGAGTACCTGTCTAAGAGAGATTGCACATCTGGATGCATTGGGGAATCCTTGACTCCAGCTTCAGATAAACGCAGTTCTACTGCCCATTCTATTTCTCCTCTGTGTAAGTCTTCCTCCATCTTGTGGGCTAAAACAATATGAGGTGGGTAAGTGTGCATGCATTTTATTTTTTGATGCTTACCATTCTCCTTCTCTATCTATTCCATCTCTAGAGTCTCCCAATCAGTGGTGAATCTCCTAAGAGTGATTAGCCATTGGACACCAAATATAAAATTGGTATCAGGAATGTCAACCACAAAGAAGTGGTCTGTCAGAGTGTAGGTTCCCATAGTGATAGACATTAATTCTGGAACATACTTGGCACACTGCAAAGTTCTTGCCCCCGGAACCAAGACTAAAAAACCTTCAAAGTCTTCCATATGTGTTATCACTATTAAAATTTTCTAAACTTTTGTCAGTTTATACTTGCTCCTAAGTCATGGTATTATATAGGGTTTGAGTCATTTTTATGTTTTATAGGGTCTAAGCCATAGGTTACAAGTTTCATTTCATCACCAAATAAAGTTCATAAACCTTGCTTTACTCTTTAGAAGTCTCATACCACGTTTTGAAAACCATATTAAAAAAAAAAATTGATTAAGACACGAAACCACATTTTCATAGCACAGACAGTGTAAAAAACCTGTTTTGCGCTATGAAAATTCTTCTATTCTCATAGCGCGCTACAAAACCACTGAAGAAGCCTTTTTTTCATCAAAAACCCTGTTTTTCTACTTTTAGTAGTCTTTTTCCAGAAGGGTTCCTGAGCAACTGAAACATAATTTTTGAAAACTGAAAGAGGTTTTTCTTCCTAACATACTTATCTACACAAACCTCTTTATTTTTCTTCAAATTAATTATGAGGTGGGAGAAATTGATGACTCCACTTGCGCTACGAAAACAGCTAAAAGTCACTGAGAGAAAAACTTTGTTTTCTGTTTTTAGAAGTCAACTTCATGATCCGTTTATGGCCACAAGAAAAGGTATTTTGGAATTATGAAGGCGGTTTTTCTTCATAAAATCTCCAGATACAATAACCTATCTCACATTTCGTAAAATTGTTACCAGTTTGGAGATACAAGGATTTCTTTGAAGCCATATTTTCAGAAATCAGGATTTTTCCAGTTTTATATAGGTTGTTCAAAGACAGTTTCTGGGCATTAGGAGAAGTATTTCAAAAAAAAAAGATAGGTTTTTTTTCAAGACATCCTATTATAAAAAATCCTCCTTCATTTTTTAAAAATACTTTTTGGATGAGGAGATAAAAGCTCTGTCTCAACACCTATTTTTCAAGTAATGAAACAATGAAGTGATAATTTCTTAATGCAGTTTTGTTGTGGAGAAGGACTTCACTTTTTGAAAAAATTTCAAGGATGAAATATGTTGATTATTAAAGCCTGTAGAAATTATGGAAAAGTGAAATAATTTTTAAAAAATAATATTTTTGAAAAAGTCTTTGTAAAAAGACATGCACAGCAGTTTCGTAGCGCACTATGAAACTGTTGTAGGTGTAGTTTTGAGTCTATTATCAGGGTTTCAAGAGATAAAAACATATATTTTTTGAGTGTTGATGCTACTAAAGGATGGAAAGGGTTCAAAAATGAAGATCCAGGTGTCAAATAAAAAGAAACTGGAGGTTTAAGAGATGTTTACAAAGACATATATTCTGCGCTACGAAAACAACTGATATTTTCGTAGCGTAGCCATATCAGCTCTCTTTATACTCCTTCAAGGGATTAATTTTTGTATAGGTGGAAGGGAATGTTTCTATGGAAGTGATAACACATGTCATTTTTCTAAAAATTTTGAAATTTCCAGCAAAAGTGTTGGAAGACAAGCATGGAGGTAAGGGCTAAATTTCATCAAACTGTTTCCTGGTGTCTAGGGCAGTTAGGTCATGGAACAGCAGGGTTCATAACAAAGCTGGAGGCATCACCAAGTTCGAACTCATGAGGTTGCAGGTGGAAAAAGAGGCATTAAAGGTTTAGATAAGGTTGTTGAAACATGTTTTAGGAGTTTTAGTCCTACTTGAATTAGGACTCTTCAAAGACAGTCAAGCTGTCATTTTGTAATTAATAAGCCTGTTTTATGGTTATAATAGGTGTCAAGGATAGGAGTTCGAATTCCTCTGATGGTGGATAATGGAATCCAAGGTTTTAATGCTATATATGAAGCAAGAGGTCGAATTAGCAAGAGTTTGGAGACTTTTTGGCCCAAATGCAACTTTATGTTATGGAAGATAACCAGTAATACAGAGAAGTTTTCCTGAACAGATCTGAGTTTAGATGAGGTTTAATGTTTTCTTGATCTATATGATATTTTAATTACTTGCAGTAGATCTTATTAATATTACTCAAAATTCACATTCATGTGCTCTGACTTCCTTTAGTAATGGGATGACTATGTTTTTCCTGCATCTTGTGAGTAAACTACCTTTGAAACCCTAGCAGTAAATTTCATTGCTATTACTTAGAATTCATAACCCTATGCTATGAATTCCTTTAGTAATGGAATTACTGTGTTGACCTATGTTTCTCGAGTGAATTATCTTTGTTTAAAAACCCCATTTTCCTCAGCTTCCATCTTCAGAAACCTTGCCACTGAATCTACTGACTTGTTGACTCCATAGCCCAATGGTAGCAAGCCTTCATCTTTCAACCTACAAACACACAAAACCAAGATAGATTTAGCCATCTATATCATCATTAATCAATATCATAAACCCTTGAGAGAGCCCTCTCAGGTTGAGGAGGCTAAGCCTCAGCTAAAAGGTTGGTTTGAAATAGTTACACTGAGGTAGTCTGATCAACAGCTTATCAGGGTCCTATTTTGGTGATAACATTTTGGTGTGTCTGTCGGGAGTCTGAAGATTATTCATTCCCGTAATCAATAAGCTGAACTTCTGAAGGTAGCAGGAGCTCAGGAAGCTTTTTGAGGCTGCAAAACTACCTTGGCGACTCCACACATCAAATAATCAAATTGGAAGGTGACTCCATTGCTAGAATATCAGTAGCTTGCTGAAGTTTCAAGATGAGTTCCATTGCAAGAATGAATGCCAGGTATGCCCCTATGAATTGGTATCATATCCCTGGTTTTCCAAATCCCATGCCAAAGGTTGAATGGTTAGATGATATTCCAATATTTAAATATGAGAAGAAAAACAATGTTTCTCTTCATTTGGTTAGGTTCCATATGCATGTACACGGTCTTAAGGTTCAGTTCCCTGAAGATTGTCTCATGAAGATGTTTATGGCTAGTTTAGAAGGAAAAGCATGGTCTTGGTATGAAAGCTTACCAAATGGTTCATTATATTCTCTTGCTGATTTCCATAATGTATTTTATGAGATGTATAAAGTGTGTCATCCCTCCTTATTGATGGTAAAAGACTGCTGTAAACACTCTGAGAGTTTTATTGAATATTTGGAGAATTGTTATGAAGATGATGAGTTCATGGATGATGAAATTTTAGAGGCCCTTCATGACAATACCTTTCATCAAAAATAAGAACACCAAGAAGAAAGGATAACATCTCCCTTGGATGAAAATGAAACCCAACATGAATTTACTGATGAAAATCATGTCATATCCTCTAAGTTTGAGGAAAATTTGCAGCAGGTTTGTCAATCCCTTGATCATCAAGAGAATGAGAATCAGTTCAAACAGCAAGAGGAAATATTGGAAATTTTTTGCTACAATCCTCAGGTACAGTAAAAGGTTGATTCTTCATATCATTTCCTGCATCAGCCTATATCAAATGATGATTACATTAATGAAGAAGTGGGTAAAATTTTTTCTTTACCATTGTCTTCTAATCTGAAAACATTTGAGTGCAAGTCAGAGGATAAGTTTCAGTTTGTGGATGAAGTTGTAGAGAACATTGAAAAAGACATTCAAGTTTCAAAAGATAAAATTCAATCTCATAGTATTCATGATCAAGATCAGTGTTTTCAAATGATTTTAATGCCAAAACACAAAGAGGGGGTGTTGCTACCTTTCTTCTTAAAGATGGAGGAAAAATACACTGTTTTTGTAAATCAGTTTGAAAAGAAATTTAAAAGCACACAACTGAAGTCTTATGTGGTTGATCAAAGTATGGGTGAGTTTTCCAAAGCTGCATAATATCATGAGAAGCATCAAACTAACCATGTTTTCCTTGACCCTATAGCTGAATATATGGCAAAGCTTTGCACCCCAGTGTCTCATTTTCATTTGCATTATGAAGATCAGATACATTATAAGTTGTTTTGGTCATCTCAGCATCATGTTCACTTTTGTTTCAAGCACAGTCAAGAGATTCAAGTGTCAGATCAGATTGATGATTGGCTTCATTGGAAATTTCATATTGATTGAGCTAAAATGGAGTTTGTAGCTGCTAGGGTAGGTAGGAGTACGTGAATAAGCTCATGGTTGACTGAGCATTTTAGTAGGTGCAGTTTGACTCCTTCTTGTAGAAATAATTAAAGCTTGGGGAGCAGATTGGGCAAAATTTCAGAGTTTTATTCTAAATAATGGATAGCATCATTGGAGCTACTTGTTCTTAGTGTACCATAGGGGCACACTATCCCAAGTGGAGCCACTATTATCACTATTAAAATTTTCTAAACTTGGTTAGTTTATAATTTCTCCTAAGTCATGGTATTAGATAGGGTTTGAGTCATTTTTATGTTTTATAGGGTCTAAGCCATAGGTTACAAGTTTCATTTCATCACCAAATAAAGTTCATAAACCTTGCTTTACTCTTTAGAAGTCTCATACCACGTTTTGAAAACTATATTTAAAAAAAAAAATTGATTAAGCCACAAAACCACGTTTTCCTAGCGTATACAGTGTAAAAAGCCTGTTTTGAGCTACGAAAATGCTTCTATTTTCATAGTGCACTACGAAACCACTGAAGCAGCCCTTTTTTTCATCAAAACCCTGTTTTTCTGCTTTTAGTAGTCTTTTTCCAAAAGGGTTCTTGAGCAACTGAAAAACTAATTTTGGAAAAATAAAAGATTTTTTTCTTCCTAACATACTGAACTACAAAAATCTCTTTCAGTTTCTTCAAATTCATTATGAGGTGGGAGAAATTGATGACTCAACTTGTGCTACGAAAATAGTTGAAAGTCACTGAGAGAAAAACTTTTTTTTTTTCTGTTTTTAGCAGTCAACTTCATGATCAGTTTCGGGCCACAAGAAAAGGTATTTTGGAATTATGAAGGAGGTTTTTCTTCATAAAATCTCTAGATACAATAACCTATCTCACGTTTCTCAAAATGTTTACCAGTTTGGAGATACAAGGCTTTCTTTGAAACCATATTTTTAGAAATCAGGATTTTTCTAGTTTTATACAGGTTGTTCAAAGACAGTTTCTGGGCAATAGGAGAAGTATTTCAAAAAACAAAGATAGATTTTTGTTCATGAAATCCTGTTCTCAAAAATCCTCCTTCCGGTTTGCAAAACAATTTTTGGATGAGGAGATAAAAGCTCTATCTCAACACCTATTTTTCAGGTAATGAAACAGTGAAGTAAGTGATAATTTCTTAATGCAGTTTTGTTGTAGAGAAGGACTTCACTTTTTGAAAAAAATTCAAGGATGACATATGTTGATTATTAAATCCTATAGAAATCATGGAAAAAGTGCAAGAAGTTTTAAAAACTAATATTTTTGAAAAATTCTGTGTAAAAAGACATGCACAGCAGTTTCATAGCGCACTACGAAACTGTTGTAGGTGCAGTTTTGAGTCTATTATAAGGGTTTCAAGAGATAAAAAAATATATTTTTTGAGTTTTGATGCTACTAAAGGATGGAAATGGTTCAAAAATGAAGATACAGGTGTCAAATAAAAATAAACTGGAGGTTTAATATATGTTTACAAAGACATATATTCTGCGCTACGAAAACAACTAATATTTTCATAGCGCAGCCATATCAGCTCTCTTTATACTCCTTCAAGGGCTTGATTTTTGTACAGGTGGAAGGGAATGTTTATATGGAAGTGATAACACATGTCACTTGTCTAAAAAGGTCAAAATTTCGAGCAAAAGTGTTGGAGGACAAGCATGGAGGTAAGGGATAAATTTCATCAAATTGTTCCCTGGTTTCTAGGGCAGTTAGGTCATGGAACAACAGGGTTCATAAAAAATCTGGAGGCATCACCAAATTCGACCTCATGAGGTTGCAGGTGGAAAAATAAGCATTAAAGGTTTAGATAAGGTTTTTTAAACATGTTTTAGGAGTTTTAGTCTTACTTGAATTAGGACTCTTCAAAGATAGTCAAGCTGTCATTTTGTAATTAATAAGCCTGTTTTATGGTTAGAATAGGTGTCAAGGATAGGAATTTGAATTCCTCTGATGGTGGATCATAGAATCCAAGGTTGTAATGCTATATATGAAGCAAGAGGTCGAATTAGAAAGAGGTTGGAGACTTTTTGGCCCAGCTGCTACTTTATGTTATGGAAGATAACCAGTAATACAGAGAAGTTTTCCTAAACAGATCTGAGTTTAGATGAGGTTTAATGTTTTCTTGATCTATATGATATTTTAATTACTTGCAATAGATCTTATTTCTATTACTCAGAATTCACAATCATGTGCTCTGACTTCCTTTAGTAATGGGATGACTTTGTTTTTCCTGCATCTTGTGAGTAAACTACCTTTGAAACCCTAGCAGTAAATTTCATTGCTATTACTCAGAATTCATAACCCTATGCTCTAACTTCCTTTAGTAATGGAATTAATGTGTTGACCTATGTTTCTCGAGTGAATTATATTTTTTTTTAAATCCCATTTGCCTCAGCTTCCATGTTCATAAACCTTGCCACTGAATCTACTGACTTGTTGACTCCATAGCCCAATGGTAGCAAGCCTTCATATTTCAACCTACAAACACACAAAACCGAGATAGAGTTAGCCATATATATCATCATTAATCAATATCATAAACCCTTGAGAGAGCCCTCTCAGGCTGAGGAGGCTAAGCCTCAGCTAAAATATTGGTTTGAAATAGTTACACTGAGGTAGTCTGATCAGCAGCTTATCAGGGTCCTATTTTGGTGATAACAATATGGATGCCCCTCTTCTTTACTAGTTGTGAATCAATGAAGTTATGAGTAGCTCCACTGTCTACTAGTACTGATAATATCTACCCCATAACAATACCTCTAGCTCTTAAAGTTAGATATTTAGGGACTCCTCTTAACGCTGCAAGAGCTCCTCCCCTTGGAGCAAAAGTTTTTACTACATCTTCTGTAGGTAGTACAGCACTGGCCCTCTCTTCTTCATTACAAAATATATCAATATAATGAGCTTTCCCTACAACACATTCATGGTTTAGCACCCATGGATTTTTAAAATTAAGGCAAAGTTTCTCCTTCCTTAATTTCTTTTGATCATGGTCAAGAGGTGTCTTCTTTGGCCATGAGGAATTCTCTTACTGCAGTAATGGCTTTGCCTTGGGCAAAGTATGTTGTAAATCTCTAGCCTTCTCCATAGCCTATAGGAGTGTAGTTGGTTTAGTGTATCTTAAAAACCCATGGAATGGTTCAGCCAACCCATCAATAAGCATACATACCCTTCTGCTCATAGTGAGGTTGGATACCATAACTGAAAGCTTCAAATATTCAACAATATAATCTTCTAGATTTCCTTTTTGTTTTAGCTTGGTTAGCTCAACAAAGTGGGCCTCTGGATCCCTTGGATCAAATCTCTCTACTAGTATCTTAGTGAAGACTGAATATGAAGTGATATGAGCATGTCCAAGTGTATTTAGACCATGGAACCACCATTCATGAGCCTCCCATTCCAAGTGCAGCGAAACTATTTTGATAGCCTTTATTTCAGAAACTCTATTGAGCTGAAAATAAGTATCCAGCTTCTCCACCCAAGCCTTGGCTGTGCACTTAGGTGATCCATCATATGTAGGCAAGAATAACCTTCCCATACTGCAATGTAGGTATGATTCTTGTATAAATCCTCCCTCTTTTTGTGATAGCAAGTTCTCCTCCCCTCCTTGATCTGGCAGAATTCCTGAAAGCTCAAGTATTCTTTGAACCTTCGAGATTGGGAATTATACTCCACAAAATAATAACCAAGGGTTTCTTCCTCCATTTTTTCAGATAGGAATGAGGGCATAGTAGAGAATTGTAGTGAAGGATGTGTGGCTGTTTGTTCCACACAAAGTGAGGTGCTGGTGCTTGCTTCATGGTGAATCCCTCTAGGGCCTTTCTTATGCCTCATCTCCTTGAGATCTCTTGCAAATTTTTGCATGGTTTGAAGAAGAAGATTTGAAATATATTTCTCCTCCATACTGTAGATATATTTCCCCACAAGATGAGCCAAGATAAAATCTCTAATACCACTGTAATATTCCTTCTTAGGAATTTCTGCACTATGGATAGTAAAAACGTTGTTTTGAGAAAATAACGTTATAGAATTGGAAAAAAGGACTTGGATCCTTTAGATTATGCTTTATAACCCTTACACACAGAATGGGAACAAAAACAAATCACTCTAGCTATGTTAAACAAATCTCCCCAGCCAGATACATCTCAAAAACACCCAAACCCCATGACTTCACCAAACAGAAATTATGAAGCATGTAACAAAATTATTCTATGAGGGTTTATATAGAAAAATATGAGTAATAACAGATATAGAGAATACATTAATCATACAGCCAAGAAAAATGGATGTCTAGCCTCTTTTATACAAAATGGAGACAACCCGACAAGGGTTTCATAAGAGCACAAGTACAAAATGATATCTCTGCATAAAATCACGTAGTTTACTGCAAATATGTATTTTATATGGATGAATAATACATAAGAGCACATAAAAATGGATAAAGACCATCCTTACTAGACTTCCAGGAGAGGAAGAGCCCCCTTCTCCAAGAAACTAACACGAAATCAAGGGATTTAACCCTACCACAACATCACCTTCAGAAATTATGCAGTTTCTGCAAGGGACTGCGCTGTAGGAGTTGGTGACTGCTTGACCCCAAGTCTAATGGTGGAAATTTAGCCCATAATTCTCCTCTTAGATCCCTTCAACAAGATGAACCAAGAAAGAGAGTCGAACTCCCGCATGATAATCCCTTGCACTAAACAGTGCAGCAAACCCAGCTAAACAACTGAAGCATGCAAGAAGTCAGAAGACTCAAACATAGACAAGATTCTGAATGACTCTCATGGCTGCCATCCCTTCCTTTTTATTCTTGGTGAGCCTCCTCACCCTGGACCCCACACATTCATGAGGTTACTTCCTTGCAAAGAGTCCTCCATCAAAACTGTGTTGTTCCCACTGATTTTCCTTCTCTTTTAGCAGCGTTGTTGACTTGGTCAACAAGATTCTAGTCCTCATGCATTGCCTCCTTTTCACACCAAATATGGCTTTATTTTTCCTACCTACACAAACCCCTTTTCACATTTTATTTCTACTAAAGAGATTTAAGGGTATCTCTACCCCATTTATTCTTCTAATATGCAAAACAAAGCAACATATAATATTCCAACTAACAACAGCTAATTGGGAATATTACATCTATTCACACCCAGAACTCATTCTAATGGATTTGCACAAAATATATAAATAACGGGCCTTGGATTAGCATTTTTAATTAGAAGGAAAGTAGTGTTATGTTGCCCAAATATTTCTAAGAGTGCCTACAACTCCCAATCTATTGCATGCATTGATATTATATCTTGATGAGCTTCGTACCATTGGAAGAGCTTGTGGACTTCTTGATTGGGAGAGAGAAGACCAATACATAGATTCACAAGGACCTCCCTTAAGGTGATTGAAGAAGCCCCCCCCTTCTCTCCCCCCGCCAAACTCAACACAATTCCCTTTTGTGTTTATTGGTAGGCCATCAAAGCCTTGCTTCATTGATAGTAAAGAGTGTTATCCCTGTTTACTTTGGTTCTTTTATGGGTTTGTTTACTTGCATGTTAGTTCATTCATATGGATTCCACAAGTTTTATTTTTGTTTTATTATAATCATTAATCATCTCTATAATGTTGTGTGAATGCAACCACCTCTACAACACTTGGTATTTTGTTCAACATCTTGACTAATCCCATACTATAAATTTGTGACTCCATTGGTGTTTTTCACTCTTTTAGTTACTTTATATACCATTTATTCTTATTAATTTTTCATATATATGTCTTATAGCCTCACATATAAGTAAGAGATATTATTTTGTCTTCTATGGGAGAATGATCAATATCTTTTCATAAATAGTACATAAATTCTGAAAAAAATCGCATGGTTTGCACAAATCCTCAGTTTTCCATCAGCAAAATCTTTGTGACTATTAGTCACGAACCTATGCAGAACTACATAATTGTAATTTTTCATAGTTTTCACTTGCCACTTTCTAAGTTTTGTGGCAGAAAATAATGTCTTGCCACTACTCACAAGAAAATTTTAGTTAGATACACCATTAGATTAGGTGAAATCCATATTTTATTTTGCCACATGGATGGTCTATGCTAGACATATTTTAATTTTGTAAAATGATCACGTAGCCATTTATTACTTTGTGGATTGAAATGCACCATGTAGGATTAATTTTTACCATGATAAAATCACTTTCATTGTAAGAAATAATTTAGTAAACCATTTTTCCTAAACTATTTCTCATTAAAATTCAAAAACCACATGAGAATAATTGAATAAATAATTTTATTTAATTTTCTCTAGAAAGAATTATTAAATAATCATTTTATAGTTATATCCTAATTAATTTTGACTTAATCACCTTGGAATAATTAAATAAATCACTATTTATGTATTATTCCTAATTTATTCCATATTTTCCTTATGCGATAATTATTAAACCATTATTTGATAATTGTTTCTTTCTTATTTCTCAAAAATTAATTAATAAATCATTTTTATTTGTTAATTAATTCAACCAATTTTTAAATGAATATATTTGATAAATTTGAATATCTTTTTCCTCTCAGAAAATATAATAAAGTATTCCTATCGGCTAGATTTTGATTTGGTCAATAATATTGTATTATTTTCCAATTACTAAGTTAACTCAATATTTTTTTATAAATAAGAGGGTTTTCCATTCACTCTTCACCCTGATCATTCTCATCATCACTACTATCATCTTATCGCATTTGAGCTCCCACTTGAGTTCAAGCCATTTTTTTTCTTTCTGCCCATTGAAAATATTGAGAGAGAGAAACAAATCGTTGAAGCACAAGGACATCAAAAGGACCCATCCCATGGAGGGGGATCTATAGACCTAAGTTTATAAGTTCTCCTCACTAGGTGTATCATTTCTATTAATAAAAGTTTCTTATTTATTTGATCTATTGGGTTGCTACACTTTTATCTTTGTTGTTGTATGTTTTTGGTTGCATATGATCTTTTTATGCAGCGTTTTTCTTCTTTTTTTCATTTCATATCTAAAGCGTAAACAACAATATTTTTTTGTTAGGGTCACTTGTCACCAGTGATTTAATTGAATCATTTTTGGTACACTTGCTAAAATGTTTCATACCAACAAATGACGAATCCACTGGTTATTTAGCACTTTAGTCGTAAACAAATCACGACTCCACTAGTGTAGTACTTCATAACCTTGGTGAATATAGCTTCAATTATCTTCAGTGTTTTCCCAGCTATTTTTAGCCCTCTCAATTTCTATTTTTAGATCTACTCTATTTTTTGGAAACTTTTCCACTTTTGTTGGGTTTCACATCTTTTAGTAGGTCATAGGTACCAGCCGAGCAAGAGACAACAAAATATGGGTTTGATATTTCAAGTGAGAGAATCAAAATCAGAGCACATTTTTTGGCCCGTTAACTGCGCCCAATTCACTTTTTTGCCCAGAATATACACTGGACACACTTTTCAAGTTGGTTTCTGCATTGAAATGTTTCAGAAAATATTTTCGATTTTTTTTCAATTTTTTTTCCAATTTTGCCGGGACTGTTGTGTGTGTGCCAGGAAGGGTTCCTATTATTTCCTGAGCTAACTCTAGGCCTATATCCTCTTAGTAGTTTCTCATTGAGGAAGTAAAAATACCCCTAGGGTTTAAAGTACACCTCCACTATTTAGGAAGTGAATTGTTGAGTTGAGGAGTCTAGTGTGCAACATTTTTAGTCACTATTATTTAGGGTTTTCTCCACTATTTTTTAGCCCTTTTTGGATAGGTTTTTATAGAACTTTATTCCCTTTTAGATGCTTGTGTTGTCTTTACCCCTCAAGATTCCCTTATGTATCCATTTTTTTGGATCTTCTTTCCTATCATTTTCTAGAATTTTCACCATTATTGTTTGCCGATTTTCTTCCCCATTTTCAACATATTGTTGCCTCTAGATCCCAGTCCCTTAGACATTAGATGATTTTTCATTTGTGTGTGACTTTGAGTTGTTTGTTTTCCCTATTTTATTTTGCTGATTGATTTCCTTCTTTGGTTGGGGGTTGTGTGCTTCAATTTAATATTTATTTACTGTTCATTTTTAGTATTAGTTATAGTTTATGCACTTTTATTTTCAACAACATTGGCATCATTAAATCATGCTCAATTAACTGAACCCCTTGACACATTTGTCACACAAACACACCCTAAGTGAACGTGAGTTTGGTAAACACCTCCAAGCCAAGACTTGAAACACTAAACCTTAATAATTCAACTCACATAGATTAAGCCCACTTGGACACCAGGCCAAAAAAATCTTTGTAGTTAGGTGTAGGATAACTGGGATAGGATTCCAATAACACCCATTGATCACTTACATTGAGACATATAAAGTTGAAATATTATGGAGCTTAAAATTCTTCACCATACCACGGTTAAAATTAGAGTGCGTCAAAAACCTGATTCAACGAGGGTTAACCTAGATCATGGTGCGAGAAGTTCTCCCTAGGGCTACCCAACGCGTGGTAGGAAGTTTATGTCATGGTTGATCACCAAGAATATCAAGACTCGACCACCCCAATGGGATGAAGGTAACAGAAAATAGCCTATAGAACTGGTTGTGGGCAAGATGTTGGTCCCTTTTCCCACCTTTCTCTAAATAACTCTAGTTGTGAGGATCAAATTCTGTCAAGTAATAAGTCTTTTGGAAGGCCATATGAAATAGTATACCTAAGAATTGTTTGAGAATTTAGATCACCTTTAGTATAGAGGTAATTTTTTCTTTTATAGGATGTATTCACTTGAAATATAGTAGCATATAATTATGGTTTGTTTACACTTGGCACCATTGCACTAGGTGTTTGTTTTTTGTTTGTTACACTTTTCTCTTATCATCACCCTTTAGTCTACTGAGTCATATTTGTCTTGGAAAAATTACACCCGCTAGGCATTTTTCATGACCTTCTCCCCCAGTTTCCTTTAGGACATATTACTCCATCTCATTGAGTTCAAACCCATCCTCCTAGTCCTCCATTGAGTCCCCATACTAACTCTAGCTCTTCTGATTCTTCTATTTCTTCCTTTGATTCCACCTCTTCACAACCCCGTACCTCCACCATGTTAGGAACCAATGAGGGTATTCAAAACCCAGGTGGTAGCCAAGGTAACCCCATCGGAGGAACCTATATTGGTATGTCCACTAATCCTCCCTTGCTTCCTTATATGGTTGGTTTTATCCTCCCTAATTTCAACCAGCTCATCAATGATCCTCTTCTCCATAACCCAAATTGGAATCCTATGCCTACCAAACTTCTTTTTGACATCCCCAAGTTCAAAGGTAATCTTGGAGAAGACCCCACAAATCACGTTCACTCTTTTCACATGTGGTGTTCATCAAATTCCATTACCGAAGACTCCATTCGTCTTCGCCTCTTCCAAAACACCTTAACTGGAGCTGCTGCCAAATGGTATATGAATCAATCACATGCCTCCCATTCCACTTCCACAACTTTATCCAAATATTTTCTTTTTCTATTTCCAATTACCTCTCCGATATGACACATGTATCGAACTCTTGACCTATTTTCATCAAAATTTACCACCCACCTTTTTGACCATGTACAAGAATGGCGTAGAAGGAGGAGCATGTGTAGATCACCTAAGTTTGAAGAAATTGTATATATGGATTAGTTTCTTAGAAATATTTTAGCCCCCATAGGTAAAAATATCACCTATCACCTACCCCATACTGAGGAAGATACTCTCAAGATAGCCTTAAAATATGATCTGATATATGCCCAGTTCGGTTATGTTTATATTGTCCTCCCCGATCTACCTCGACCTAGTGTTGCTAATGTGTCAGGGGCATCTCATGTCACTGATGATATCGTTGGATCTCTTTTGCAACCTCAACCATCACCATATCCTCAACATCCTATGAATTATAGTCAACCCCAGGGGGGGCCCAGTTCTGCTTACACATATCCCCCTCCTGATCCTTTGCATGTCAAATCTTTCCAAGGTAAAAGCACACCATATGCATATCCCCATCCACCTTATTTGATTCTAGGGCCAGTCGTTGCTCAACATGGTTATCCAAATGTTGTCATGAATCCTTACTATCCCTATGCACTGCCTAGCACTCCAGCCCCACTGGCACCATCACCTCAAACTCCCATGCCTCTACCTATTATGCGCCAATAGTAACCACCTCCACAGAATCAAGTGTATTCACAACAGAGTAATACCAACCTACTAACCCTAAGAGAAGGAATAAGGGGAAATATAATTTTATCACCAAAAAATGATCACTTAGCCATATCTAACTAAGTGGATCAAAATACAGCATGTAAGCCAAATTTTACCATATTAAAATGGCTTTCACTACATGAAATAATTTGATAAATCATATTTTATTAAGTTTTCTAATTAAAATAAGAAACCCCATGAGGAATAATTAGATAAATCATTATTTATTTTATTTTCCTTTAGGAATAATTAATTAAATCACTATTTACTTAATATTCTTTGTCACATTTGATCCAATCATGAGAAATACTTAAATAAATCATTATTTATTTGATTTTTCTCTAGGAATAATTAATTAAATCATTATTTAGTTAATATTCCTTGTCAAATTTGACTAAACCACTTAGGAATGATTAAAAAAATCATTATTTGTTTATTATTCCTTAACCACTTCATTGAAATAATAAATAAATAATTTATTTTATTATTATTTTTAAATAAAGGTATTTAACCAATTTAAATATACTTTCCCTCCAAAACATATAATAAAATATTCCAAGCAGTTAGATCTAGATTGTGGTTAATAATATTTTATTATTTTCCGTTTTTTAGAATAACCCAATATTTTGTTATAAATAAGAGGGTTTTCCATCCATTTCCCACCATGAGCATTGCCATCATTGTTATTATCTTCTTTTTTCTATTGAGCTCCCACCTGAGTTCAACATATATTTTGGGTTTCACACATCAAAGAGAGAGAAATATCAAAAATAATGAAGCATAGAGGACAACCTAAGGACCCATCCCATTTGAGGGGGACCTATAGCTATCATATGAGTGTCCTTCACTAGGTGTAACACAATAAATATAATATATCATTCATTCTTTTAAATTGCTTTGTCCATGCTATGGGGTTTTACATTAGTTAAATCTTTTGATTTTTAATGTCTTTTGCTACATAGATCTATTATTTTACATGTTTATTCTAACTTTCTGTTGTAGATCTGAAGAATTAGACAACCATATCTATTTTTAGGGCCATCAATCACTTGTGACATAAGTGAATCCTTTCTGGTACACTTGCTAGAAAATTTCATGCTAACAGATAACCAAAACCAACAACTTCAAGGTAATGAGGGAAACCAATATAAACAACCCAATTCCCCTAAGGGTGATCATCCTAATTCCGCAACCCAACAATAAGTGGGAAAACCCAAGAAAAACAAGGTTCTTCGAATCAATAGAACTTGTGTATGTTGTGGATTTTTTGGCCATTATGCTCATGAATATACCCTTTTACCTTAGATTCACCAGGCATGGGAAGCTCAAGAAACTGCTTCAAGAGGACCTCACACTACAAGGAAAAAACCCTCTCGCAGAGGTTATAGAGGAGGTTTTTAGTGTTATAAAATTGGCCAAAATTGTCAAAAAAAAAAATTCTACAACATTCGTTTTTGGTAACGGAGGTTTTGGTGGAGCTTTTAACGGAATTTCAACACAACTAAAAAAAATGTGTGGCCGAAGGTTATTATGGATGTTTTTTTCATCGGTGCGCTACTAAGGTGTCAACGCACTAGTGCGTGTCATCTAGACGGTCGACCCGAGGCGATCGAAGGTGCATGCATCGGGCCGTAAAGGTCTAAAACCGCATCGGGCACACTGTAGGTGATGTTAGAGTCGAGTTATACACCCCTCCGTCAGAGATCATTTCTCTTATTGCATTTCATTGTTTAGGTGTCTCATTCCGCTCATTCATCTGCATTTCGTTAGGAGCATGCCATTGACTGACGAAAGGGTTTTATTCTTTCATTTTCCCTCATGCTTATACCTGCTGGGTTGGTCTAATTTCTCAAAATTCATCAAAGATCAGTTCATTTCATTTACAGTCATAGAAGTTGTTTTTGGTCAAAAAGAGTCATTTTAGTTTCTAGGTCTAGGGTTTGGTCTTTTGAAATGTTGAATAATGCCCGCAGGCCATGAGGAGGTTTTCAATAAGTTTTCAGTTCAAAATTTTTATCATCAAACATGCTCAAGGACATTTATTGTTCAAAACTCTGTTTTGAATAAGAAATTGTCAAAATTTGTTTTTGTAATAATCATGTATTTTTCCGCCATGAAGACTTCAAAGCAGACTCTGGTTTTCCTTTGCCAAGGTTCAACGCCAACATCCCTGCAAGAAATCAACCAATTTCATCATTTCAAGTCCAGAAAGTCAATGAGGAAACAAAATACAAAGTTGGATTAAATGAAAAAATGCCAAAGGTAAAAAACATTACAACATGGGTTTTAGAGAAGAAAAGATTAAAACCATGTCTATATGAGATATTTCACAAAGCCATTCATTCATTTGCATCAAAAGAGATCCAAAAATCCAAAGGAGAAGTCGAATTGAAGATTGGGAGAACAAACTGCGTTTTAGAAAGGCCGTGACTGTGTGTGAAGATTGCGCGCGACACATAGGAAAGAGGCGCGGCGCACAGAATCGACGCGGCGCATTGGGCCGAAATTGATAGTGCATTTTTCCACAGGCGCGGGGCACCCACAGAGCGCAGCGCACTGGGTGTGCGCGCGGCGCATTGAGCCATCAAGCCCAAAATTCATCAACGCTCTGCAATTTTTCAAAATCAAACAATTTTTCTTGCTCCAAGTAAGTGGAAACTCTTTGCTAATTGATTTGAAGATGTGCTTGGTGTGTTTGGGACCGAATATCAAGAGTTTAATTGGTGAAAAACAAACCCTACGTTTATACCAAAATCTGCTCCTAGGGTATGTGTGAAGTTTGAAAATTGTGTTTTGGTGCTAAATTCTTGCCATTTGTCACCCTTTTCTTTGTATTCCATCATTGTTATCATATTTTTACCACAGTACCACTGCTATTCTTGCTGTCCCATATCCCTCATACCCTTTTGATCCCATGTGTTAATTCCCAAACCCTATCACCTACCACATCCCTCCATTGACAAAATCTTAATTGCCATAACATGCAAGGGCTGCCTTTATGTCCTTGATTTCACTTATGTTTTGTCATTTCACTTACTCCTATTCCTAAAAACTACCCCCCATCACTACCACCTATTCCACATCACTTATAAATCCCCAAATCCCTAAATTCCCCAAACAGTGACTGTCCTCACACTTAATTCTCATTTGACAGTCCTTTAGCCCACTGTTTACACTTCCCACAGTCCCTCATTTCATTCTTGATACATTTGGCATATTTGGTATTGAAAGGCAAGCACCAATTCATCATTTTCAAACATACACCTAACTCTTATTTTCACTATACATATATCAGCATATATTTGTCAAACACCTTGTCTTCAGTATCATGTCAGAAAAAAATTCATCATATGAGCAGGGGTATGAGCAGGACAGTGATTCAACCACAGAGCTAAATGTATCGAGGAGGTCTCATAAGAGTGGCAGGAACGTCAGGGAGGAGCCAACTTCTTTGGCTCAATTGCAGGTCTGCCCGCTTGCAATGACATGCTTTCAGCAACATTCATGTTACCGGTATTGCGAGATGATATCTCAGATTCAGCACCATCCAGAGTTGGTTCGCTTATTTGTCCTACATTTGCGTGATGGTCATGTAAACCTTGCTGGAGTGAACTTCACTTTGACACCAGAGACCATTTCTGAGGCGACCGGGATACCGAACATTGGTGAGGAGTGGAATAAAAGATAGCAGTTGGATAGAGCATATTATGAACCTTACATCAGGCCTGGATACTTGAGGCACTTGAGCAGGGTTTTCCTGTTTTGGTTTCTGATGGAGTCCTATGCGCCATTAATGAAACTCATCATTAGATACTTCAGCTGTGAGGGTAGATTCTCGCGCCTTTATGCATATCATATCAGACTTTTGATGCATTTCACGAGAGCGCGAATGATGAATATTCCATACTTCATGTGTCGAAGCATAGAGCGTATGACTACCCTTGTGCAGAAGAAGACTCTGGAGCAGCAGCATAACAACATTTATCATTACGTGCTCATCAAAATTATTGTGGTACATCAGCTTGGATTACAGGGCATCACATGGGATGAGTTCATTTCTCGTGACTTCTTTGCAGCTCCCCAGCCTCCTCCCGAGATTGTTCATGATGAGGCAGAGCCTTCACATCCGTTTGAGGTTCCTGAGACTGAGCCTATCAGTGCTCCAGTGTGTGTGACATATCATAGAGGCCATAGAGCCTTATTTGCAATAGCACAACGAGTACTATCTCAACCAGGGGTGGAAGGGGTCTCGTTATCTTCATCAGCAGCGCGAGTACTATCTCCACTTGGCGTGGAAGGGGTCTCGCCTTCTACATCAACACAGGTACATGTTCAGGATAGAGGCAAGATGCCTATGCACAATGAGGGCCCTTCAGGAGGCCAAGACACTGATTTTATACTCATAGATGTTGATGCGAGCTCTCCCAGCTCAAAACTGAAAGAGATAATCCAAGAGCAGAAAGCTGAGATCGGCACGCTAACTGAGAAATTGCAGAGAGCTCAGTGGGTTATAGATTACTTGGAGCAGCGGAATAAACAACTGGAGGATCAGCACACACTCACAGAGTTGCGGCAAATCCGTGAAGACCGTGAATTGGCCCGGAAGAGACCAGGTGACATGACACCAGTTGAGCGAGAGACTTGCCTTACACACGTCAAAATTCATCTGGAGAAGATCTTGGCGAAGGCCAATAGGAACAAAAACATTCTCAGACATATGAAGAACCACTATTGGGCCCGCACACACGTTTGCAGAGAAAAAATGAAGATCTTGAAGGCGAGGTTGAGAAGAGCACTAAAACGTCGGAAAAGGCCGGATCCGCTCCGAATCTTGGCCGAAGCTTCCTTGGCTGAGAATGAGACATGATGGGAGACCTTCACTCCAAATTTCAACAAATTTGGAGAATATTTTGTCATTTTGAAAATTTTGGTTGCAAAACAGGTTTTTCCGCCCGACGCGTAGCGCCACCCGACGCGCGCTTATGATTGGCACATCTTCTGGAGGAAAACTTTGCATTTTTTGGTTTTTCATGATATATTATGTATGTTCAATAATGGCCAAAGCATTTCATCAAATTCTGGGCTGCCTAAAGGGCCAAAAACACTCCAAAAATGGCCTTTTTGCCACTTTTTGCACCAGCAGGAACCAGTCTTGGGAGATTACAGTTTTGGAGGGGAAAATGCCATCCAAATTGAAAAATTCCACTTGGGTTGGATAGCAGACATCTAGGGATTTCCAATGAGCTATCATGAGCTCAATTTGGACTTTGTGAAGTGCCTCAAACACAGGTCCAAAGTGGCGCGACGCATAGAGTTTTTGAGCGTGGCGCATAGAGAAATTTTGCCCAAATTTCACTTTTCAGTTCAGAAATTCGCCCAGTTTTGACTAGTTTTAATTTTTCATGTGATGATTGATCCATATTGATGTAATTTGATAACTATGATGTAAATTTGGCATGTTTTTACTTGTTCTATAGGATTCATTCACTAAAAAGTGAAAATTAAGTGAATGGATCAGTTTCCTAGCATATAGAGGCAAGTTGTTTGGTTGCCTAGATTTTAGCTCCATGTTTAGAATTGGTTGAAACAGCTCCTAGAAGGATGAGCTCGACCCCTAGAGGCATGGGATGGGGTTAGGATGGTCTATATATTGTATTTTCTGAGACATTTTCAGGGTTGGACTCTTGGGAAAAGTTTGGCACCACATTGTATATCCATTTTCAGTTTTTGGCAAAGGAAAGACCAGAGTTTTGCAGCACTTGTTGGGATTTATTGAGGTAGAATTCATTGATTTGCTGGTGCTCTGCCTTAGACTTTTGTTTAGTTTTATATGTTTTTCGTCAGTTTGAAGAGGATCCTTGCACTCTCTTGCCCTCTTCAGCTCCTCAGCTATATTTTCTATCCATCCATTGAATCTAAGACATCAAAGCCGCTGCCTAGCTCGCCCCAACTTGAACTCTGCAAGAATTTGGCTTCATCCCCAAGCCCAAAAATTGTTTTTCCCCTTTTCCAACAAAAAACCCCTAAAAGTAAAAATCAAGCCCTCCTATTTGTATATATAGCCTAAGATCAGTTGTTGTTTTAGTCATCTCAAGCCCCTTTGAATATTTTCATTGAGATTGACCCAGAGAGAGCCCTCTCCTGTCCTTGTAGGGCTAGCTACGAGGCTGAGCATGGTTTGGTGTTGTCCTCTTTCTGCCTTATTTCAGCCTGAGGTGGATTTGGGAACTAACAGGTGATACAACGCACGAGGCCGTTCTAATTGGTATTGGGATTTGTGCGGTGCCCATAGGTCATATCAACGCACTGATACGTAGTCTTATAGAAATGGCTCGATGAGCAGTATCAGAAAAATGCACCGATTGTTGTAATTCATATTGGTATTTGTGCGATGTCCATAGGTCATACAAATTAACTTGTGCGTAGTCTCACATAAACGCACTAGTGCGCAATATCGCACAAATGCACCGAGATTTATAATTGGTATCGGTATTTGTGCGGTGACCATAGGTCGTAGAAATGCACCGAGATTTATAATTGGTATTGGTATTTGTGCGGTGACCATAGGTCGTAGAAATGCATCGGTGCGTTGTATCATACAAATGCATCGGTGTATAGTAACTGACACGCACCAGTGTTCATTTTGTATTTTTTAGAAACATCGACCTGTGATAGTGCAATTATTGTGATTTTTAAAAATTCATTATTCATCAAAAGTCGACACATCTTATAACAGTATTAATATTAATTAAATTTTCATTAATGCATTTGAATGTGATGTTTGGTTTAATTTTTTATATCATATCATAATTATTGTGATTTTTTAAAAATTCATTATTCATCAAAAGACGACACATATCTTATAACAACATTTATATCAATTAAATTTTTACTAGTGCATTTGAATGTGATGTTTGGATTAATTTGTTATATCATATCATCATATTTCACATCTCTTCATTATAATATTTAATCATCCATAAATTTAATCAGTGGTGTTACATTTCACAATGACAATGGAGAACACAATAGAATAAATTAATATATATATGTGTGTGTGTGTGTGTGTGTGTGTGAATAAGGCAGTCTTTGTCATACAACATGGAACAGTTATTGGTATCCCTTTGTATTTCAATTAGGACTCTATGTCCATTGCATTAAACAAAATGTCTGATTTCACAGACAAATATTTCAAAAAATACAACGCCTTTCTTTGATATCCAAACATAATGATCATCATTGTTTGGTTGAAATGTTGTCACTGCTCGAGCTACTTCCATGACTTGGGTTATTTTCAGGAATTTTTTGTTCATGGTTTTGATTGTTTTCTTCTTCTTCACCTTCCATATACAAACATAAAAATAAACTGTAATGAGTGTATATACATTGGTGAGAAAAATGAAAATTGCAATATTAAATAATCTACATCAATGTAAATCGAAAATAAATGACGTACCATAGCAACAATTGACTCATGAACTATACACATTCTTTCAAAACCATGTACTATGCCATATTTCAAGATTTAATCTGTTGGCACAGTTCCATAATTTGTTTCCTGCAATTTTTATACCCCATAACAAATCATAAATTTAATATAAAATATTTCTTTGTTCTATTAATTATAGACAGAGCTAAGTAAAACACGATCGAAATATGCTTACAAATTCCACAATTAATTTATGATATGCCAACATATACTCACAACCCATATTTAACCCAATGTCAATTAATTCGTCTAATGGTTCTTCTTTGTATGTTAGCACATGTTTGAAGACATTCAATGATGATTTTTGTAAAAAAACTTAAAATATACAAAAATGAAATATAGTTAAGTTGTTATAAGGATGTAACAATTACTCACAAACTCAGATATCAACCCTTTTATTCGTTGTCGTCCTGTTTTATGTGTTGAATGGGTTCCATTTTCTTTTCTTTTCTGCAAGAAAATACTTGAAAATTAATATTTAATGCTAAATTATTTATTTATTGTACCTAAAGATCGAAAAATCCAATGATTACATATTACATTTGAAGCACATTGTTGTTGAGATGGCTCCTCTTGTGTTGCAATTTTGTCCATTTCTTTGCCCATATCCTTGTGCACCTTTTTGGACATTCCTACTGGCATATTTCTGATATCAGTTCGTTCATCTTTTGAGATTTTCATAATATTCCTGAAAATGTAACATGACAATAAACTATTTAATTTTAATATTGATATATGAAAAGTAAATATAACAAAAGTGAGATTTATAAATAATTCTAGAAAAACATTTAAATGAATATTAATTTTTCATTCCTTCTTTTTTGTTTTTGTACCTTTTTGATATTAAAACTCTGACATGTCTCATTGAACAATTCTCTCGAAACTCTTCCTGTAGTTTAGATAAAATTTGGTTCTTGGAATCATTGGATTGATTTTTGTATTGTAAGTGGAAAGAACGTCTATACATTCGTTCCACTAGATCCCTCAAACTTTTGTAAAAGATTTTCCCCCTTTCTTTAACCTAAAACACCACTCCAGATGGACAAAGGAGCAATTCATTTTCATTTGCATATTCTGTTTTTTTCTTTTCTTATAACAACATTCCTTTTTTGAGTTGTTGGTACCTGTAGAACATTAAACAAATGTGAATTAATACATTGTTTGAAACATGTTATCGAATAATTTTAAGTATATTATTAATGAAAATAAAAAAAGAAACTCATATTGGATCGATAGTATTTTTTCATTAACCTGATTCATCCTTTTGAAAATTTTCCATCAAGATTTTATGCTCTTTTGGTCCTAGATCATAAATAATCTTATCGAGCTTCGTCATTTTGTGGCTTTGCATGATACACAATAAACAATACATATTAGTTAAACTTACATATTGTTCAAAAATAATATTTTTTGTAAAGAATTTACAAAGAACTTTCCTTTTTTGCTTTTTTTGATGTGTTATCAGTATTTTTGTAACTTGATCTCTTGTTAGCCATTTCTTTATCAATATGAAACCTGTACCATATCATTCATTAATATATTTTATAAAAAAATTATCAACTTTTCAGGTAAAAAAAATATCAAGAAATTGGTGTGCTTTTAAATGATGTATGCACTGACGTCGGTGTGTCGTGTTATTATAAACACACCTCCCAAACAGTATAAAACACCGTACGGTGCTTTATGTCAACAAGGAGCACCAGTGCATTACATTTTAACCACCGCACTGATTAACACAGACAAAGTAATAAAAATCATCTAGTGTTATTTTTTGTAGCATATGGTGACGTGGAGGTGGCGGTGCGGATGGTGACATGGAGGTGGCGGTGCGGCCTATTCTTATAAACACCCTGTGCAAACAAGGGACCACCGTACAGTTCTCTCTATCAACTAGGAGACCCGATGCGTTATAAACACAAAATATATATATATTTTTTTTTCCAAACAATACGTGAGCGGTGCATTATAATGAAATAGCGCATCGGTGCCCTATTTTACATATGGCTAATGGATTAAACAAATTTTTATTTTAAATTTTTTATCAAAAAGTACATTCACAATGCGTTGAGATAAGCCAGTGCACCAGTGTGCTAGGTTCCGTAGGGCACACCGATTAAAAAAATTCTATTTTTTAAAAATTCACGCAAGGGACAACATGGATTGGGATCTGACTATGCAAGTTGTCCCATGGGTTAGATGTCATAGGCCTATATATATAGCAATACAAACCATATAAATATAAAATGAAAAGCCCTAATTCTAAAATAACAGAAATAGGAAGAAGCAAGGGCAGAAACAAAAAAAATGAAGGGTTTAGGGTAAAAATGGATTTTTTTTTTTTTTTGTTTCTGAAAATGAATAAGAAATTGAAATTTTTTACTTACTGAGTAAAGAGTACTGCAGAAAATGTAAAAAAAACAATAAAATTTAATCACGAGATCATTTGAAATTCTATGCTATAGGGTTTGAATCACTAGAGGTTTGGAATTCTGATTGTCTGAATAGTTCTGTTTGAAAGTATTTTGCTACTCCATAGTGCTCTCATGCTCTCTTGCTCTAGGTATGTCTCGTGCAAATATCTGGCTGATTTTTTTTGAAAAAATAGTGAAATAATGAAAATTATTTAGTATTTAAAGAATTGTTTTATGAAATTATTTTTTTGAAAATATTTTGCCACCCATTTTCCAATTTATCGCTTTTTTTTCACTTTAAAAAAATAAAGTTGCATTTTTTTTATTTGCATCTTTTCATCACCGGTGCATCAATTAATAACACCGCACTGACATCAGTTAATAACACGACACCAGTGCACAGTAACTAAAACAACACCGGTGTGGTTATATGTACATAAGCATCGATAACAATAAATCCATTTTTAAGGCACCGAAATTAGTTTTAGGTGTGTGCACTAAAATTTATTGTTGATTTTTCTCAAATGCAGGGAGAAAATATCATAATTATATCGAATGGAAAATTCTTCAAAATCTATCTCGTTCCATAATATTTCTCAAAGTCCATCGTGGAGTTCTCCCTATCCATCTCGGGACATAATATTTACTTCATATTTTATTGATATTTTCATTATCTAATTGACTTTATTCTTTTTATCTATGTCAATCAGCTTAATAAAATTTATAATGTATACAAATTTGCAAGTTCACGAAGACTCAAAATCTAGTTCAGATGCACAAAATAATCAAACAACTCCAAAACGTTTGAAGCTCTTATCAGGAGTAGCATACTGCAAGGTGTATTTGGTAGATGAAAATGGACAGCTGCTTCACCCTTCCATTTGTAACAATATTGCATCTTCTAGTCACAATCCTGAGAGAATGATGGTAATAATAAGTGTTTGGTATATTAATGTAATTATTTCAACGCCAAACAAATTAATCATGCATTGTCAACGTTCTTACTAATTAATATCATAGATTTTGTACTAATCATGTTCAAATATATTTTTTCAAAATTATTATCATTCTAGTGACGATGAGCGACCTACCTACTGTCTTCCGTTGCACCCCACGACAATGTTAAATCGAGATAAGGTTGAATTAAGAGAAAAAATAGGAGAGGAATGATACCAAGAATGGTTGAATCAACCACTGATTCAATTCTCGCTATGTCCAGATTCACCAATTAGGAATGGCTACAGCAATAGTAGTTCTTCACAAGCTGGAAATGGAGGCAATCAAATAGAGGTTGGTATGGATGATTACCTAAGGGATACGACTGCCATGGAGAAAATTTTGTTAGATGCATTCCAAAATGATGATCAGCTAGGGGATGATGCTCATATCGCTGACACCTTTTGTGAAAGCCTTAAATTTGCTTCCACCACCCCTCTCTTTGGACCTGGTGGTCAGTAAAAGTCTACCTAGTTGGGGACAACAATGTTACTGTAAAACTTGAAAGAAGCGTTTGGCTTGTCGAATGCATGTTTCCCATAATTTTGAGGTAAGTTACCATAAAGTCCTCCCTTATATAAATTTGAGAAATATAATCACACAATGAACATTACAAATGGTCAATTTTATGAACATTAATAATTATCGACATTAATGTACATTTAATATATTTTTCCAAGATCACCAGCTACAAGTTATTCAAAGATAAGGTTCTTCTGAGTGATAATGTATTGCCCGGTAGCTACAAAGAGGCAAAGAAATTGTCGAAAATGTTGGGTGTTGAGTACATATCATATCATGCATGTCCAAATGATTGTATTATGTATAGAGGAGAATATGTAGACAAAGATATATGTCTGAAATGTGGGCATGACAGGTATGATAAATCCAAAAAGAAGGGTAAATTACATGGTCCTCTTTTTAATATATTGAGGCACATGCCTATAATCCCAAGGATTCAAAGGATCTTTCGTTGCAAAGAATTAGCTATGTGCAGGGATGTCATGCCTCACACAAAAGTGAGTTGGTAGTTATGTGAATCCCAACTGATTCAATAGCCATGAAGCATATAGAGGATACATGGCCCAAAAAATTCAAGGATTAAGTACGAAGTCTACGACTCAGCATAGCCATGGATGGCATCAACCCATATTCCCTCTAGAACACCAACTATTCTGTTTTTCCTGTAGTAGTGATCAATAAAAATATCCTCCCATGGTTTTCCGTGAAGAATTAACATCTTATATTGGCTCTCATGGTCCCTAGTATAAGATAAGTGAAGAATGTGGATGTCTACTTAGAACCACTAGTAGATGAATTGAAGGAATTATGGGATGGGATAAATGTATACGATGTATCAAGACCCATCGCAGCAGAGAGGAGTTTCACGTTGTATGGCACATGTGCTTACATGACACGTGATTATCCAGGCTCAGGAGTTTTCTCTGGTAAATTACATGTTTATAGATTTTTTTTATATATGTAACAATATTCTTTCACATATTAGTTATTTAATTCATTGTAATTGTTCTGATCTTCATGATATTATTTAACGTGCCCGTCATATCAATTGTATACAATAATCACGAAGGTATTCTAACAAAAGGGTATTTTGTATGTAAATGTTGTGGACCTTCTCAGAAAGCTAGATGGTCCAAGAACCTACAAAATCCAGTGTACGATTGCTCCAGGGTATTCCTCCTAGAAGAACACCCTTACAGAAGAGCAAAACCCACTTTCAATGGTAAAAGAGAGAGAACCCAAAGGCCTCCAATAATGACACTAGCTGAATGGCTTAGAGCATATGAGGGAGAGAAGGAGGAGTTAATAGAAATGTTCGATTCAGATGGGGAGCCTATGTTCGATGATCCAAAATTCTTCGACACCTATGTTGAGAAATTTCCCATTAGGATGAAAAGGAAATCTATATTTTATAACCTCCCATATTGGGAGCATCTTAAAATTGCCCACTTATTAGATCCCATGCATATATTTAAAAATATTTCATCTTCTTTATGGAGGCACATATCATATTTTACAAATTTACAAATTTAAAAATTAAAAAAAAATCATTTCACATTAATACAATTAAAATTTTACAAATATTTTACATACAATTACAATTTTAAAATTTCACATACAATTACAATTAAAATTACAATTACAATTTTAGAATTTTACATACAATTACAATTACAATTACAATCATTTCACAGTAATACAATTCAAATTTTACAAATATTTTACATACAACTAGAATTATAATTACAATTACAATTACAATTTTACAGTTTCAGGTTAAATTACAATTAAAATCACAATTACAATTACAATTACAATTACAATTTTAAAATTTTGCATACAATTACAATTACAATTTTAGAATTTTGCATACAATTACAATTTTAGAATTTTGCATACAATTACAATTTTAGAATTTTACATGCAATTACAATTAGGATTAGAATTTTACAATTTTACATATATACAATTACAATTACAATAATTTCACAAATTAAATATTACAATTAGAATTAGAATTTTACAAATATTTTACATACAATTACAATTAAAATTACAATTACAAATACAATTACAATTAAAATCACAATTACAATCATTTCATAATAAATTAAATATTACAATTACAATTAAAGTTTTACAAATATTTTACATACAATTGCAATTAAATTTACAATTACAATTACAAATACAATTTTACAATTTTACATACAATTAAAATTAAAATTTCAATTACAATCATGACATAATATTTAATAAATATCATGATCATTTAATATTAAATTAAATAAACATCACGATCATGAAAACCATCGTACAAACATCATATTCGACTAAAAAACACATTCAGATTCACTAACATCATCTAATCATCGTGATCATGATCATCTAACAAAACACAATTAGCATTGTATAACATCATCACAACACAAACATAAAATATACATCTCATGTCAAATAACTGCTATCACATACACATCTATCTGCAAGTTTCACATTAAATGAAAATATCTAACATGACCTAACAATATACACATCATGATGATCACCAACATGTAAATTAAGTACAACTGCAACATGAACATAAAATACATGGACCATATATATATATATATATATATATATATATATATATATATATAATTGTATAATGTAAAAAATATACAACTGTAATATAAATTCCAAATATCAACTGGTCGTATATCATTAATAGTAGTACTAGTCGAGGCTTGCTCAGTCAATGGTGCAACCTCGACAAGCTCAGATACATGTCGATCATCATGTGCCTACTGATATGGTACTAGTGCCTCATGCTGATCAGGATCAACTGTCGGTTGCTCATCGTGATGACTCAACATGGTTGATGGTTGAGCCTGCTCATGATCATGAGTACTGCTAGATGTTGCAGGGTGCTGACTCGACGTGGCTGATGGTTCAGCCTTCTCTCCATCATGACTGTTGGTCGATGCTGCAAGCTACTCATCTGACGCAGCGTGAGGTGAACAATGATCACTCCCCTGATCGTGATCATCAAATGATGTGTCACTACTCACATATTTTTGACGTACTGCGTCTCGACCACACCTATAATGTCGAAGGGCCCTCCTCAACCGCGTAACTAAGCTCGTAGCTCCTACAACATGCCGCATCAGGGTGAGCATGTCACGTGGCATGCCTCTCCACATTTGCACCAGCATAACATCGGACTGTATATCTCTCATAGTGGCAGGCCTAACTCCCACCTTCACAAATAATGCACAAAGTTGGTCGTCCAACTCCATCCTTAATCTAATGTTAAGCCTACGCCTATCAAAAGGCGGTATTGGCGCACCATGAGGACCAGGTCTATCTCCAATGGCCTAATCCTCAGCATCTGCCATATCCTGATCGTCATCAAGATCCAAACCTAGATCATTTGGTGGCGCTGGCATCTCATCACCATCAAATGACCCAATTTCTGCAAAATATATATAAGTACACAACAATAATTAGAAAATTTCATTAAAAAAATTAATAAAAAAAAGTTAAATAACATGTTAGAATACATTTAAATAAAACAATAATATTACCTCTATCATTCAGCAGCTCATCATCTGTGAAGAGAATGTTGGCACACCCTCGCCAATCCAAACCAGCATACGGACAGGGGACCATAACGAAGGGATGCTTGTTGGCTCGAGGGGTCCTAACCTAGGTTCGAAGGTTAAGGTTTGCCAAAAAACCCCTATACTACTGGCTCTTTCGGCAGTGACCTGCTTGCGTAGGCCAAAGTCTCACTCGAAGCAGTATGGGAGGGTGTTGGAACCAGGCTTCCGCACCCTAGGAGAGAGCAGGTAAGTCAAAGTGGTCTGCAATTATCAGATCTATATGGCTAGAGGTCGTTTGCAGGAGTTCCAATAAATAACCAGAATAAAGTTATTAGATCTAATTAACAGGCTCCCATCCACGTGCGTACTATCATCTATAATCACAAAACATTATATTCGCAGCAGATTGACAAATCACAGATGCATTTACCATAAACATAGATATTTCATAGCTTACGAATAGATTATATAACTCAAGTCTGCATCAACCATAATAGATCTGGTCCAGATAACATCAAATACCCACAATACTTTCGCACATCTATATTATTACCCAAAAATCCTCTTACATTCCCAAATTACCACCTGCGCACACAGTCAGCAGGGTCTGCACACAGTAGGACAGAGGATCACTGTGCACACAACCAACATGAGTCCTAACCCAAACAACCCTACCACAGATCTAACAATTGGTACTTTGCATCAATCTCTATTAATTCCTACCTATGACTCAATAAATGTTCATCTATTTATAGTGATTTAGCCTATGCATCCAATGGTCTACAAATAGTGGTTTGCGTACTCTTGGTATACCCTTGACCCATTTACAATGCATTAGGGGCTTTGACCCACCCCAAAACCCTTGTGTTAGACTAAACAATACAAAATTATATAAAAATGGAAAAAATTCATAGCCTTTGAGAGACCCTGCTCCAACAGTCCCCCAACACAATCTTGTGACTCGTCCAGATTCAATGTGCCAATGGGGCTTCAACCTACGCTTGCAATACTCTGATCACCTCAGCTAACAGAGGTAGCATGCCTTCACTTTGGACAGCTACATTCTATGTAATTTCGACCAATTTTTCTGATAGTGGTCCCTCAGTCGCGGCGGTAACACTCTCCAAAGTTTGGTTCAGTTTCTTAATAGAAACATCAGCATCCTGTGACAGTTTGAGGGCTTCGTCCACCCACAACTTGAGTCGGTCACCCAGGGTCTTATTATTTTGCTGCAGGTCCTCGATATCTACCTGGAGCGCTTGGTTGGTGCCCAGTTGTTGCAAGCGCTGGGCAGGCACCAAAGTGGGCAAGGTGGCTTCGATTGTCTCAAACTCCTCTTCTTTTTTCTGTAGCTCCTGGTTTATCCCTCGCAAGATTGGATTGCGTTGGACCTTAGTCAATAGCTACATGGTGGTCTCTATTAGCTGGGCTCCCTATGCAGTCTGCCCCGTGATAACATTCGTGGCCGTGGTGACCAACACAGTTCACTGGGCCTGAACCTTTGGGGGTTTTTAGGGCTATAACTTAGCCTGATCTGCTGCTCCATGCATGTCTTAACCACCTGAACTTCATCCCGGGAAGCCTTGAGTGTTGCGACCAGGCTTTCTACTTTTTCTTGAAGGGTGGCTGAGGCTGGAATCTCTGCAGGAATATCTACACAAAGTCAGTGAATTGTGTTCTTGAGCTCTGTATACTAAACGGTGGCGAGACAGACCTTCGCCTCCTTTGCAATGATGGTTTTCTCAGCTATGTCGAGATGTTGGTGCACCTGCTAGTCTTGATGGTTGATTTCCTGAAAGATAGTGGTGTGGAGACCCTGCAAGGCCTCATGGGGTAGTCGAGCTAAGTTCAGCTGGACTTCTGCACTGGTCTGGACTTAGGGTCCCAAGTCGAATGGACTGAGGACCAGAGCTGTGCCAGGGAGAGAACAAAGGCAGTTGTCATCTGTAGCTAGTGCCGCGCTACTAGCGATAGAGGGTGGGCATACCGGGGTTGCACTAATCTGCAATGTGTCTGATTTTAACTGGAGCGCTTACAGCTCAGCCTGAATTGTGTCGACTGTGGCCCGTTGTTTTTCTTCTAAGGCAGCCCATCTCTCCTCTGCGGCTAGAGTGACTGCATCGACGATTTGTTCCAGGTCTCCGTCAGTTAGTGTGATTGTTTCGTCGCATTCCGCTCGCTAATATCGCTGCTTCTTATAGGGCATTCTAACCGGCTCAGTCGTGCGCTTATGTTGCAGGCGGAGGCAGGTCCGCCGGTCTCCAAACCTTCTGTACCCAAACCGGTCCGTGTGTCCGTTTGAGTTTCTACCTCGACGTCCTTCTGTTGTTGCGCATCCTTTTGAGTGGCCGCACCGGTGTCTTGTCGAGTACTCTTGATGACAAGGGGGTTTGACTTGGGACATGCTGGTCCTTCAAATGCCCTTCGCGCCAGTTTTGAAGCCAAGTTTCCAGTTAGGGGGCCAGAACACAATGACGTTGTCTATTTCTTCATCCATCACCATGTAGGGAAGCAAAGTCCAGGATTTTTCTTTATGCGCTCTAATCTGAACATTGTGCAGAGTGACCTGTAATGTGGCAATGCCCTTGTATCTATCGTACACGATAGGGGGCAACCGCGGTCGGGAATTAATAGTTGCGACTACACTACTTTGAAAGAGGACGTAGAACACCTGGTTGTCCTCGAGCTGTTGCAGATTCATGGAATCCCACAAGTGTGCAGAGTGCAGAGTGACAGAGTGACCTGTAATGTGGCAATGTCCTTGTATCTATCGTACACGATAGGGGGCAACCGCGGTTGGGAATTAATAGCTGCGACTACACTACTTTGAAAGAGGACGTAGAACACCTGGTTGTCCTCGAGCTGTTGCAGATTCGTGGAATCCCACAAGTGTGCATAGCGAGCCCCTTCGCACATGTCCAGGTTAATCTCAAGGAGGACGGACTCTACAAGAGCTTCCCAAGCAACCACTGCTATAAGAAACAAAAACCAAGAGTAACAAAAGGCACGATCTTGCTCCTGGGACTCACGAACGTTGGTTAGAAACTCATCTCACAAATATTGTGCCTAGTTAAAACATACCCCTTTTACACATTGGTTGGCTAACTGAATGACATAGGTTGGAACAAAGGTGACCTGACACTTCCCCATCATTTTACATGCTAACAGCATGGTGCCCAACTGCGTACCTTGGTCACTGACGGTTTTGATGATAAATCCCCGAGTATTACGGTCCACATGATACTTTTGATGCACAAACTCAATAGTCCCTGCCTCATATTTCTTACCCACATGCTCCAGGGGGTTCGGGCCGCTCATGGGAAGACCCGTGATCCGATGCATGAGTGTAGCCTCAATGGGGATCCTATCCTGGATCCACATGGATCCGTCATGAATTAGCACGAGAAATTTTCGTGCGAGCTAGTCTGTTACATTGTAGTGTCCAAAGTGGGGCATCCGAAGCAGATTTAGGAGCCCGGACCCCACCAAACCATGTACCCATTGTTGGGGGACAACTTTGACCCCATCCTCACCATGAACTGTACCAAGGTACAATTCGAGTGCGAACTCAGGGAAGGCCTCAAAATTAGCCAAATCATGGTCTTCGAACTTAAATTCATGAAGGTGACCAAAAGGTTCACCTATCATAGGTACCTCCCCTGGGGTCAGCAGCATCTGCAGGTAGGTGATCAAGCCATCGAGGTTCTTTGGCGTGCGTTTCGATGCCCTACGTGGTCGCATGAAGGGGGGCAACTAGTTGATCGGCTCGACGGGCTAGGCCTCGTCCTACACATCCCTCGGGGATTTCATGTTTCATGGGGAGGTACGGGGCTTTCCTGTGGCCCATTTCGTAGGCTTCAAGGGCTTTCCTAAGCCCTGTTATTTTTCTTTTCCTTTCTGGGTGGTAGGGCTGGGTGTGGAGAGGATTTCTTCAACTTTGAATTCGACCTCCACCACATCCTCAGTGTCTTGGTCTACTGAGGTTATTGGCTCCGAGAGTTCGGTAGGGTTCGTGGCCATAATTCTGGTGTGAAATATGAACTCAGGGTTGCTACTGTCATAGGGGAAGGTTGCTCAGACATGAACAAGATGCTAGCGGCATATAATTTATTACATCACAACTTCGTCCAGGAAAACTAGGCCAAGTACAATCTATTTGACGAATATGGAACCTGTGTCTGATCTATCTCACCTATTTTATATCCTTGAGTACCACCCAACAGTAGGGTAGAATTCACACGGGACTTACCATCAAGTAAATGGTAAAAAATATTTCAAAATTGCTACATTAAATGCCAGCCTTCTGCTCCATCAAACGGTAATTTGTTGTTTTTACCTGATATGACTATTTCAACGACTAGTTTTTGCACCTGGGGTGTGCTCAACGTACCCCTGAGATCCCAGTGTACCCCTGCGCTCCAAGCAATCCTCCCGCGTTCCCGCTGCACCAACTTTATTCTACTGGGATTCCTTCCAACTAAAATTTTGTGTTTCTATAGCCCAGCCTTCCAAACCTCTTGCACCGTCGTCATACCTGCGTAGTGACCCTCTGCTACATCTTTGTAATTTACATTCTTCAGGCCATCATTGCGTAGTACTTCATGAGGTGCGATGCTGATGAATTCCACCGCTCGATGCACCAACTCCTTTCTTTGTCGTACCAAATATTTGGCAGGCACGATGCCTGTGGTTTGGAATGGAGAGATCTTGGTAAACCGCACAGCCACAACTCTACTTGCGAACAACTGCTTATTGAGCAATCCTTCCTCGCTTGTCACAACTTGGGACACGTGATCCCACTTCCAACTCAACTTTCCTAGCTCGACTATGAATTAAACATCATATTCCTGAAGCAGTTGCCACCTGCAGACTTCCTCCCCCAACATAGTCGCATTCCGTAGGCATTCTAAAACCCAATCATCTGCAATCATTTTATAGCGGCCTCCTAACAGAGGGTGTTGATACTTCTGTAGTTCGTAGGTCAGGGCCAATCCTTCCCTTTCCATGGTGGCATAATTGTGTGTTTTGCGTGTTGCACCGAGATCGTTCAATTAGTATATGTGTTTTTGTGGTCACTGTCCCTGGTGCCAAGCTGTGTACTACCTACTTCACGGGCGATTCTTGACATAATCATATGAACTATCGTCACCAGAGTACGGGAAGTGAAAATAAGTGCAGCGAACATCCTGTTTCTGAGTTGTTCAAAGCTCTTTTGGTGCATACCATCCCAACTGAATGAAATATCATGCTTAAGCAGTGTTCGCACAAGTTCAATGATCAGTGCGTATCTCCGACTGGATTTTCTATAGTAGCCCATATGTCCCAAGATCTCGCGCAGCAGCTTCGTAGTAATGGGCCTTACCTATGGGACTGGTGCGATGAATGTATTACCGATCTCCTTCCTCACCCTCTGTGTATGATAAGGCCGCTCTTCTCCCATCCATGCATCAGAGTTGAGGGTGATGCGTGTACTGCCCAAGTTCCCCGTGACCTGCTTAGGTTCTGAACACTTATCTAGATACTCCATGTTTAGTTCCGTAATTTTTCCTATTATCCCCTCATCCCAGCAGTTCTCACTCGTAACCTGCTTGGGTGGTACTGCCGTATTAACGTTGTGTGGTTTTAGTGGTTTCGTACTAGCCACCTCATGTATTGGAGATCCTGCAACTGTGCATTCCTCCCCTGTTTCTATGATCGAGACCTTGCATGAGTCTGCGTTGCAATATTTTATGGTGGCCTTGTGGAGCTCGACATTATCGTGAATCTGTGCTTCCCATGTGGGGCCTCCTCTTACTACATCGGGACTAGATTCACCAAGCACCATGGTGTCGAGAGCTTGCAAAGCTCCCTCAAGAGCCTCCAATCCTCTTGTTAACCCAAATGTCCCCAAGAATTCATCTCTTAGGGTTTCCCACTGGCGGGTGCGCTGTCATAGCTCCGCATCGAGATACCAGGTAGCAGGAATTGGTCCCAAGGCATGAAAAAACAAGTGAACCCATTCTTCTATGGTATGATCGCACCATTGCTCCATCCAAGCGAACAAGTGTTCGCGTGGGTTTCCTGGGCCTTGGAATCTCTTAATGCACACATCAGTTGGAGGTTCAAACCGCAGTACCATCATATCTTGACATTCCTCCCATTCCTGGAACACCCCCTTGTGTGTGTCCCACCAATTCACAAGCATTGCGTGCATAACCCATTTAAGAGCCCATAACCTCTGTTCTCTGGGAACCTCAGCTTCGAAGGTTCGCAAAAATTCATTTATACTACCAGGGCCATCAAAGCAGGGTAATTCTCTTACCTCAGAAGATATATATCTGAAGTCCCTGGTAATTCGCAGGCAGCACAATGTGGAGACTTCCTACAACTGATTTTGCCAATATTCTAATTCTTTGTCAGATTCAGAGATGCATTTGTTGTTCTTCTCCCAGCAAGGCATATCATTGGCCGTGGGGTTGATCTAGTCTTCTTTCTTCACTGTTAGCTTATGGATGTGATCCATCCCGTCTTCCTCACGTGCTAGCTCGATGTACCTTTCTCCTTCTGCAGGGTTGAGTGGTACAATCACCCTAGTTCCCTCTCTTTCAAACACCATGCTTCGTTTCTTCAAGTTGATAATTCCACCCATATCAATGGCCCAATCCAATCCCAAGAGTGCTGGGTAAGGGTTCAGATCTTCTACAATTTGAATGATTTTAAATTCAGCTCATACCTTAGCCCCAGTGATATCTACGACCATTTTTTACAATCTTCCCAATGGTATGATATTCTATTGATTAGCCATGCACAGCTGGATAGTAGACCATTCCAATTTAGGTTCTCCCATTCGTTGCCAAGTCTAATTAGGTAGTACATTCACATCAGATCCTAGGTCTAGAATTACCTGGTCCATCTCATAATCACCAATCTGCGCAGTTAATCGCATTTCGCGCCCAGTGCGCCTCTTCTGTTCGGAAAGTTTGTGCACATCCTTAATCTTCGTGGCTAGGGATTATTTTTCTGTGCAACCATTGAGTAGGGCTTGGAGGTTGTCTACCGCTTGCTGGTCATGAAACAACTTTATGCACGCCTGCAAGAATGGTTTGACCTCATCTTCGATTCCATAGTTTAGATCCGATGTCTCGTTTTGAGCCAAGTCTTGCTAGGCTACGACAAATTTCTCCTTCTCCTTCTAGGGGCCCACACCTTCTGGTTCAGTAGCTGCTTTACAGATCAGAGACTCTGTCTCCGCTCTTTTCACAGACCCTTTGGTGGCTGTATCGCTGCCTGTTATTACATTAATGCTTGAATCCTATTCACAAGGTTCTGCCTTCACTAGTTGTACATTCTATGTAGGAGTCTATTGCTTTTCCTGTACCTTAACTGTTAGTATGAATCTTTTGTCGAAGTGTACGAAAAAAGACCGCTTTAGCTATGCATAAAAAATAGCCCTAACATCAAATATGGCTGCCAATATCTTCAAATCTGCAGTTAGTTGATCAAGACAAATGCTGCACAAATCCAGATCTATGCATAAAAATACATTGAGCAGTAAAAATAAGATTTTGCTCCATGCATCCAATAGACAAGGCAAGAACAATATTTTTGAAAGAATTTTTATATTAAGGGCACTCGAGAGGAAAAAAAAAAAGGTGTTTCCAATTCTCCTCAATGGGATGGGTTCTTGAAAGTCCTCAGCGCTTCAGAACTAGCATTTCTCTCTCTTGTTGGTGTAGAAAACCCAGACAAACAAAGAACTCAAAGGGAGCTCACAAAGTGAAATAACAGAAAATTTGACAATGATAATAGCTCAAAGTCAAACCAATAGCATAGATCCAGAGTGATATAATAGGCAACAAAAGGTGACAAATGAATGAGAAAACCCTTCTATTTATAACAAAATATTGGGTCATTCTAGATCTTGGTGTATGATTGAAATAAAATTAACCAAATCTAGATCCACCTTTTATGGAATATTTTATTATATTTGTTGGAGGGAAAAGGCATTTGACTTGGGTCAAATCCATTTATTTGTAAATAATAAATAAATAAATGATTTATTTATTATTTTAAGGAAGTGGTTGAATGATAATTAAATAAATAATGATTTATTTAATTATTTATAAATGATTTAGTCATATTTAACAAGGAATATTATTTAAATAAGATTTAAATAATTATTCCTAGAAAATAATAAGATAAATAAGGATTTATCTAATTAATTTCCTTGTTTTGGGTTAAATATGACTTGGAATAATAATTAAATTATTGTTTAATTGATTATTCCATGAGGAAAATCAAACAAATATAGATTTTTTTAATAATTCCTTTTGGGGTTTCCTGTTTAGACCATAAACAACCTAATAAATGTGTTTTATTAAGTTATTTTACATAGTGAAAGCAATTTCACTTAGGGTAAAATTGGTCTTACATGGTGTACTTGGGTCCATCTAATGATAATATATTAGATGACCAAAAAATGGTGTAACAGATTTCCCCCCAGCGTGCGAGTGTTAGGAGCAAATCGTATGACCCAAGTACGTTGTAAGAGCTCAATCACCAGACATCAAAAGGGAAGTCAGAGAGCGAAATGTAAGGTAGTCTAAGGTGATAAAGAACTAGACCATGAGGAGACGAGACTTACAGGTGCAATAAGTCTCTTTTTATGAGATGGTACCTATGCTAAAGGCGGCGGGGGAGGCATACCTATGCCTTCCGAGACAAAGTACAAAAGAATAAAGCATTCAGTAAACAAGGAACTGAACTGTAAAGTACATGCTGGCATAAATATGAGCCAGATAAAAGATATAATGAGGAATCCCACATACATGCTATGCCTGGGATATCAACCAGGACTTATATAATAATATCTGAGTACATGAGATACAAATACAACCCAAATGCCCCCTATCAATGGGGAAGGGCTCGCAAAATCTGACTGATACATGTAAATCAAAGAGGCATTGCAAGAGGCTAAGGCCTACATGATCAAATATATGGAGCTACATCAAAGGCTACAATGAAGAGATCATCCGGGCATGTGGGGGGCTACCTGGAGGGTCACGCCCTCATGAGGTTTGGGACATCTCACACACACTCGGGAATCAAGGATATCAGCTGCTGCGTCACGAAACCATCAAGTATATGGATCTCGATCATGCTGAAAGGAGCTGTGGCTGAGAAAAAACCAAGTCAAAGGGCAATAAGTAGTCCCTTTGCCTGATCCGGGGCACCGAACAAGAGTGGAAGATGGAACCAAGGTACACCGCCCTCTAGACCTGTATTCTGGAAGAAATGAGCTGATGTCAACAGAAGGAGGTCCACCATAGGTGAGGCAATAAGGAATCCTCAACTAAGGCACGAGAGAAAATAGTAGATTAACTCACAGACTAACACCAATGATGATAATGAAATAGGGAGAACTGAGTAGCGAATGGACAACCTCCCTTGTTATAGAATAAAGGGCATGGATGACCTGGCAGCGACTGACACAATATCATGAGGGATAGTGGACAATGGGACTAAAGGCCATAATGTGCAATGTGAGAGAGAGACCAAGCAATGAAGGATGGAGGACTATGGCGGGATACAAAGGGACTCAGGATAGACTCCATGAATGTGATGATGGCTCAACTCGGATGCTCTAAACAAGGGAAACTCGATGGTGCTACCACACAATAATGGTACAATGGGGGACCATAAAAACATGAGTACAAGATGGTATCTCATGACGAAAATCAACACAAACAAGGACAAGTATGGAGGCAAGGTGGTGTCCCAAGTACAAGTGTTGTAAGTGAGGAAATGCGATTTGAAGGAGAGGTGAAGAGACCCTTCTTGGAAAAAATGTGTCCTGGTGAAGTATCAAGTAACTAAAAAGTAACAGGTACCTAGAGCTTATGAACAGGCCAGGTCGCACTTTTTGGGGTCTGTTCTGCAACCTGGGTAGTGGGTACTGGGAAGAAAACTATGACCTGTCCAAGGAAATGCCCTGAAAAGTGTGACCTATCAGAGAAAGGGGTTTTCAGTGTTGTTTTTGGCTGAGATCTGGGATTTTTATGGTTGAGGGGCATAGGTGCCCCCAAGCATGTTGGGTTCATGCCAAAATGTATTTAGAAAAATGGGAATCTAAACACATTTTAATGATGTGGTGCGTCATTTGTTTTTGTTATGGTTATGCAGTTGGATAAAGGAAATGAAGGATTACCAATCTCTTTTAGTACTGCATATATTAAATCAAATGGACTTTAATTTTCCGAGTTGACATACCTGGTGTCACTATCCCAAAGAGAGGATTTGGAGATAATGAACTGATGCTATCCTAGGAAACCCATAGGTTGGTCAACAACAATGTTTAAGAGACTGGGTTGTTGATGTAAGATGAAGGAATGAGAAGGGGTATCATCCCTAAAGTGATCTGAAGTGATATGGGACTCTAGAGGTTCTTCTAAATGTGGAAGAAGAATGGTATGAAATTCGACACGACCAGATACACTAGGAGAGTTGTGTATAATTGCTTCTCCTAGTCTCTTAAATATGGGTGCCCCCGTACCCAAACATTGGATTTCAATGTAATGGCCACAAGGTGTATGTGGTTCGAATGGATGGGTTTGATGTAAGGAGGAATAGATAAAGTCAGAGGTGGTGATTCCTTCCATAATGCCATCATCGTGATAGAAGATGGGGTGACTGGTGGAAGGAAGACAATCTGATGAGGTGAAGCTACCTGACTCATCATCATGAGAAGAGAGGGTGACATGCGCATCATCGCAAGGGGTGACAGAAGAGTAAGAAGATAAAGGATCTACTGATGTTGAGCCTAGGGTGATCGCTGAAGGGGGGTCGAGTGAAACATCAAGGGAAGTCTCCAAGGGGACTTCCACCTAGGGTCTCATGGATGATGATAGGTAGAGAATGGTGGACGAAGGCTCCATCATCTCGACATCAGGAGGGGGAATGTCAATGGGAGAATTCATGTCCTCAATATGACTTGAAGCATACTGCGCAAGTATGGGAGAGGCGGATTGATTTTCTTCAACCTCATACTCTCGAACAACCTCTAAGGAGGTGGGGTAATGCGTTAGGTGGGGACAATGGTGGGAATAATGGCCATGGACACCACACAGAGCACAGGGTTTGTTGGTGTGAATAGTATTTGTGTTCTTAGCTGCGGTCGAGGAAGAAACAGAGGTTTTAGGGACCGTAGACTCAGGGAACGCGACTTTAAGCATGGGTCTAATACGGGGAAATTTGGGACAAGTATGGGTGGCATGACCGACAACATCACACAAGGCACAAGGCTTTGCGAGTGGAGGAGGGGCAGGGTTAGTCGGGGTGGCCTTGTCTTTGGATGCCCCCTTGCAAGTTTTTCCTTTCTTTCCCGGAGCTAGCACAATAGGAGAAGGGTCCTGTTGAGGTGCTGGTGGCACAGTAACAACGGAAGAAGCTAGGGGAATCGGTTGAACTGGTGTCAAAGCAAGGTAAGGTTTGGGGTGACCAGGTGGGGTAGTGGCTAGAGGATCAAGGTACCAGATGGGTATACCCAATGTCAAATTAGGGAGGGAGAGGGTGGCCATGATGGGGACCGAATAAAATCTGGGAGGGGGAGCAAGGAAAGGTATCTGACCAGTGGGGTAATGGCCAGGAGGGATGGCTCCAAGATGGTTGAGACCTGGTTGAACCAACCCAGGAGGATAGAGGGGCTCATGAGTACCAGCTGTAGGAGAAGGGCTAGAAGGAAGAGGTATGGCTGGCTGAGGCGAAGGGCTAGGAGCAGGTTGCAGTAGGCGAGGTTGAGGTTGAGGTTGCTGACTAGCCGAAGTAGGCCACTTAAGGTCATCCCGAGACGATTGCATCATGAAAACATTCGCTAAGCTAGGATCAGAGATAGGAGGAGAAGGAAGACTAGGGAAGTTCCAAGCAAGGAGGAGTCTTTGTAGATGTCGAAAGAGACACTGGTCAAAGAATCGACAGTTTGCTTATTGGATACAGAAGAGATGGTTGAATCAAGGGAGGTTTGAGATTTTGGCTCATGATATGCCAACTGGTCAATGGTGACTATATTTCCATTATGAGTGAAAAACATCTTGCAGTGGACCGCAGATGGGACAATAGACATGGCATAAGTGTAGCTACACCCTAAAATAATGTTGTAATCAATAGGGGCATCGATGACTTCAACGTCAATGAAAACAGTCTTGCCCGCAAGAGTGATAGGACAATTACGGAAGAGGCCAATGGGTTGGGAGGCATGGCCATCCCACGCACGAAGGGTGATTGTGGAAGGGCCAACTCAGGAGATCCGATGTAGATGTAGATGTCCCCTTAGGTAGATGTCCCCTTATCAATAATACATCGAGACACATTAGCGTTCCAGATTTTGACTGGGATTTGGAAAGCAATGGAAGCAGGAAAGGGAGGATGGTCTGACTGACGGGCATCGAAAAAAATCAATTGGTCATCAGCAGGATCTACAGTGCCCATGGCGAATAGTAGAGCCTTCTTTTGAGAAGGACACGACTGGAGGAGTTCCAGTGTTGAAATGGCAGCAGGAGACTGCGCCAAATCATCTACTATGCTATACGAATGAGTAGCTCGACTAGAAGCAACATTTTGGCAGAGGGGTATGCAATCTTGGTCCCTTAGGAATCTTGGTATGAACCTCAAATTTGGGCAGAGGGGTATGCAAGGGACCATTGGATGTCGAAAGAGGCTCTGTAGAGCCTAAAGAAGGTGACTCGGGGGTAGACGAAGCGAGAGGCTTGGGGTACTGACGAGACCGAGTTTGAATGTTAAGGTTGACAGTTAGAGGTTGGTCAGAGTTCATCATGAGAATCTAGTAATCGGAGGAACTAGAAGGGGAAGGTTGAGTTGTTACCGGTGCGTGAGGTGGTTGGGTAGCCACAAATACTTGCTGAGGGAAAGGATCGGTAAACACAGTCGGTTGAGAAGTAGCCACATTGGGGGGAACAGTAGGGGAGGCATGCTATCCTCGCAATGTAGCCTAAGACTCCCATATCTGCCGCATCTGGGGTAATAGGGGACAATCGTGAGTATAATGACTGTAAACACCACAACACGAACAAGGCTTATTTGTACGAAGAGGCCTGTATGGCTTGGGCTGTGTGCCCTGTTGTTGGTTAGCAGTGTTAGAGTCAATACCTGGGGGATTAGGTCCACGATTACCGGGGGCAGATTGATTTTGATTTCCTTTCCTCTTTCTTTGAGAATAAGGAGGATTAGTCGCACCCTATTGTGCAAATAATTGCCCCGGGGGGGAGGGGTGGTAGTTGTTGTAGCTGGGGTTGAGAAGGCAAGGGAGGTGGAGGTGTAAACGTTGGAGGAGCTGGGGCACTAGGCTGTGGATAAGGATAATGGCTAGGTGGGGCAACATTGAGGTAAGCAAGAGGTTGGGCAAAAGGAGGAGGCATGCCGTATCCTGGATACATGCTACCTGGAGGGGGAAAAGTGCTGGAGGTGCTGGCCCCTCCTGGAGGGAAACCATAACCCATAGGAGGTTGAGCGTACCGATGCAAAAGAGCTCCAATGATACCGTCGGCAGAGTGAGATGCCCCCAGGGCATTAGCGCCACTGGGTATGGGGAGGTCAGGAAGGACGGTATAAACATAACCAGATTGAGCATAGATGAGGTCATATTTCAAGGCTATTTGGAGGGTGGCTTCTTTGGTTTGAGGGAACTGGGATGCGACATCTTTGCCGATGACAGGTAAGAGAGATCTAAGGAACCAGTCCATGTAGACCCGATCTTCAAAGGTAGGAGCTCGGAATAAGCTCCTTCTTCTTCGCCATTCTTGTACATGAGCGGAAAGGCAGGTCGCAGATGATTGACGGATAGAAGTCAAGAGTTCGGTACCAGTGTCGTATCGGAGAGGGAGCTGGAAATAAGATAAGAAGGCTTGGGAAATGGTCACAAAGGTGGCATGGGAAGAGGCAGTTTGATCAACATACCACTTAGAAGCTTCGCATGTGAGCATGCATTGGAACAATCTAAGACGGATGGAGTCCTCAGTAATGGAATTGGATGAACACCACATGTGCAAAGATCGGATATGGTTGGAGGGATCTTCGCCGGTAAGGCCTGCGAAGTTGGGAATGTTGGAGGGGAGCTTGGTGGGCATAACAGGCCAACCAACATCATGGCGGATAGGATCATTGATCAACTGATTGAAATAGGGGAGACTGAGACCTGCCATATAAGGGATCAAAGGGATAGTCGAGGTAGTTCCCGTGGTGGTTCTGCTAGTAACAGTCCCAGCATTAGGGCCGGGGTTGCTGCTAGCGTTAGGCCCTGGACTAGACATGGTGAAGGTAACAGGGGGAGAACCCAAAGAATCAGAAGAAGAGTCGGAGTGTGGACTCGGGGGAGGACTAACTCGACGATGGCGGGAAGGAGTAAGTCGACCAACCGAAAACTGAGGGTGAAGGCCAAGAAGTCTCCGGGATATATGCCTTGGGGGTGCAATGATGAAAACACAAAGGGAATAAGAATGACCAACAAAGCCAGGGAGGTGCAGAATCAAGTGATCACAATGTAGAAACAAGGGCAGAAAGGTGCAGTGTCAATTGATTTTAAAGTCTTTGCCTGGCGGTGTTAACCAGGCTCTTCTTCGCTTAGGTTCAGTGTGTGGCATGTGTTAATTTTAATTTTTAAACCCAGACGTTTTGAGAGTAACAGAAAAAGGTGTGCTGCGTAACTGAAAATAAATTTGTAGAGAACAGTATATAATGCTGAAATAACAGAAAAGTAACAACTAACAATGCATCAATCTAACCCAAGAAGGTGAGTCTCTCAAAACTAGTCTAAAAGAGGGAAACAATCTAGTCAAAACACACTAAAAAGGGGCCAATAGATCTAAGGTTGGGAGGGACAGGGATCTAAAGGAGAAATCTGCTGGAAAGAGGTACAAAAAATAGCAAAGAGGCAGAGGCAAGGTTGCTGTAAAAAGGAGGAAATCAACTAAAGGCAGAAGGGAGAAGGAGGTGACCCTAGAGGCATACCCGAACAAAACTATAGAAGGTGATTTGAAGGGGAGAAGAGCTGATCGAAAAGGGATCTGAAAGTGAGGTATCAGATCTGAAAAGAAAGAGGCCGAAACTATGAAAATTGAGACGTTTGAAACATCTAAAACTCTTCCACAAAAATTAGAGGGTAATAAATCCCTAAGGAGCTAGATTCCCACTTATTTGAGTAAAACAGATCAGAAACAGGTCTAAACAGGTTGAGACAGAGGCTGGAAAACCCTGACAGAAGTTTCAGACAAACCCAGAAAAATTGTTGAAAAATTGCAGAAAAAAGTGCAGGTCGCAGGTTCTGACCTGTTTTCTGTCCAGGTCGCAGATTCTGGGCTAAAAAGTGCGCCCTGTAGTCTAGGTCACAGGTTCTGGGGCAAAAAGTGCAACCTACAGCTCCGGGTGTCTCGGCGGCAGATTTCAGAAAAACTTGCCATCTCTGTTGCGGCTGATGTCGGTTACCTGCGCAATAGGGCCAGAAACACATGGAAGTTAGAAATTTTAATGTTTGAGGGTTTTATAGCTGAAAAACGACATAAAAATAGAAAAAAAAAAGCTAAAAGGAAACCCTAGGGTCTGAAGCAGCTGGATATGCAGGAATATGAAAAACGACAGGAGTTGTAATTGAAAACCCGTGTGGAGTCGCCAATTGTTAGTATGAATCTTTTGTCGAAGTGTACGAAAAAAGACCACTTTAGCTACGCATAAAAAATAGCTCTAACATCAAATATGGCTGCCAATATCTTCAAATCTGAAGTTAGTTGATCAAGACAAATGCTGCACAAATCTAGATCTATGCATAAAATGACATTAAACAGTAAAAATAAGGTTTTGCTCCATGCATCCAATAGACAAGGCAAGAAAAATATTTTTGAAAGAATTTTTATATTAAGGGCACCTGAGAGGAAAACAAGAAAGGTGTTTCCAATTCTCCTCAATTGGATGGGTTCTTGAAAGTCCTCGGCACTTCAGAACTAGCATTTCTCTCTCTTGTTGGTGTAGAAAACCCAGACAAACATAGAACTCAAAGGGAGCTCACAAAGTGAAATAATAGAAAATTTGACAATGATAATGGCTCAAAGTCAGACCAAGAGCATATATCCAGAGTGATCTAATAGGAAACAAAAGGTGACAAATGAATGAGAAAACCCTTCTATTTATAACAAAATATTGGGTCATTCTAGATCTTGGTGTATGACTAAAATAATATTAACCAAATCTAGATCCACCTTTTATGGAATATTTAATTATATTTTTTTGGAGGGAAAAGGCATTTGACTTGGGTCAAATCCCTTTATTTGTAAATAATAAATAAATAAATGATTTATTTATTATTTTAAGTGGTTGAATGATAATTAAATAAATAATGATTTATTTAATTATTTATAAATGATTTAGTCATATTTAACAAGGAATATTATTTAAATAAGATTTAAATAATTATTCCTAGAAAATAATAAGATAAATAAGGATTTATCTAATTAATTTCCTTGTTTTGGGTTAAATATGACTTGGAATAATAATTAAATTATTGTTTAATTGATTATTCCATGAGGAAAATCAAACAAATATAGATTTGTTTAATATTTCCTTTTGGGGTTTCCTGTTTAGGCCATAAACAACCTAATAAATGTGTTTTATTAAGTTATTTTACATACTGAAAGAAATTTTACTTAGGGTAAAATTGGTCTTACATGGTGTACTTGGGTCCATCTAATGATAATAGATTAGATGACCAAAAAATGGTGTAACATTAACCATCAGAATTGGGCAATCCTCGATCACATGGTCCAACTGTCTATAATTTATGTAGGATTGCCGAGTTGGGTTCGTGCAGTCCCTCGCAAACTGACCTATTTCCCTGCAATTATAGCAAATTAATTGGCCTCTACCCCTTCCTACACTTCCTCCTCGTCCCCCTCCCCTACCCCTGGCCGGGGACCCTCCTATTCCTATAGGGGATCTCGGTGATGAGGGGTCCGACTGTACCCTATATAGGTTTCCCCGATCGATCATCAGATCATATGTTCGGAAATTATATTTGTCATGTCCTATAGACCCACAAAACCTACACCACTGCTATTTTAGTTCAGGGATATATGCGTTAAGGCGGGGGCAGTGGTTGGTATCGTGCAGTCCAGCAATGCGGCAGTCATCGCACCATAGCATTGGCCTACTCGATCCCACAGCTTCCCTAGGGCACAACAGGCTAGGTCCCCTGACCTGGATGTATTCTTCCAGTAGCGGACATTTATCTTTGGTATGGCCATTCACCTTGCATCGTGTGCACCATATTTCAGGGCTGGCCTTCGTCCCTTGCTCCTTACGTAGATTCTGAATCTTCATGTGCATTGCTTCTAGTTAGACTTGTATCTACTGTACTCCTAACTGGGTATCATCTCTTGGCACAGCTTCCATCTTCATGGCAACCTCCAGGGCCTTCTCTTGCGTTTCAATAGCTTAGTGACCCATAGGTACTCATAGGTGGGGCAACAACATAGCAATAAACCACTTCGTGTGCTGCCTGTAATCATAATGGAATCCTCCTTCTCTGATAACTTTCTTTAATTGCTGATCAACTTCCCATACAGACTCAGAAGTTCCTTGCTTTAAATCCTTCAAGTCATTTACTATCTGAGAGTTGGACTTAGGTTTCTTGAACTGCTGTTTGAATGCATTCTTAATTTCCTCAATAGTTGCATTCGCATGTTGGTCAATGTATCCCGTGTACCAGTCCAGGGCTATCCCTTCAAAAACAAGGGATAACTATGCTCATTTCATTACATCGTTTACTACATTCTGCGCAGTCCATACCGATCTTGCGACAAACCAGAACCGATCCATGTCCTCACCGCCCACACCTTTGAAGGTAGGTAGCTTCGTGTGTGTAGCCATATCATCTTCTGATGGGGGTGGAGGTGAGTTTTTATCCCTATGGGGGTTCAACAATGGTGTTGACAGAGGGTTATGCATAGAAAAATTTCTTACTGGACTGTAGACAGATCGATCCCCCTCTTGGTTAGTTCTATAGTACTTACCACTGCGCGTTGTTCCCTCGCTCTGGTCGGAGCTCATTCACTTCGTATGGCTACACAAAATGTTTTTTTTGCACGACAAGATCTTAATCAGTAATGGAAAATTCTTCAAAAAATTACCCCAGAACCCCTTGAAGAACCTCCACTCTACTTCTGAGTAAGATATGAATTGATATATTGCAAATTCAGTCACAAATTCTCCTATCACACTATCCACCTAGTGATCTACCGTGCGAGTAATGGTGTTGTCGGTCTCTTCTAGCTGCCGGAGCCGTTCTAGGGTCCACTCGGTGACCCACTCGTCTTTCCAACACTTCTGAAATTTGACTAGCCTTGTGAGCCACTCCTAAAGCTCGATTGCAATTGTTACAAAGAATATATCATAGATCTCCGTGAAAATGTACTTATTCTTCCACTCTTCGGTGGTCAACTTCTTACTGCAATTTTCTTTTACTGCGAATTCCTGAACTTGTTTTTCAAACCATTCATCGATTTCTTTTCTTTTAGGTTTCTAATATGGCCTTGGCATTACCTAATCTCTCTCAAAATTCTCCCGATCCCAGCAACGGAACCATTTTTTGGCTTGAGGGGTGCTGACCCAGGTTCAAAGGTTTAGGTTTGCCAAAAAACCCCTATACTACTGGCCCTTTCGGCAGTGACCTACTTGCGCAGGCCAAAGTCTCACCCAAAGAAATATGGGAGGGTGCTGGAACTAGGTTTCCACACCCTGGGAGAGAGAAGGTAAGTCAAGCCAATCTACAATTATCAGATCTATACAGCCAAAGGTCATTCGCAAGAGTTCCAATAAATAACCAGAATACAGTTATCAGATCTAATTAACAGGCTCGCATCCACGTGTGTACTATCAGCTATAATCACAGAACATTATATTCGTAGTAGATTAATAGATCATAGATTCATTTACCATAAACATAGAAAATTCGTAGCTTACCAATAGATTATATAACTCAAGTCCACATCAACCATAATAGATCAGGTCCAGATATCATCACATATCCACAATGCTTTTGCATATCTATATTATTACCCAAAAATCCTCTTACATTCCATAACTACCACATGCACACACAGTGAGAAGGGTCTGCACACAACAAGATAGAGGATCTCCATGCACACAGCCAGCAGGAGTCCTAACCCAAACAACCCTACCACAGATATAACAATTCGTACTTCACATCAATATCTATCCATTCCTACCTATGACTCAAAAAGGTTCATCTATTTATAATTATTTAGCCTACGCATCCAATTGCAGACTCTTGGTCTACCCTTGACCCATTTACAATGCATTAGGGGCTTTGATCCACCCCAAAACCCCTGCGTTAGACTAAACAATGCAAAATTATACAAAAATGGAAAAAATTCATAGCCTTTGGGAGAACCTGCTCCAACAATTCTCATCAACACTGGCTAGCAACTCTAGTGCATCATGCGATATCCTCACGGAAAACTTAGACTCGCCCCTTTTGGGCATCATCTATCCCCACATCTGGATTCGTACATGCAACATCAGCCTATGAGGCTTCCGAACAAAATTAGGCCTCGTATCTAGAAACCTCTCAAAAAATAAACAAAATAGCTCTGAATAAAAAGGGAAGTTCACCCTCCCTTGTGCATGAGCACGACATCTATCTAAAGCTATACATAACTACTGCAAAAAAATGGCAGACCACCTCAAAAGTCGTGGCTCCTGTACTAAATATTCAACATAAAATAGAAGCGGGCAACTAATGCATTTCTCGTCGCTGGTGTTGTGTGAAATGGTCAAAATTAGTAGTGAGAGGCACCTCACCTCCTCTCTACAAAATGAAGCAATATGTAAATGACCTCCGGAGACCTGAAAATCTTAAGGAGACAATATAACCACACTAATGTATCTCTGGGATTACACCAACTAAATCCCTACTGCATAGCCAACTGGGACCTCTAGGAACGAGGGAAAATCCACCCCTCTCCTCGATAGGCCAGTAATGAAATAGATGTCCTCCTCAGTGGGCATGTACCACTGGTTAGGACCAACCCAGAAAGCCTTTAGGTGGGCATTCCACCTATGGATAAGATGTCGCAAAAACACACCATATCCCTTTAAGGATGTAGCCTCCTCGTAGAACTTGAGGAGGCCTACCTACCTTAGGAGCCCCTAGGTAGTTGTTGTAATAGGGCGAGGGTATCTCTCCCACTCTCTTGCCTCCCATAAGCGAACCATGTTATACTGGTCTACCTGTTGTTGCTGTTGTTCCCTCTCTTCTCTCCTTTCACATCACTAAATAATTGACATATTAAATACAATTATTTTTATTAAATGAGACATGTTCTTAGGAATATACATACATAATTTTTTTTGAAAAAAAAAAATTACGGTGTGCCACAAAAATAGGCATGCACCGGTAACGGTGCGTCTTTTTTTTTCGCGCACTGGAGGCGGTGCACCAGACAATTTTCAGGGCACCGGAGGCGGTGTACCTGCAAATTTTCAGCGCACCGCCCTCCTGGCATTGTTACAAGGTCAACGGTGCGGTCGAGTAAATGACCGCACCATTGACTATGTAGTTATGTCAGGAGGGCGGTGTGCTAACCAAAATATACGCCCTTGGCTGTATATTTTAGGAAGCACACCACCCTCCTTACATCACTAGATAGTCAGAAGTGCGGTCCTTTACCCGGCCACACCGTTGACCATGTCTAATTTCTGGAATGCGGTGTGCTAAAAAAATTACCCGCCTTGGAGTGGATATTTCCATCAACGCACTACATTCCCGCAATTCGACATGGTCAACGATGTGGCTGGGTAACCAACCGCACTGCACTTTTTTTTAATTTTAAAAAATCATGGTGCATCATTTGGGTACCGCCTCAGAACTGGTATAGATACCGTTAGCACCATTCATGGTGCGACTTGTAAATTTATAGGCAGCGCCGTGAACTGATGCGAGCCGAACTGCTCGAGCGCACCGCTCGGGAAATTTTTTATTTTTAAATAAGGTGAGATTTAAGCTATTTTACAAAACTAATCTGCTAAAAGGTTTAAATATGGAAAAATGAGGAAAATACCTGTACATTTGGCTATCGAGGAGGCATATTGGCTGTAGAATTTGCAAAACTAAATTTTCCCACTGTTTTGCAAAATTCAAAATGGAGATGGTGGGCAATGGACAGCAGCAGTGCCTGCAATGGGAGCACCGATGGCAGGGCGCCTCACACAAGGTAAAGTTGCACTAGTGTTTGAGAGCTCTGGAGCACTAAAAAGTGAAAAATGCGGATTTTTGGCTGTAATTTTTTTTATTTAACCCTGTTCTGGTGCGCAGGTTTTGTAGGCGCACCAGTGTGGTTTCTTAAGACTACACTGGGCTGCTCCAGTTTTGGCGCGGGGTTTTAGGATGCACCGGTGCCGAATATTTGTAAAGAACCGGTGCGCTATAGTAACAAGACACACCAGGTGGGTTTGTACCAAGTGAACTGTGTCTCGGTGTGCCAATGTTTTGTGTGCACCGGTGCTTTCTCTAGTTGAATGCACCGGTGTGGTTTAGGATGATAAACTCACCGGAAGAAAAACATCTGCAAAAACCTCTACTCGCCAAAATCCTCTAGTAAAATTTGCTACAAACGGATGTCTAGGCTATTTTTATAAGGGGTTCCTCAAAAAAATCCGCTAGAGGGTCTTTTCCTTTTAGTGTCAACCCATTGCTCCACCTCCTCCACCTCCTGCTTTAACACAATCGGTTGTGCTGGAAAATCCTTTTCCTCATCAAGGTTATGTGGCTGCCAAACCCACCCAAAGTAATGCAACCCCTCAACCTTCACAATATGGCCAAAATAATTACTAGATCCTCATGATGAATTCTGAAGAAGTCAACAACAAACAAGTTAACCTCCAGACTTGGTCGTGCCAATATGACAAACCTCCTGTGAATTCAACTACTGATTCCTAGGAAAAAATTTCCATTGAGCCTCAGTCATCAGCAAATGGTTCCTTACATATCCCTCCACCTAAGGTCAAGGTTACCCTCAATATTTTCAAAGGTCCATTACATTGAAATGTTCCTTCCTCTAAAGTCGCCCATACCTATAACATAGTATTTGACTTAGCGTTGTCTCATGTTTCCATGTCAATGCTGCAAGTCCTCCAGATGTGCCCATATCAACAGAAATATCTAATATATGATTTTGGCATTGTGGATCCCTATGATGATCGTATGGTTATATTTGATGTTGATAAAGTGGAACATCTCCCCATTCTTTCATTTGTTTCCTTTGAAATACCAATCTCCATTAAAAATTCCATCACCCAAAAGTGTATAATAGACGAAGGTGCCTCCACCAGTGTGATGACCGCTAGTGTTTGGAAGAAAATTGGTTCCCTTAACCTGTCACCATCCACTATCACTCTTTTTTCTTGATATGGTCACCCGTCGGAGCCCCTTGGTTTATATCACAACTGTCCCATTACTATTGCTAGAAAGATAGTCTTGATTTATATAAAAGTCATTGATGCCCCATTAGATTATAACATCTTGTTGGGATGTAGTTACACCTATGCCATGTATCGATCAGTTGAATTCCTATGACCCTGAATCTCAAACATCCCCTCAGACCATTATTTCATCAATGATAGGCAATCAGAGCACCCCTTCCTTTATCAATGTTTCCCCTAGAGTCTACAAAGATTCCATGTTTCTTGGGTCTTATTATGGCCCACTACCTACTCCTTATGGTCCTATATCTTCTAGTGTTTACATTATTCAAGTGTCACGAGATGCTTGCAAGAAGTCTAGTATGATTTCTTAGCAGCTAGTTCCTCTGTAACCTCCTGCTCAAACTCAAATCGTCCTTCAGGTAAAATTCTGCTAGTTTCATTTTGTTGGTACCTCTCCTAGTCCTTTTCCACCCAGAACTATTCCACTCGGTCTCTCTCATCCATTAGAAGTTACTCTTGGTCATTACCCCTCTATTCAGATACCCTTCTTTTTCCCACCATAAGGAATATTCTCTACCCCTGTAATGGATACACTAAGTCTTCCCAACATCACCTTGAGGATCCCAGCCTGGTACATTTATCCTCCCAAAAACACTCCTCCTGACCAACTAAAAACTTATACAAATTTGACTCTAGTTCAACCATTATAACAACCCCTTTGCTTCAATTCCATAACAACCTCAACAGGAAACCACTTTTTTTCTTAAAGCATTTGGTGAGGGGGGAGAACTCTGTAAAAGGGGAATAAAGACAAGGCACCCCAAGCAACTCTCACTCCTCTTAAACGTCCAAATATTTATCCTCCATGTTCTCAATGTAATGTTGTTGGGAACACCACCAATAATTTTCCTGAGCTCCCTCGTGTTAAGAAAATGGTTTCCGATACCTTTCCTGAATCTAACATTCATGAGGTCCATGTTACCTTACCCGAGTCAAAAAAGAAGAACAAAATCTTACTCACCAATCACCATTGTGCTTTTTGTGATATCTATGTGTTTGAACTATGGTACATGTGTTGTCCTTGATGGAAACCCACTATTAACAGAACAATTCAATGGTAACCAGATGAGTTCACAGATCAATTCAAAGGTGACAGAGTGATGGCACAAGATAACAAAATGATGGGACATAGGTTTGCAGGTTAGAAAAAAAGGTTTGATGAAGGTGAACATTTGAATATCTATATGCGGGTTAGTCAAGGCCAAGTCACGTACACATGTGGGTATGAAGAAGCCAAGTCACATACATGATGGTGCACTAATTTATTAATGCCAAGGGTATTTTCCATGGTATTAGCCCACAATATTGAGTGCTGTAACAATTATCTGATCCCGTCCAAGATTACCACCAATACTAGTGTGGTTTTAGTTTATGGTACTCGATAAGGCTCTACCTATATAATGAGGTGAAGATCAAAGTGCTAAGTGTGCATGAGTAAGGTTTTTTGATGAATACTTCAGTCTGAAGTATATTTTCATTGTAAGGGCTATAATTGACAAGTTGATCTGAAATAATAATGCACCGATGAATACTATGATGGATTAGGATCATGAGACTTGAAATGACTTTCCATTATATGATCTTCTCATGGATTGACTATATCTAAGTGTTGACGGATGTTTTTATCTTTGAATGTTATGACCTTGGTATTTTTGAAGTTCTAAATAGCTACACAATTTTAGGTCAAAATTTGTAGATATATACGTAGGCTTGTCTCGTTGAAGTCGCATATACACGCGGGTTAATTTCATCGAAGAAACATACATAAAGGAAGGATTTCTTCTTATAATATGACTGATCAATATGATCAATGCTGCTGTATTTCTGTTGTATGTCAATGATGTCTTCATGTTGATCTATGTTTAGTAACAATGTCTAAAGTATAACTATTTCAATGATGAAGTTGAAATTGGGTGCATGTTGATTGGTTGAAAAGGATACTTGATGTTGCTAACTATATGAGGGTTAAGATATTTGTAATCTAACATAATATTTCAAAATGTCTCTGTCCAATTCTATGATTGATTCAGAGTAACAAATGTTCAGTACTTAGTATATTTATATTTGTACGCGGGTTGCAATATAAAAAACCATGTATACACACGAGTTGCTTTAAGTGAAGTAGCATATACATTTTGATATATGAATGTTCAGGGTTGTAGTTGATTCAATGTGTTGATAGAGTATTGTGGGTTCAGTTATGATAATATAGTCACTATGATATCTCTATTCTGTTTGATTTAAGTTGATTGGTTCAATGATTGTTTACTTCAGTAGTTGGTTCATTATTTTCATGATTCAATGATTTATTGGTTCAATGGTTGTTTTCAATAATTGGGTGAATGCTTTGGGTACAATGATCAGTTTCAATTTTGATATTGGGATTATATGATGTTAATGGGTTCATCTTGAATTATTTGGTGAAAAGTGACCAAAAAGTTGTGATGTCTCAAAGCAAATGGATCTAGTGTGAAAATTTATGAAACATGGTCCACAGATGGTGTTGAGGGTTGGAGCCTTTAGTGAGGAAGTCAAAGCTTCCTACCAATAGTAACTGGCGATAAAATCAGGGGGTTTAAGCTCCCTTCCAGTGGGTACTAGTAAACGAGTTCAGGGGATTGAAGCCCCCTTCCAATAGGAGTTGAAGAACAAGTGAGGGTTGTAGCCTTCAGAAGGTGGGTACCTACATACTATGTAATATTCCTAAATTATCATGTAGCTAATTGGAATATCAAATTTTTATTTTTCTTCTTAGTTAGTATAATAAGAGGGTAGGGAGACCCATAAATCTCCTTAGTAGGAATAAAAAAACTCCAAATGTGAATGGAGGGCATCAAAAGAGCTCAATAGAGCACCCCTATGTGTGAACAAAGGATGAAGCATGTAGATTGGGTCAACTTTGACCAAATCAACAACGCTGGTATGGAAGTAGTGGACATTAAATGAGGGACAACACAGTTTTGGAGGGAGATCCTTTGCATGGAAGTAGTGGCTTTAATGAGTGGGGCCAAGGAATCTCACCAAGCATATAAGGAAGGGGATGGCAACTATTGGGAGAATGTTTGGATTATTATTTGATTATGTTCTGTTATGACTTGTGGCTCTCTTCAACTGTTTCGCTAAGATTGCAATGATGTTTAGCACAAGGGTGTTCTCGAGCAGGAATCCCACCTTCATCCTTGGGGTACTTCGAGTGCCCACTCAAAAGAAGTTATTAGGCATTATTTCCATATTCTGGCATCAGGCCAAGCTACAAGTTTCTTCTACAATGCAGTTTCTGCTGAGAGATGTGATGATTTTGTAGGGTGCAGCAGTGGAGGGTTCCATTGGGCCATTTTTGAGCTTGTCTTCAGTGGAGGAAGATTTCTTTCCATTGAGATATCAATAAGGAAGGTCCTTGTGCTTCAGATCATCTTTTGGCATCAGGAAAAGTAATCATCATCCCCCACAGTGTAGTTTTAGTCCATGATTGCGTTATTTCAGTGAGCAGTTGCAGTGGTGAGTTCAGTGCTCCATTTGGAGTGTTTTGTTTTTAGTGGAGGGATCAGTCCTACACTTGAAGAGTCCATTGGAGGAGTTCCTTTCAGATCTACATCAGTTTCAACCACCTCCTCTATGTGCTTTAGTTGCAGTGATTCTTCAGCCCTAGGGCTTTAGATCACCATTTTTATTTTGTGTATTTCCAGAAACCCTTCCTGGGATATCTAGGAAAAGTGTGTGGGAGCCTAGATCCCCATTTTTAGCCTTTTATGAACATGGTATAATTAGATCCATTTATATATATTTCCAAGATGAAATATTAGTCAATAAAACTGTGTTGTACGTGCTTTAGTATTTTGCGTAGCATTGTATTACATGTTTTAAGTGATTTTAGGCATTGGAGGCCTCTCTTGCCTAGCTTGAGGGACTTGATCCCCAAGATATTGTACTCATTTTCTGTTGTTATTCTTAATACCACGGATCTATGTTTGGCTCATATGTAATGTGTTGACATTTTTTGTTATTTCCTTTATTGTGTGTTATATTGCTGCTTTTCCTATTTGGGAATATTACATACTGGCATGAGTCTTCACCAGTACAAGAATGTAAGAAGTTTTTGATAATAATAAGATTGAAGACTGAGATGACAACAAAGGTGGTTTTCTCCCACAATGGATTTCTGACTTAAATCCTGGTGTTCATGAGTGTTTCTTATGTGTGATTCTTTATTATGTTCTTACTGCACATGCTTACTACTTATCAAATGTCTGATGAATCTCTTACATTCTAGTTTAAGTTATAGAGATAAAGAATTAGTTGATTTATAAGTTTACTAAGCATATGCTAGTTTCTTGTATAACAGTCACGTACATATGCAAGTTGGATATAGTAAACTCGCGTACAAAATTTAGAAAAGAAAATATTATTGTGAATTTTTGTTTTAAAATATTGCTTCACCCACCCTCTCAGTATTTTTCCCAACACTATGTACATTACTCCCACTACTGTCCCTGTCTCGAAGTTTCTTGTGATACAATTCAAGTGATTCATGAGTTAGATTATGCTCGTAGTGATTCCACTTCCCCTCTACCTGTGGTTCCTGGCCCCAATTCATCACTAGGGCATGTTGTCTCTTAACCCACCATTGTGATCCCTCCTCCTGGTGTCGAGATGATAGATGGTTCAACCCCTATTCTCTACCTACCATCTTCCATGGAATTGATATATTTAGACTCTTTAGGAGTTTCCTATTATGCTTCTTTCGAACATCCTTTGGAATACACTTCAGTCTCAACATTAGTAGATGTCACATCTACTATTCATAACCCCAACCATTCTAACGATGTACATGTGAACCGTGTCTCCCATGATGATGATTGGTTCCATCACCCATTACTTCGAGCCCATGAATTTTAACCACATCCACCTTCTAGCCATTACATTGCCACACAATGTTTGGGTAAGGGGAGATCTATTTTTTAGATTCTAGGAGAAGTAATTCTCCCCATCCCTCCTAGTGCATGAGGTCATCTTGACTCAAGTGCCACTATTCTTCCCCATTTCTAAGAATTTCCCGGGTCCCATATCACTACATATGTTGAAATTTTCAACAAGAAACAATGAAATTGGCATCCAAAAACAACATCCAGAAATGACTACCATGGAGGCTTTTGATTTATTTAGTTTTTAATTAAATTAGAAGAAATGTGTGTCAAATTGATTTATCCCTTAAATAAATTGGACAATAAATTGTAATCTTATCTCATAATAAATTTTAATAGTTAACTGAGTGTGATAGACTCATTTAGCTCATGAATTTAGAGTTGAGGATGGTTGGTGAGGCATTTAGAGTGATTTTATTTTTTTTAGAGTCCATGTTGCAGTTAATTTATTATTTTAATGCATGAGAAATTAGTTAAATCAATTAAGTGAGTTAAAGTCAGTCTAACTAGCTGTAACTGATTGTTGCACTAGTGAGAGGTCAAGTGAATTAAATTAGATTTAATTCAGATGCAGTGATCTGTCCAGTGACTAATGATTTAATATTAATAGCTGCATGCATGTCAGTTCTGATGAAGACCCAATTGAGACAAAGGTTAAAGGGAAGTTATCTATTAGTTGTATTTATAGAAAATTTCCCGGGCACAACTATATACACCATAGGATGCCCATGATATATTGCACAGTCAAGGAAGGCTAATTATCGTAAATAATAGGGATTAATTTCCTAGGGATTGCGTGAGCAAGGCAGGTTGATTAGAGGCTGAGAATTGGCTAAGTACTAGCCCAACTTTGTCCAGATTAGTGTGAGACAGTCAGGGTAGTGCAACAGACTCTTGTGAGGAGAGTGCATTGTATTGTTTCATGATTCCTTAGTTCATTATACATTAGAGATAGAGGGGTTTTGAAAAACAATATTTCCTCAGAAAAAATACATTTGTTGTGTGATTGATTTGATTCTTTCTCTTACTTGGTGTGATTGTGCGACCGTGTTTATTTTCCGAAAATTAATTTGTAGAAGGATTCAATATCTTGCTTTACATATCGCATGATTTGTAAAATTTCTACATGGCATTAGAGTGCCATAAATCACAATAGTGGAGAATAAATTGAGTTTGTGTTGAACAATATTCAAACTTGTAGATACATTCTTTGGAGCGACAAGCATATCAAGATGGCTTTAAATGGATTAAGATTGGAATATGCATTCGAGGGAAGTTATAATTATATTACATGGAAAGATAGAATGGAGGCAGTTTTGGAGGAAAAATTCTTGAAATAATTCATTGATAATGATATTCCCAAGCCCATAGTAGTAGACGCCACTCTTCTTGATGCTTGGAAATTTTTTTTTTGCAAGAGCGAGGAGGATCTTATTAGAGGGAGTTTGAGATCACATTGTCTCAAGTATCCATGGAAATGAAACTCCATATGAAATGTGGAAGGTGTTGACAGATCTGTTTCAAAAAAATGACAACCAAAGGAAGTTGACGCTAAAGGAAAAGCTCAGGAAAATCAAGGAGGAGGGCGAGACAGTACCAACATACTTGGCAAAGTTCACCCAATGTCGAGATGAGATTGGAAGTGTTGATGTGACCGTAGAAGATGATGAATTGGTGATCCTAGAACCTCTAGGCCTTACCAAGAGCTGGAATAGTTACTAGGACTCAGTGAATGGGAGGGAGAAGTTACCAGATTGGGAGCGACTTTGGTCAGATTTGGTACAAGAAGAATTTAGGTGGAACACCAGGAATGGATCCTCATCCAAGACTAATGACGAGGAATATTGTGCCTTGGACAGTAAGGAAAATAAGGCCAAGGGAAATAAATCCCAAGGTGAAGTGGGTAAGAAATACTTGTCCAAGATTAGATGTTTTCACTGTCATGAGCATGGGCACTATGCTACAAATTGTCCACAAAATAAGGTAAGCAAGAAGGAGCCTGCAATTGTAGTAGGTGAAGCATTGGCTTCATATTTCGAGCTTGATTTTACTCTCATTGCATGCATGGCCATCACTATAATGGGATGCATGTGGCATCTAGACAATGGTGCCTCGTTCCATATGACGGGGGATAGAGATCTCTTCAGTGACTTGGAGGAGAAGGACCTCCAGTAGAACATAGAGTTTGGAGATGATGGGAGGTACAACATGACTGTTATAGGTATAGTTACCTTTCAGAGGGAGAATGGCTCTCATCTCAGACTAGAAGATGTTTTGTATATTCTAGGCCTAAAGAATAATCTTGTCTCCATAGCGGTATTGGAAGACTGTGGTTATGAAGTGATGTTTAGAAAAGGAAAAGTTTTCCTTAAACACATATCCATGGGACAAGTGAAGCAGATCGATGTAAGATTCAAGAACTTGTATGCTCTTGAGGTTGAGAATGCATGCAAGGCTTTGAGGAGAAAAGTAGTGGTAAATGACTTGGTGGTTGAGAGGGAGAAATTATCTCTCAACATGCAACCTCAAAATTAGTCTCAGAAGGTTGTGGAGCAACCATAATTGGAGAAGCAGAGAGGAGACCGAGTGGAAGAGTCCACTTAAGTAGAGACTTCTAGGAGGGGGGAATTTTGAGCCAGAAAGGTAGAGGGAGTACATGCAGCTATACCTCTAGGTGAGAGGTGGGGTAATGTGTATAATTAATCCCAAGGAGAAATTTGGGCAGGATTCATTGAGATGGTGTGTCTCATGGATCTAACTTGGCTACAAGGAGCCCACAATATATCAGTAGCAGGAAGTATTGGTTAGATTGATGCAGTCATATTTCAAGAAGACATAAATCAGAGTGATAGGTGTCAGATATTGGAGCGTAGATCAGAGTTGGTAGCAGTGTAGACTGCATGGATGCAGATGTCAGTAGCATAGAGAGTCCAGTAGACATGTGCAGTAGGATCCAACAATCATAAGACTCTGATGAAAGATGCATTATAATGATTCAGTTGTTTGGAGGCTATTCAGTTTCAGAAGTGTTGCATGTAGAACATTCCAAAGGTACCAGATTGGGACATATTGATTCCTTTCTTGTTGAGAGCTAGTATTGAAATTTTCAAAAAGAAACAGTGAAATTGGCATCCAGAAATAACATATAGAAAATGGCATCCAGAAATGGCTACCATGGAGGCTTTTGATTTAATTATTTCTTAATTAATTTAGAATAAATGTGTGTCAAATTTATTGGTCCTTTAAATAAATTGGACAATAAATTGTAATTTCATATCATAATCACTTGTAACAGTTAACCGAGTGTGATAGACTCAGTTATCTCATGAATTTTGAGTTGAGGGTGGTTGGTGAGACATGTAGAGTGATTATATTTGTTTTAGAGTCCAAGTTGTATTTAATTTATTCGTTTAATGCATGAGAAACCAGTTAACTCAATTAAGTGAGTTAAATTCAGTCTAACTAGTTGTAACTGATTGCACTAGTGAGAGGTCAAGTGAATTAAATTAGATTGAATTCACATGCAGTGGTTTGTCAAGCGACTGGTGATTTAATATTAATAGCTGCATGCATGTTAGTTCTGATGAAGACCCAGTTGAGGCAGAGGTTAAAGGGAAGTTATCTATCAGTTGTATTTATATCAAATTTCCCGGGTGCAATTATATACACCATAGGATGCCCATGATGTATTGCGTAGTCAAGGAAGGCTAATTATCCTAAATAATAAGGATTAATTTCCTAGGGATTGCGTGAGAAAGGAAGGCTAAGCAGAGGCTGAGAATTGGCTAAATACTAGCCCAATTTTGTCCAGATTAGTGTAAGATAGTCAGGATAGTGCAACAGACTCTTGTGAGAAGAGTGCATTGTATTGTTTCATGATTCCTTGGCTCATTATAAAATAGAGATAGAGGGGTTTTGAGAAGAAAGCTTTCCCCAGAAAAAATATCTGTGTTGTGAAATTGATTTTCTTCTTTCTCTTACTTGGTGTGATTGTGTGATCATGTTTATTTTCCGCAAATTAATTTGTAGAAGGATTCAATATCTTGCTTTAGAATGTCACATGATCATATTGAATCCATTGGTATACATATTGTTTTTAAAATTTCTACACATATCACCCTGGGTATGATTCACTTAATCATCCCTTCATCTCACATCAACAACTCAGTCCCTTAAACAATGTTGTTGTTCAACCACCAAGTAGTCTAGGTGAGAATCAGTTCATTATATCCGAAGCCACTCTTTTGTATAGTGTGTTATCACCAAAATAGGACCCTGATAGATTGCTAGTCAGGTTACGTCAGTGTAACTATTTCAAACCAACCTTTTAGCTGAGGCTTAGCCTCCTCAGCCTGAGAGGGATCTCTCAAGGGTTTATGATATTGATTAATGATAATATAGATGGCTAACTCTATCTTGGTTTTGTGTCTTTGTAGGTTGAAAGATGAAGGCTTGCTACCATTGGGCTATGGAGTCAATAAGTCAGTAGATTCAGTGGCAAGGTTTCTGGATATGGAAGCTGAGGCAAATGGGGTTTTTAAACAAAGATAATTAACTCAAGAACATAGGTCAACATAGTAATTCCATTACTAAAGGAATTCATAGCATAGGGTTATGAATTCTGAGTAATAGCTATGGAATCTACTGCTAATGGTTCAAAGGTAATTTACTCACAAAATGCAGAAAAACACAGTAATCTCATTACTAAAGGAAGTCAGAGCACATGGTTGTGAATTCTGAGTAATAGAAAATAAGATCTACTGCTAAACACAATAATTCCATTACTAAAGGAATTCATAGCACATGATTGTGAATTCTGAGTAATAGTAATAAAATTTACTGCTAGGGTTTCAAAGGTAGTTTACTCACAAGATACAGAAAAAACACAGTCATCCCATTACTAAAGGAAGTCAGAGCATAAGATTATGAATTCTGAGTAATAGAAATAAGATCTAATACAAATGATTCAAAGTAACATATAAATCAATAAAATATTAACCCCATGAGAAATCAGATCTGTTTAGGAAAAACCTCTCTGCATTACTGATTATCTTTAATAGCATAAAGCAAAAGCTGGCCAAAAAGTCTTCAACCTCTTTCTAATTCGACCTCTTGCTTCATATATAGCTTTTAAAATATTGGATTCTATGATCCATCATCAAGAGAATTCGAATTTCTATTATTGACACCTATTCTAACCATAAAACAGGCTTATTAATTACAAAATGACAGCTTGACTGTCTTTGAAGAGTCCTAATTCAAATAGAACTAAAAATCCTAAATATAATTATAACAACCTTATATAGTATTCAATTCATCCTTTTCCACCTGCAACCTCATGAGGTCAAATTTTTTGATGCCTCCAGCCTTATTATGAACCCTGCTGTTCCATGACCTAACTGCCCTAAAAACCAGGAAACTTGTTTTTTGCAATTATGCCTTTACTTTCATTGATGATCTTCAATCCCTTTTGCTGGAAATTTTGACTTCGTGAGACAAAATACATGTGTTATCACTTCCATAGAACCATTTACTTCCACCTGTACAAAAATTAAGTCCTTGAAAGAGTGTAAAGAGAGCTGATGTGTCTGCGCTACGAAAATATCAGCTATTTTTGTAGCGCAATAACTATGTATTTGTAAACATCCCTTAACATCCACTTTCTTCTACTTTAACATCTGTAACTTCATTTTTGAACTCTTTCCATCCTCTAGCAGCATCAACACTTCCAAAATCAGATTTTTTACCTCTTTAAACCTCAACAAAATGCTCAAAACTGCACCTACATCAGTTTCGTAGTGCGTTACGAAACTGCTGTGTATGTCATCTACACAAATTTTTTTCAAAAATATTAGTTTTTAAAACTTCTTGCACTTTTTCCATGATTTATACAAGATTTAATAATCAAAATATTTCATCCTTGAAGTTTTTTCAAAAAGTGAAATACTTCTCCACAACAAAACTGCATTAAGAAATTATAACTTACTGTTATGATTTATCTGAAAAATAGGTGTTGAGACAGAGCTTTTGTTTTCTCACCCATAATGTATTTTGAAAAATTGAAGGATTATTTTGGATACCATGATGTATTTAACAAAAACCTATCTTTTTTTTTTGAAATACTTCTCGTACTGCCCAGAAACTGTCTTTGAACAACCTCTATAAAACTGGAAAATCCTGATTTCTGAAAATATGGCTTCAAAGAAAGCCTTGTATCTCCCAGCTGGTAACACTTATGACAAACGTGAGATAGGTTATTGTAGCTGGATATTTTATGAAGAGAAAATTCCTTCATAATTCCAAAAGACATTTTCTTGTGGCCAGAAACTGATCATGAAGTTGACTACTAAAAATAGAAAACAGAGTTTTTCTCTCAATGACTTTCAACTGTTTTCGTACTGCAAGTTGAGTCATCAATTTCTCCCACCGCATAATGAATTTAAAGAAAATGAAAGAGGTTTTTGTATTTAAATATGTTATAAAGAAAAACCTCTTTCAGTTTTCAAAAATGAGTTTTCAGTTGCTCAGGAACCCCTCTGGAAAAAGACTACTAAAAACAGAAAAACAAAGTTTTTTGCTGAAAAAGGTTGTTTCAGCCATTTCGTAGCGCGCTACAAAAACAACATTTTCGTAGTGAAAATCACCCATTTTGAACTAGCTGCGCTACGAAAACATGGATTCCTAGCATGATTGAAAAATTTGGCCTTAAACCTAATGGAATGAATTCTAAATGGATGATGGGACCTTTACACCATGGAATAAGGTTGTTAAACTTTGTTTGGAAATGAAAATGAGACTTTTGAGACTCTAACCCTATCAGCTACCCTTTAAAGCATGAAATTACCTAACACATATCTAAGACCATGACTAAAACAAGGTAAACTTTCAGACTCTATTGATCATGGATTGGACCTAGAAGACTTCATTTGAACTTGTAATATGACCTATCCTTTACCAATGACTTAAAATGACTTCTAAACCTCCTTGAAATCATGACAAAAAGTAGAGATGACACAATGATGTTTTCAGAACTTTTTGGTGATAACATAGTGACACCATGTATATGAACCCAGAAATTCAGTCCATTTGATTCATATATGCAGTGCTAAGTGAGATTGGTAATCTACCATTTCATTTCTCACACTGCACCCATCATACATTCTTGCCACGGGAATACAATTGTAAAAAATGGTTAACTACATCATCAAAATTTATTTAAAGTCCACTATTATAAATAAATTTTGCATGTCCATAGCATGCTACATCCATCCATACAAAATTTTGGGCACATACGCCCCTACATATAATCACCATCCTCTTGAGGATCTCATGCTTGGGGGACTAGATGCTTGAATCCCTTATTCGAGCATTTGGAACACCATGGCACTCCAAAAAATCATCCAGCTAGGGGCATCATTTCCACTTTTGCATACCTGATAAGTTCCCTCCATCATCATATGATGGGAGGAAATATCCCATGCTTGGAGGCATGATGGCCCCTGGCCACATTCTCACTTGATTAACATAGATCTTTGCCTAGACCAAATGATATAGGTATGATTGATTATCCTTTCATTCCTTGGATAGTTTGTCCTACCGGCCTATCTGGCGAGCCATATTCACATCACATATTGTAGATGATTGATGCCATATTTTCAAACATTATACTCTATGTGATGCCACGTTTACCATATGGTCCCCATGTTTGAATTGGTGGGCAGGGATGATCCTATACCTTCTCTAATATTTCATTCTTGTATTCCTTTCTTACTTAATTCTTCATTAGGAACCATCATTCCAAGAAGCATTAAGGGAATATTTAGTCAAGTAAGACTACCTACCTGAAATTCACACATCTAAATTCTAATGGTCATTTTTTCTGCTACGCACTCACCAAGATCTAGCACCTTATTATCCTCTCCAAATTCTCCCTCAAATCACAATGCTGATGAATTGGACTTAGGGGCAAGAATCCCTTTTATTAAAAAACCCCTAGTTTTTCCATCATCCTTTATGGCCAAAACATAGCTCAGATTGATGGACTGTCAACACCATTGGAAATTTTTCACCAAGCTCTATAATGGGTCTCGTTTTTTTAGGTAATTTGAAAATTCACTAGGAAGCATTTTTCCATGAGGTTTCACTTTGTCGCCCATCAAAATTGAATCTCTTCATATGAGTCACTTGTACTCTATACCAATTTTGTTCTGTACTTATGCAGGAATTAAATAAAATATAGTACTAAACATAAACACAAATATGCAACAAAAATAAAACTTCATTTCATTAATATCAAATAACTGAAATATGCTTATAGACAGAATGGACATAAACTAGTTGGGGCGATGGTAGCTTACCTTGAGAAGAGATGTGGCGGCTACATGCCTCTGCACTATGTTAAAATGAGGCTCAAAGGCCTATTTATTATTGATAAATAATGGAAGACCCTAAAAATCTAAAAACCTAACCCTAGGAGATGAAACACCAAACTATCGGCCCTGTTGGGGTAAATTGGTACATCAATTTCCGGGGGTCGTAAATTTGGCATACGATCTCCATTTGACACACACAATACCTCATTAGAAATATCTATATGAGGAATACAACTACTAGTAAAATATATTTAGTTGAAAAATCACAATAGCCAACAATTATTTTCCAAAATAATGTCATTTAGGGCCTCGAAATGGCTCCAGAAGTTCAGGACCCGAAAAACTTCCAAAAATAGTAAATTATGCTATAATTAAGGAAACTAAAAAATTGAAAGACAAAATGGTGGGGACCAAAGTGGAATAGGTAGGTGGCCATCAATATCCACTTGGATCATTCCTCCCCCCTTAGGAAGCAATGGTCCCGATTGTGTTGAGTTCCTCCATGAGATTAGGAAACTTCTGCTAAACTTGGTACTTTCCCTGGTGAAGGAGTTGACCTGCTTTGACAACTCGATATAGTTGGATCCTTTGCTTTTGGGTGTTATTGATTTGTGTATCCATGATACGATCAGTTGTGGCTTTTTCCATGCAGTATGGGTTTAACTTTGTTGGTGTGATTTGTTCTGCAATGTCAAATGTGTCCAACAATGGTGGAAAGTAGGGCCGAAGGCAGTCCACATTGAACACTAGCTTCAGACCAAGGAATGGTGGAATATTGATCTGAAAGGCATTGTCCCCTACTAAATTAGTGATGGCGTATGACCCATATCGGATGGTGAAGCTTGTTCTGGGGACCAATTAGGCCCTCCTTCTCCAAATGTGTCCAAACTTTGTCACCCATCTATAAATTGTGTGGTACCTAATGTTGATCATGTTGTTGTTTGTACTTAGAATTGGCTTTGTCCAATATGGTGTGGACATATTGGAGGATGTGTTGAATATGCTGAATGAATTTTTTTGCCTTGTCAGACTAGACATGAGCCGAATCTTCCAGAGTAGCTGCAAATGGTATGGCCACATCAATGTGACATAGTAGTTGGAATCCCAAGCCCACCTGAAAGAGGTTGTGGCCAGTCGAGCTATGGAGAGACCAATTATCATTGTACTGGACATAGGGGATGCTTCTTTCCATGTGCATGGATTCTTTGAGTTGTACATGCACATAATGTGTACGATCATCCTGTTGACGACCTCTGTCTGGCCATCATTTTTGGGATGGAAATTGGTGGATTTAGTGAGCTTAGTGTCCAACATCGACTAGAGGCTAGAAAAAATGTACTGAGGAACCTTCTGCCCTGATATGAGATAATATATTGGGGGATCCCAAAGTCTACCCACACTCGTTCAAAGAAGAGTTTAACAATGGCTTTTGTTGTGATATTCTTCTTGCAGGCCGCCATAATGGCCATCTTCGAGAATGTGTCGATGACCAGAAAAACACAGTCATTTTTATGTTTAGTAGAAGGAAGGCCTGAAATGTAATCAAAGGATATGGATTCCCAAGGTCAACTAGGGTTAGGCAGTGGAGTATAAAGGCATTTCTTCTTGATGGTCAAATTGTAAATGGTAGAGGTAGTGTAGGATTTGATGTACTTCCTGACATCTTGTTGAAGGTTCAGCCAAAACAAATACTTTTGCAGTATTGCCACTGTTTTCTCGACCCTGAAATTCCCAACAACCTGACTGTAGTGTGCTTCCCAAATAATATTGGCATGCTCGCTTGAAGGAACATAAATGTGTCCTGGTGGAATAACACTGCATCCTGGAGGCGAAAATTTGTAACTTTTTGACCTTCCAAGAGCGTCTGGTATGTGTGGTCGAATTATGGGTCTATTAGTAGAGAAGTGGCCAATCAGAAGTCTCATGACTACAAGAGTTGAGCACGATAGTTAACACCACGATCCGTAGTCGGCTGAGGCAGTATGTGTTGAAAATGCAGCAAGATGATGGAGCTTGGTGAAATGAAGTCGCCTTCACTAAGTGGGCCTGCAGGCAAATTCTAGCGCAAAATCTATTTTTAGACTATGTCTATTTTTAGACATATGGAGCATGGTTCGGGGATTCCAGTTTGAGATTCTTGAAGTATGTGTCATGTTGGTAAAAATAGATGAGACTCTATTTTTAGGTCAAAGAGGTCGAAGTCTATTTTTAGACTGCCTCTCCTTAAAACAGGGAAGTCAAATATTATTTACCCTTAATAATATTTAGACTATAAACAACAGTTTACTCTCTTGGAGCACTTCAGTTCGAGCTACAGAAGTGGCTCATGCATCTGACAGAGGAATCACATGGTTCCCAAGGGTTTGATGGCATCATGCATGGTTGACTTCAATTGGACTTCAGTTGCAGAAGTTTGGAGGAGTTAATGAGATAGCTAGTGGAGTTGTGTTCTGTTTATTTTAGTTGAACTAGTTGAGATTAGTTTAACTAGCTAATCAATTAGTTATGAGTGGAGTGAATTAAATATTATTTAATTCATTAATTAGTAACTCATTATTGAACTCAAGAACACATCAGTTCACTACAGTGCATGATCAGTTCAGTGGAGACCAGTGAAAGAGGTAGATGAAAGGGTGGAGTTAGCTATCAGTTGTGACTATACTGTTGCTATTTGCAACAAACAGATAGGTGGAGTAAGCCCATGAGGATTGCGCAGTTCAGGCTGGTGGTTTATCTATATAAAGAGGCCATCCCATAGCATTGAAACAAGCAATAGAGGCAAGGCAAATGGCGGTGAGTTTTGAACCAGTAACCTGTTCAAAACTGAGCTAGATTGTGGGTAACTTTATGAGAAAGTACTGAGTACTTGTGAGGAGTATTGTATTGAGTTTGTTACTTGATTTCTCCATTATAATATACACAATAGCTGTGGGGTTTTCAGCTATAAGCTTTCCCCATACATACTGTGTTAATGTGTATGATGATTTGATGTGTTATCGCTTGATTTTATTTCCGCATGTGTGATGATCTGAGTTGGTTGAGTGGAAGAGATTATGTGTTGCATATAAATTCAAATTGTATGTGATCAGGATAGTCTCGGTGGATAATTATTTATTATTCAGCAAATTTCTACATGGTATCAGAGCTATTGAAGTTCAGATTGATCATCACAGTGATTACAAACTTATTTCGGTAGACAGAGTCTGCATGTGGGCCAGGTAGCCTCTGGATTCATCTTTCTTCGGAAAGTGAAAGGTGTGGTAAATGCCCCTTGCAGTCGATCTCTGTGCTAGAAATAATTTGTTCTCACGATCTAGAGCGGTTGAGCTTTGAGGTGGAATTTGAAGTTTTGCAGCAGTTTTGTTTTCTTGGTGCCAGTGTTGAAAATGTCTTTCAACGGTTTGCGACTCGAATATGCTCTTGAAGGCAGTTCGAATTATGTTGCATGGAAGGATCACATGGAAGCAGTATTAGAAGATAATGGTCTGAAGGAGTTCGTATATACGGATGTCCAAAAGCCCACTGATGCAGCTGAAGTCGAAGTATGGCAAAAGAATATGGCGAAATGTCGAAGGATCTTGTTGGAGGGCGTCAAGGATCATATTGTATCCAACCTGCATGGAAAGACTACTCCATATTTAATGTGGAAAGCTTTGATGGATCTATTCCAGAGTAAGAGTGACCAAAGGAAGCTGGCGCTCAAAGATAAGCTCAGGAACATCAATATGGAGAAGGGCGACAGTATCGCCAAATACCTCACGAAGTTCACTCAATGCAGAGATGAGCTGGGAAGTGTGGGGGTGACTGTCGAAGATGAGGACATGGTCGACCTGGCTCTCCTTGGTCTTCCGAAAGCTTGGCACTCATATCAAGATAGTGTCAATGGTCGGGAGAAGCTGCCGGGATGGGAGCGCCTTTGGGCGGATCTCATGCAGGAGGAGATAAGGAGGACTACTCGAGATGGATCTTCATCAAAGGGAGCTGATGAAGAAAACTGCGCTTTGGTGGCCAAAGAAAAGAAAGGGAAGGGTAAGAAAACCTCTCATTCTAGTGCAAAGGGCAAGAAGCAGGATATGGCAAAAGTGAAGTGTTTTCACTGCCATGATCACGGACATTATGCTACCAATAGTCCAAAGAAGAAGAAGAACAAGCAAGCGGGAAGATCTGCAGATGGAGAAGCTTTGGCTTCACAGTTTGAGCTTGACTTTTCACTGATCGCATGCTTGGTTTCAAGTGTGCTGGGATCGGTATGGTTCTTGGACAGCGGTGCGTCATTTCATATGACGGGAGATCGGGAGTTGTTCTCAGATCTGGAGGACAAAGGTTTGGGTGTGCACATCGAGATGGGCGATGATGGTAGATACAGTGCGACTGGTATCGGTACCATATCCTTTCAGAGGGAGTCTGGTAAACCCTTTGTATTGAAGGATGTCATGCATGTACCTGGATTGAAGAAGAACCTGATTTCAGTGGCGATGTTGGAGGATAAGGGGTATGATGTGGTCTTCAGCGAAGGAAAAGCCTTCCTGCGCAGTAAGACTACTGGAGAGACCTGGAAGATAGGGGTTCGAACCAAGAACCTTTATCAGTTGCAGGTAGATGGCTGCGCAGCTATGGCATGCAAGGCGGGAGAAGTGGTGAGCCGGGATGATGAGGACGAACTGTGGCACAGGAGATTGGGCCACCTTCACCATGGAGCTTTGAAGATTCTGCAGCAGATTTCTACTGGGCTTCCTAAGGGCACCCTTGCGCAGTCAGATCAGTGCAAGGGGTGTACTTTAGGGAAGTATGTGAACGCCACCTTTCACGAGAAGGATAGTTGTGCCACGACGATCCTTGAGAGAGTTCACACAGACGTGTGTGGTCCTTTCTAAGTTGCTTCGACAGCAAAGCACAGGTATTATGTGATCTTTGTTGATGATTTCTCTCGAAAGTGCTGGATCTTCTTCATGCAGAAGAAGAGCGATACATTCGTGAAGTTCTGTGAGTTTAAAGCACTGGTCGAGAAGGAGTCGAGGAAGAAGGTGATTGCTCTAAGGAGTGATAATGGTGGTGAATTCATCTCGGCTGAATTCAAGGAGTTCTGCAGCGCAGAAGGGATTCAGAGAGAGCTCATCGCACCCCATAACCCACGGCAGAACGGGGTGGCTGAGCGGAAGAACAGAACGATCGTGGGTGCTGCACGGGCGATGTTGCATGATCAGGGCCTACCCCTTCACTTGTGGGCTGAGGCATGCAATACAACGGTGTATGTGCAGAACCGTTGTCCTCACAAGGTTCTTGGCATGAGTACACCAGAGGAGGCTTATTCTGGCAAGAGGCCTGATATTTCCCATTTGCGGATTTTTGGTTCTCCTGTCTACATGCATGTGACGAAGGATGCAAGAAGGAAGTTGGATCCAACCGCTGAGGTTGGAATATTTGTGGGGTACACTGATACACCTCACAACTATCGGGTGTATTTTTTAGACAGTCGAAAGACTGTTGTGCGACGGGATATAAAATTTCAGGAGGAGAAAGCCATGCAGTGTTCGCTTGAGAGGGAGCTACACTTGCATGCAGATGAGGAGCTGTTAGTTCCTAAGGAGGAGCTTCCGGATGTGGATCAGCCACAAGAGGAGGTTCGGGAGGTGGAAGAAACCACCCAGGCAGCGCCAACCATCAGAGGGCGCATGCGCACTACAGAAGCTGAGCGACTGGCTCGGGATGCAGAGAAGGTTGTAGGACCACCTACAACACAGCGCAGACAGAGACAGTCACCGGATCGGTACACTAGATACATGGCTCTTGTGAGTCAATGTGTTGTGACGGAGCCATCCTCTTTTGAGGAAGCTGTGGAGGAACCCGCATGAGTTGATGCCATGATCGAAGAATATGATTCGATCATCAGGAACAGTGCATGGGAGATTGTCCCAAGACCGGTTGGGAAATCAGTGGTGGGTTCGCGATGGATCTACAAGGTGAAGCAGGTGGCTGATGGGAGTGTGGAGAAGTACAAGGTGAGATTTGTCACCCGTGGCTTTTCACAGATCGAGGGGATTGACTATGAGGAGACTTTTGCACCTGTCGCAAGGTACTCTTCCATACGGACGATCCTTGCTCTCTCAGCGCAGATGGGGTGGCACATTCATTAGATGGATGTGAAGACTGCGTTCCTCAATGGATTTATTGAGGAAGAGGTGTACATAGAGCAGCTTGAAGGTTTTGAGATCTTCAGCAGTGAGTCACATGTGTGTCGACTCAAGAGAGCACTGTATGGGCTGAAGTAAGCACCTCGTGCTTGGTACACTCGGATAGATAGCTACTTCATTGGGCTTGGATTCTCCAAGAGTGAGGCAGATCCAAACCTGTACCAGATTGTGGTGGAGGGGAAGTTGTTGATCATCGTATTGTATGTAGATGATCTGATTTTGACTGGCGATGAGCAGTTGATACTTTCATGCAAGGAGGATCTTGCACGAGAGTTTGAGATGAAGGACCTGGGCATCCTTCATTATTTCCTGGGATTGGAGATTTGGCAGCGCAGTGGAGGACTGTTTGTTTCTCAGGGCAAGTATGCCCGGGAGATTATGGAGAGGTTCAACATGCAAGGCTGCAAGCCTGTTGATACCCCTCTTCCTGGTGGATGGAGGAAGGGAGATGCTACTTCGGAGGAGGTAGTGGATGCCACTGTCTATCGACAGTTGGTGGGGTCGTTGATGTATCTGGTCAATACTCGACCAGATATATGCTATGCAGTTAACCAGCTTTCGCAAGCTATGGTTAAGCTATGGTTAAGCCTACCAAGCTCTTTTGGAAGGCGGGCAAGCATGTATTGCGCTATATTAGAGGCACATCGAGATATGGTCTATGGCGCACGGAGGATGGAGCGAAGCTTGCGGGCTTCACTGCGATTGGGCGGGGGTCAACGGACCGGAAGAGCACATGCGGAGGAGTTTTCAGGGCATTGGGTCGACGGCGGTTTTACGGTACGGTGGGAAGCGGTGCGCGGCACTCGGTTCGGCGGGCGAGTACATGGCAGCTAGCTTGGCTGCATGCGAGGCTATTTGGATGAGGAATATCCTCGCAGGATTGTTCAGGTTGCATTTGGAGCCTACAGTGATCTACTGTGATAACCAGAGCTGCATCAAGCTCTCGGCTAATCCGGTATTTCATGATAGGTCCAAACATATCGACATCAGGTACCATCACATCAGAGATTGTGTTCAGCGGAGGATCATGATGCTTTCATATGTTCGCACGGAGGATCAGGATGCCGACATCCTGACGAAGGCGCTCACCAGGAGCAAGTTCGAATTCCACAGAGGCAGGATAGGGATTGCAGATAATCCATATCTTGCTGAGAGGGAGTGTTGAGAATGCGGCAAGATGATGGAGCTTAGTGAAATGAAGTCGCCTTCACTAAGTGGGCCCGCAGGCAAATTCTGGCGCAAAATCTATTTTTAGACTATGTCTATTTTTAGACATATGGAGCATGGTTCGGGGATTCCAGTTTGAGATTCTTTAAGTATGTGTCATGTTGGTAAAAATAGATGAGACTCTATTTTTGAGGTCAAAGAGGTCGAAGTCTATTTTTAGACTGCCTCTCCTTAAAACAGGGAAGTCAAATATTATTTACCCTTAATAATATTTAGACTATAAACAGCGGTTTACTCTCTTGGAGCACTTCAGTTCGAGCTACAGAAGTGGCTCATGCATCTGACAGAGGAATCACGTGGTTCCCAAGGGTTTGATGGCATCATGCATGGTTGACTTCAGTTGGACTTCAGTGGCAGAAGTTTGGAGGAGTTAATGGGACAGCTAGTGGAGTTGTGTTCTGTTTATTTTAGTTGAACTAGTTGAGATTAGTTTAACTAGCTAATCAATTAGTTATGAGTGGATTGAATTAAATATTATTTAATTTACTAAATATTAACTCATTAGTCAACTCAAGAACACTTCAGTTCACTACAGTGCATGATCGGTTCAGTGAAGACCAGTGAAAGAGATAGATGAAAGGGTAGAGTTAGCTATCAGTTGTAACTATACTGTTGCTATTTGCAACACATAGATAGGTGGAGTAAGCTATGAGTATTGCAAAGTTTAGGCTGGTGGTTTATCTATATAAGGAGGCCATCACCTAGCATTAAAACACGCAATAGAGGCAAGGCAATTGGTGGTGAGTTTTGAACCGATGTTTGTTCAAAACCAAGCTAGATTGTGGGTAGCTGACCTTAATGCGAGTACTTGTGAGGAGTATTGTACTGGGTTTGTTACTTGATTTCTCCATTATAATATACACAATAGCTGCGGGGTTTTCAGCTATAAGCTTTCCCCATACATACTGTGTTAATGTGTATGATGATTTGATGTGTTATCGCTTGATGATCTGAGTTGAGTTGAGTGGAAGAGATTATGTGTTGCATATAAATTCGAATTGTATGTGATCAGGATAGTCTCGGTGGATAATTATTTATTATTCAGCAAATTTCTATAGTATGCAACATTATTGGTATTTCCCTTCTTTTACTTGATGTTCAAATGGAACTGTTTTAGGTATGTGGACCACTTCTAATGGCGATCATTTTAAAACTTCCCTTACATTTGTATGAACTGCAATGGTCGGTGGTCTGTTTGGATGACCGTTTCCTTCCCAAAAATATAATGCTTCCATTTTCGGCAGGCCTGCACAATGGAATACATCTCTTTTTTATAAGCGGGATGCTTCTAGACTGTGTATGAAAGTATCTCATTGTGATATGCCACTGGATGCCCTTGTTGAACAAGGACTGCCCCAATAGTATAGTCAGAGGCATCTGTCTCAATATCAAATGGTTGTTGCAAGTATAGTAATGTGAGCACCAGTGCAGAGAAAAGAAGATGTTTCAACTCTGGATTCAGACCAAAATAATTTCACTTTCGCTCCTCCCTTGGTGACTTGACTCAAGAGCCAATTGATATGAGAGAACCCAACATGAACCCATGGTAGAAATTAGCAAGACCCAGAAAGCTTCAGAGTTCTGTTAGAATGGTTGGGGCTGGCCAATCCCGAATGACTTGGATCTTGGCTGGATCCACATGCACCCCCTTTTCATCAATAATGTATCCTAGATACTGAACCTGGGTCATCCCAAAAGTGAATTTCTCAAAATTGGGACACAACTTGTGTTGCCACAGCGTTTGGATAACCTATCGAATGTCGTGGAGGTGCTCTTCCCAACTTTGGCTGAAGATCAAGATGGTATCCAACTATACCACTACAAATGAGTTGGTGAATGGCCGCAAGATGTCGTCCATCAGCCTCATGAAGGTTGTAGGGGCATTCATCAACCTGAAAGGCATAACCAACCATTCTGAAAATCCCTCCTTGGATTTTATGGTAGTCTTCCACATATTGGATGGTTCGGTGGGTAACTAGTGATACCTGAAATTCAAGTCGATCTTGTTGAAATATTTTTCCCCCTTGAGTTGGTCCAGAAGGTCATCAATTTGTGGGATCGGGTACCTATTCTGGACAATTATCTTGTTCAGCTCCCGATAGTTAATACAAAGTCTCCAAGTCCCATCCTTCTTCTGCACCAACATGATCAGGCTCCCCCATGGCAATGAACTCAACCGAATGTGACCTTTCTTTAGTATCTCCTGATTCTGCCTCTTGATTTCATCATTCTCTAGAAAAATGCACTGATAGATTAGTCCATTGGGAAATGGTGCACTTGGGGTTAGATCGATGGAGTACTTGAACTGATAGTGCAGAGTCACCCCTACGGGGGAGGTGAATATGTCCTCATACTCCTCCATGACTTTTTCCATCTATTGTTGTCATGCGGAGCGGTCCTGTATGGAGGTCGTGGCCATAGCATTCTTCTTGCCCTAAGGGCGGATCATCAAGAAAAAAAATTTCTGGTTTTGGAAATGAGATTACTGCATTATTTTGGAGTAACCAAAGAGATGGTGGTAGGTGGTGCTACCTCCAGTATCTTGTACAACGTATTTCCCAAGATAAAAATCACAATGCAAGGGATTGAATCATACAAAACATGTCACTTCCACAAGTATGGTTGGCCTAATAATATATCAAAAAAATCAAGAGGAGAAACGCCACATAATACATCATTCATGAAGGGCTTGATGATGTATGGAAGGTGACACTGCTGGCTGACGGAGAGATCATGTCCTTGGTGGAGCCACCCGATGGTGCATGAATATGAGTGTGTTGTGGTTGGCAAGCCCAATCACTTCACGACCTCTTCTGAAATGAGGTTCTTTTGGCTCCCACTGTCGGAAATGAACTATAGCAGGGAACCCTTTAACCACATCTAGGAGTGGAAGAGACACTTCTCCTCCTATGGATATTTAGGTTCCTCCTTTTGGATATTCATGGTGGAAACTGTGGCATTAGGCTCCGCATTGATAATCTTATTCCCTCTGTAATTCCCCTTGTTGAGTTCTAACTCAGAGTCAGAACATGCATCTGATTCAGAAGCCTTCATCTTGGCCACCAGTGAATACTTAGCCCAACACTCACTTATGTTGTGAGTGGAGCTCTTATGGAAATCACACCACTTTCCCGTGTCCTTCAGCTTCGCGGTGTTGTTATTTTCTTGCGGCTTTGACAGGTTGTCTTAGGCTGCTCCGCCTTGGATTTTTCCTTCTTTTTTTTCGGTTTGGGGGCACTTTTCCCTTGCTTTTGATTCACATATCCAAAATCTCATTTGATTCTATTTGAATTTCTACTCAATCTTGGCAGCATATCGGTATGCCACACCAAGTGAGGAGATTTCAAGGAACTCCATTTCCTTCTGAATGTATCTGTGCAAAAAAATGTGGTAGTTCAACACCAAATGTTTCTATGTAGCTTTGATACCCAAATTTTTGCGTAGGGTATGGAACATATTTTTCGGCTCATGCACAACTTGATCACTTTGTTTTTGCAGCGTAGTCCATTGTATGTACTTGTCCTCATAGCTCCCCATGGGATAATATTGTTCCTTGATGTCGTGTCAGAAATAATTCCAAGTGGGTGTGGCCGAGAACAGAGAGGGTTCCCCCTCATCCTTTTTGTCACATTAGGTTTCCCACCAGTCCTTGACATGGGGGGAAGCTTTGAGGAGTGCAAAAGTAATATTTTCCTGGTCGGAAAAGTTATAAACCGATAAATATACTTATAATAGATTCAACCATCTATCTATAGTGTATGCGTCTAATTTTCCCTCAAGTATGGGAATGTAAAAGTTTACTTGTACCTTAAAAGGAGTGGTGCCTCCAGAGTGGCTGCTGGATGTAGATGTGCTGCCAGTGGGCAGTTGTTGAAGGATCTGGGCAAAGTTATCCATCATCATGATCCTTTGTTTCTCGAGGGCCTCCTAAAGAAATAATTTGATAGGATCTCCTGCTCCCTCACCTTTCTTTTATTCCCCCATGGGCGACTGTCGGGGTTTGCGAGGCTGATCTTGTAAAGGTTCAACCAAATCGAGCCCTAACTCCTTATACCCCAACCTCGTCGGGAACATGCAAAGAAGGATTGAGGAAGAGAAGACCTCTCTAATAGCACTGATCCAGACTTATGCAACAACAAAATAAAATACAGTACTAAACATAAATGCAGAGATGCAATTGAAATAAAAATTCATCTCATTAATATCAAATAACTTAAATATGCTTATAGACAGAATGGACATAAACTAGCTAGGGCGATGGTAGCTTATCTTTGAGAAGAAATGTGGTGGCTACATGCCTCTGCACTGTGTTACAATGAGGCACAGAGGCCTATTTATTATTTAGAAAAAATGGAAAACCCTAAAAATCCGAAAACCTAACCCTAGGAGATGAAATTCCAAACTATGGGCCTCGTTGGGGTAAATTGGTACATCAATTTCCTAGGGTCGTAACTTTGGCATACGATATTCGTTTGATGCACACGATGACTCGTTAGAAAGATATATTTGAGGAATACAACTGATGAAAGGGAATGATTAGTTAAAAACACACATTTGTTGAACGTGATTTTCCAAAAAAGCATTGTTTATGGCCTCAAAACGGCTTTGAAATTTTAAGACCTAAAAAATTTCCATAAGTAGTAAATTGTGCTACAATTAAGGAAATGAAAAAAATAAAATAATGGTGGGGCTACAAGTGAAATACGAGGGTGGCCACCAATATACACCTGAATAAAATTTACATTTGCACTTGTTGACTTATGTGTTGAATTTCATCGTGAGTAATCACTATTTACTAATGTTTTTACGATCCCCTTCGAGCCTCTCCCATGTGGAAGCATCATCGAGTCACCCTTGTCTAGGGAATCATAGATGATTCACCTTTACATCTATGGAGTCTGTTCTGAGTCCCATTGAATTCAATTACAATTTTTAATCTCTCTTCGCACCACATTCATCCCATTTTTCTCATATTTGGCCTCTAGTTTTACTGCTCTGTCTATGAAAATCCTTCATCTGAGTAATTGACCATCCCCTTTGGAATTGAGTCAGTCGCTGCCAGGTCAACCATGCATATTATGCTCTAACAAGGGAATTCGTTAGTCCCCCACTCATCTTGTACTTCCATCATCATCCCTGGTGTCAATCCATCAGTCACATTACTAGATATTTGTGCCTTTGTTGAGGAATCTTCATTGCCTAAACTATGGCAAGCCCTCTTCTCTTTACTTAAGAAAATTTATTCCACGAGAGTGGTTTAGAGGGCAATCTTCCTTGGTTCCAACCTTCATCATTGTTTAGTGCCTCGGATCAAGCAAAAGGAATCACCATTTCCCTTTGAATTGGTTGTTTCTCATGTGATCGACTCTATCTCTTTATCGCACGATCAAGAATCATACACTTGATTGTCTAATGATCCAGCAATGATCCGAATAGAAATAAACTAGCTAGGGTGTTGGTAGCTTATCTCTCAGAAGAGATGTGGAAGATAAAGGCCTATGAACTATGTTACAATGAATATCGAAGGCCTATTTATTATTTAGAAATAATGGAAAACCCTAAACATCCAAAAACATAACCCTAGGAGATGAAGCACCAAAACTATGAGCCCCGTTTGGGTAAATAGGTACATCAAGTTCCCAGGGACATAACTTTGGCATACGATCTCCGTTTGACATGCACAATACCTCGTTATAAATATCTATTCGAGGACCATAAATTTTGAGTGAGAAAAAGTGGTTGGCGACCCATGTTGGTCCTGATTTTACCAAAAAGCATCATTTAGGGCCTCAAAATGACTCCAGAAGTTCAAGGCCCAAAAAATTTCTAAAAATAGTGAACTGTGATACAATTAAGGAAACTGAAAAAATGAAAGAAACAAAGGTGGAGGCCCCAAGTGGAATAGGTGGGTGGAAACCAATATCTCCTTGGATCATTCCTCCATCATTAGGAAGAAATGGTCCGCATTGCGTTGAGTTCCTCCATGAGATGAGGAAAATTCTGCTGAACTTGGTCCCTGGTGAGCCACTTGCCTTGGTGTAGGAGTTGGCTAGCTTTGACAACCTGATACAGTTTGATCTTCTATTGGCAAGTGTTATTGATTTATGTGTCCATGATATGATCTGTGGTCACCTATTCCATGCATTCTAGGTTTAATTATGTTGGTGTGAGTTGTTCTGCCATGTCGGAGGTGTCCAGTAGAGGTGGAAAGTAGGGCTGAAGGTGGTCCACATTGAACACTGGATGCATACCAAAGAATGGTGGAATACTGAGTTGGAATGAATTCTCTCCTACAACCTTGGTGATGGTGTATGGCCCATATTAGAGCAGGCGAATCTTGCAGTGGGGTCCAGCGAGGCGCTCCTTCTGCAAATGTAGCCACACTTTGTCGCCCACCTAGAAGTTGTGTGGCACTCGATGCGATCATGTCTTCCTTGTACTTGGTATTGGATTTCTCGAAGATGTTGTGGATTCAGTGTAATTGCGGACACTCTTTGGATGTGTTTAATGAATTTGGTTTCTTTATTAGTCTCATACATTACATGTGTGGATTATGTCTATGTGGTCACATAAGGTATGGAAATATTAGGCGGTGATGCGCCAGGGGTCAGATCAATGGAGTGCTTGACCTGACAGTGTAGAGGAACCTTTATGGGTGAGGAGAAAATGTTCTCATATTCCTCCATGACTGTGTCCATCTGTTGTTGTTGCACAGGGGGCCCTGCTTCATGGTTGTGGCCACAATATTCTTCTTTCCCTGTGGGTGAATCGTAATGAAAAAAAATTTCTTGGTGTGGGAAATAATCTTACTACATTGCATTGCAGTACTCAAAGAGATGGCAGAAGGCGGTACTACCTCCGGTATCCTATACACCGTATTTCCCAATGTAATAATAATAGAATGAGGTGTACCAACATTTACCGGGTGTGTGTGATATGTTCCATACCTCGCAGGGGGTGGACCTTTAGGTACCCCCCACATGCTTGGATGATAGCACATTATGATCCAGCCTATGATGTAGTTATGTAGATGTGATTGGCTCAATTTCTGATGTTTCCAACTCCCACAACTTGCATGTTTCCTTCAAATGGTCCATTCAGATCTTCAGATCCATTTCCTGTCTAGCAGGGCATCTTTGGCTATGATCCCCCCTCCAGCTGCCCGGCAGGGGGCGTACATATCTCATGTACTCAGATCAATATATTTTATTGTATTTAGCCCTGGCCTCTTTTTTCCAGGCACACTATGTATATGAGACTCATTGTATCATTGTATCACTTTCTAGCCCATGTATGCCAACATATGATGTATCATGTACATTATTGCTCAGAACCTTGATGGGCACATCATTGTTATGTGTAATCAGTTATATCGACGGGTATCGGTATTTCTCCCCCACCTCATTTGATATTATGTACTTACCAATAAAATGCGACTTATATTACCTAAGTAGGTCTCTCCCCCTCCATTATCAGTCCTTCCTTTCCTTGCTTCAATGCTCTCTCTCTCTCTCTCTCTCTCTCTCTCTCTCTCTCTCTCTCTCTCTCTCTCTCTATTAATCCCCTTCGGTGTCTTGTGAAAGTGCAACCTACAATGTATTTTGGTCATACAATTTGCTCCTGATGCTCTTACATTGGGGGGAAATCTGTTATCACCCAAAAAATAATCACCTAGCCATTTCTTACTAGGTGGATTGAAATACACCATGTAGGATTATTTTTTACCATGGTAAAACCACTTTCACCAGAGGAAATAATTTAGTAAACCATTTTTCCTAAATTATTTCTCATTAAAATTCAAAAACCACATGAGAATAATTGAATAAATCATTATTTAATTTTATTTTTTATAGAAATAATTATTAAGTCATTATTTGATAGTTATTTTTTAATTAATTTGACTTGATCGCCTTGGAATAATTAAATAAATCACTATTTATTTATTATTCCTTATTTATTCCATATTTTCCTTATGATATAATTATTAAACCATTATTTAATAATTATTTCTTTCTTATTTCTCACAAAGTAATTAATAAATCATTTATATTTGTAAATTACTTCAACCACTTTCTAAATAAATATATTTGATCATTTTTAATATCTTTTCCCTCCCATAAAATATAATAAGGTATTCCTAATGACTAGATTTTGATTTGGCCAATAATATTTTATTATTTTCCAATTCCTAATTTAGCTCAATATCTTTTATAAATAAGAGGGTTTTCCATTCATTCTTCACCTTAATCATTCTCATCGTCACCACTATTGTCTTATCCCATTTGAGATCTCACTTGAGTTCAAGTCATTTTTTGTTTTCTACCCATTGCAAAGATTGAGAGAGAGAAAACGATCGTTGAAGCACAAGGACATCAAAAGGACCCATCCCATGGAGAGGGATCTATAGACCCAAGTTTATAAGTTCTCCTCACCAGGTGTATCATTTGTATTGATAAATATTGTGTATTTATATGATCTGTTGGGTTGCTACACTTTTATCTTTGTTGTTGGTAGTATAAAAATTCCTTTATACTACCAGAGCCATCAAAGCAAGGTAATTCTCTTACCTCAGAAGATATATATCTGAAGTCCCTGGTAATTCGTAGGCAGCGCAACATGGAGACTTCCTACAACTGATTTTTCCAATATTCTAATTCTTTTTCAGAGTCAGAGATGCATTTGTTGTGCTTCTCCCAGCAAGGCATATCATTGGCCGTGGGGTTGATCTAGTCTTCTTCCTTCGTAGTTAGCTTATAGATGTGATCCATCCCGTCTTCCTCACGTGCTAGCTTGGTGTACCTTTCTCCTTCTGCAGGGTTGAGTGATACAATCACCCGAGTTCCCTCTCTTTCAAACACCATGCTTCGTTTCTTCAAGTTGATAATTCCACCCATATCAATGGCCCAATCCAATCCCAAGAGTGCTGGGTAAGGGTTCAGATCTTCTACAATTTGAATGATTTTAAATTCAGCTCATACCTTAGCCCCAGTGATATCTACGACCATTTTTTACAATCTCCCCAATGGTATGATCTTCTATTGATTAGCCATGCACAGCTGGGTAGTAGACCATTCCAATTTAGGTTCTCCCATTCGTTGCCAAGTCTAATTAGGTAGTACATTCACATCAGATCCTAGGTCTAGAATTACCTGGTCCATCTCATAATCATCAATCTGCGCATTTAATCGCATTTCGCGCCCAGTGCGCCTCTTCTGTTCGTAAAGTTTGTGCACATCCTTAATGTTCGTGGCTAGGGATGCTTTTTCTGTGCAACCATTGAGTAGGGCTTGGAGGTTGTCTACCGCTTGCTGGTCGCGCAACAACTTCATGCACACCTGCAAGAATGGTTTGACCTCATCTTCGATTCCATAGTTTAGATCTGATGTCTCGTTTTGAGCCCAGTCTTGCCAGGCTACGACAAAGTTCTCCTTCTCCTTCTAGGGGCCCACACCTTCTGGTTCAGTAGCTGCTTTACAGATCAGAGAATCTGTCTTCGCTCTTTCCACAGACCCTTTGGTGGCCATATCGCTGCATGTTATTACATTAATGCTTGAATCCTCTTCACAAGGTTCTGCCTTCACTAGTTGTACATTCTATGTAGGATTCTATTTCTTTTCCTGTACCTTAACTATTAGTATGAATCTTTTGTCAAAGTGTACGAAAAAAGACCACTTTAGCTATGCATAACAAATATCCCTAACATCAAATATGGCTGCCAATATCTTCAAATATGCAGTTAGTTGATCAAGACAAATGGTGCACAAATCCAGAAATATGCATGAAAAGACATTAAGCAGTAAAAATAAGGTTTTTCTCCATGCATCCAATAGACAAGGCAAGAACAATATTTTTAAAAGAATTTATATATTAAGGGCACCTGAGAGGAAAAAAAAAAAGGTGTTTCCAATTCTCCTCAATGGGATGGGTTCTTGAAAGTCCTCAGTGCTTCAGAACTAGCATTTCTCTCTCTTGTTGGTGTAGAAAACCTAGACAAACATAGAACTCAAAGGGAGCTCACAAAGTGAAATAACAGAAAATTTGACAATGATAATAGCTCAAAGTCAGACCAATAGCATAGATCCAGAGTGATATAATAGGCAACAAAAGGTGACAAATGAATGAGAAAACCCTTCTATTTATAACAAAATATTGGGTCATTCTAGATCTTGGTGTATGATTGAAATAAAATTAACCAAATCTAGATCCACCTTTTATGGAATATTTTATTATATTTGTTGGAGGGAAAAGGCATTTGACTTGGGTCAAATCCCTTTATTTGTAAATAATAAATAAATAAATGATTTTTTTTTTTTTTAAGGAAGTGGTTGAATGATAATTAAATAAATAATGATTTATTTAATTATTTATAAATGATTTAGTCATATTTAACAAGGAATATTATTTAAATAAGATTTAAATAATTGTTCCTAGAAAGTAATAAGATAAATAAGGATTTATCTAATTAATTTCCTTGTTTTGGGTTAAATATGACTTGGAATAATAATTAAATTATTGTTTAATTGATTATTCCATGAGGAAAATAAAAAAAATATATATTTGTTTAATATTTCCTTTTGGGGTTTCCTGTTTAGACCATAAACAACCTAATAAATGTGTTTTATTAAGTTATTTTACATAGTGAAAGCAATTTTACTTAAGGTAAAATTGGTCTTACATGGTGTACTTGGGTCCATCTAATGATAATAGATTAGATGACCAAAAAATGGTGTAACATATTTCCCGCCAGCGTGCGAGTGTTAGGAGAAAATCGTATGACCCAAGTACGTTGTAAGAGCTCAATCACCAAACATCAAAAGGGAAGTCAAAGAGAGAAATGTAAGGTAGTCTAAGGTGATAAAGAACTAGACTGTGAGGAGACGAGACTTACAGGTGCAATAAGTCTCTTTTTATGAGATGGTACCTATGCTAAAGGCGGCGGGGGAGGCATACCTATGCCTTCCGAGACAAAGTACAAAAGAATAAAGCATCCAGTAAACAAGGAACTGAACTGTAAAGTACATGCTGGCATAAATATGAGCCAGATAAAAGATATAATTAGGAATCCCACATACATGCTGTGCCTGGGATATCAGCCAGGACTTATATAATAATAGCTGAGTACATGAGATACAAATACAACCCAAATGCCCCCTATCAATGGGGAAGGGCTCGCAAAATCTGACTGATACATGTAAATCAAAGAGGCATTGCAAGCGGCTAAGGCCTACATCATAAAATATATAGAGCTACATCAAAGGCTACAATGAAGAGATCATCCGGGCATGTGGGGGGCTACCTGGAGGGCCACCCCCTCATGAGGTTTGGGACATCTCACACACACCCGGGAATCAGTGATATTAGCTACTGCGTCACGGAACCATCAAGCATATGGATCTCGATCATGCTGAAAGGAGTTGTGGCTGAGAAACAACCAAGTCAAAGGGAAATAAGTAGTCCCTTTGCCTGATCCGGGGCACTGAACAAGAGTGGAAGATGGAACCAAGGTACACCGCCCTCTAGACCTGTATTCTGGAAGAAATGAGCTGATGTCAACAAAAGGAGGTCCACCATAGGTGAGGCAATAAGGAATCCTCAACTAAGGCACGAGAGAAAATAGTAGATCAACTCACAGACTGACACCAATGATGATAATGAAATGGGGGGAACTGAGTAGCGAATGGAAGACTTCCCTTGTTAGAGAATAAAGGGCATGGATGACCTGGCAGCGACTGACACAATATCATGAGGGATAGCGGACAATGGGACTAAAGGCCATAATGTGCGATGCGAGAGAGAGACCAAGCAATGAAGGATGGAGGACTATGGCGGGATACAAAGGGACTCGGGATAGACTCCATGAATGTGATGATGGCTCAAATCGGATGCTCTAAACAAGGGTGACTCGATGGTGCTACCACATAATAATGGTACAATGGGGGACCATAAAAACATGAGTGCAAGATGGTATCTCATGACGAAAATCAACACGAACAAGGAAAAGTATGGAGGCAAGGTGGTGTCCCAAGTACAAGTGTTGTAAGTGAGGAAATGTGATTTGAAGGAGAGGTGAAGAGACCCTTCTTAGACAAAATGTGTCCTGGTGAAGTATCAAGTAACTAAAAAGTAACAGGTACCCAGAGTTCATGAACAGGCCAGGTCGCACTTTTTGGGGTCTATTTTGCAACCTGGGTAGTGGGTACTGGGAAGAAAACTACGACCTGTCCCAGGAAATGACCTGAAAAGTGCGACCTATCAGAGAAAGGGGTTTTCAGTTTTGTTTTTGGCTGAGATCTGGGATTTTTATGGTTGAGGGGCATAGGTGCCCCCAAGCATGTTGGGTTCATGCCAAAATGTATTTAGAAAAATGGGAATCTAAACACATTTTAATGATGTGGTGCACCATTTGTTTTCATTATGGTTATGCAGTTGGATAAAGGAAATGAAGGATTACCAATCTCTTTTAGTACTCCATATATTAAATCAAATGGACTTTAATTTTCTGAGTTGACATACCTGGTGTCACTATCCCAAAGAGAGGATTTGGAGATAATGAACTGATGCTCTCCTAGGAAACCCATAGGTTGGTCAACAACAATGTCTAAGAGACTGGGTTGTTGATGTAAGATGAAGGAATGAGAAGGGGTATCATCCCTAAAGTGATCTGAAGTGATATGGGACTCTAGAGGTTATTCTAAATGTGGAATAAGAATGGTATGAAATTTGACACGACCAGATACACTAGGAGAGTTGTGTAGAATTGCTTCTCCTAGTCTCTTAAATATGGGTGCCCCCGTACCCAAACATTGGGTTTCAATGTAATGGCCACAAGGTGTATGTGGTTAGAATGCATGGGTTTGATGTAAGGAGGAATAGATAAAGTCAGAGGTGGTGATTCCTTCCATAATGTCGTCATCGTGATAGAAGATGGGGTGACTGGTGGAAGGAAGACAATCTGATGAGGTGAAGCTACCTGACTCATCATCATGAGAAGAGAGGGTCACATGCGCATCGTCGCAAGGGGTGATAGAAGAGTAAGCAGATAAAGGATACACTGATGTTGAGCCTAGGGTGATCGCTGAAGGGGGGTCGAGTGAAACATCAGGGGAAGTCTCCAAGGGGACTTCCACCGAGGGTCTCATGGATGATGATAGGTAGAGAATGGTGGACGAAGGCTCCATCATCTCGACATCAGGAGGGGGAATGTCAAAGGGAGAATTCGTGTCCTCAAACTGACTTGAAGCATACTGCGCAAGTATGGGAGAGGCAGATTGATTTTTTTCAACCTCATACTCTCGAACAACTTCTAAGGAGGTGGGGTAATGCGTCAGGTGGGGAAAATGGTGGGAATAATGGCCATGGACACCACACAGAGCACAGGGTTTGTTGGTGCGAATAGTCTTTGGGTTCTTAGATGCGCTCAAGGAAGAAACAGAGGTTTTAGGGACCGTAGACTCAGGGAACGCGACTTTAACCATGGGTCTAATACGGGGAAATTTGGGACAAGTATGGGTGGCATGACCGATGACATCACACAAGGCACAAGGCTTTGTGGGTGGAGGAGGGGCAAGGTCAGTCGGGGTGGCCTTGTCTTTGGATGCCCCCTTGCAAGTTTTGCCTTTCTTTCCCAGAGCTGGCACAACAGGAGAAGGGTCCTGTTGAGGTGCTGGTGGCAAAGGAGCAATGGAAAAAGCTAGGGGAACCGGTTGAACCGGTGTCAAAGCAAGGTAAGGTTTGGGGTGACCAGGTGGGGTAGTGGCTAGAGGATTAAAATACCAGACAGGTATACCCAAGGTCAAATTGGGGAGGGAGAGGTTGGCCATGATGGGGACCGAATAAACTCCGGGAGGGGGAGCAAGGAAAGGTATCTAACCAGTGGGGTAATGGCCAGGAGGGATGGCTCCAAGATGGTTGAGACCTGGTCGAACCAACCCAGGAGGATAGAGGGGCTCATGAGTACCAGCTGTACTAGAAAGGCCAGAAGGAAGAGGTCTGGCTGGCTGAGGCGAAGGGCTAGGATCAGGTTGCAGCAGGCGAGGTTGAGGTTGAGGTTGCTGACTAGCCGAAGCAGGCCACTTAAGGTCATCCCAAGACGATTGCATCATGCAAACATTCACTAAGCTAGGATCAGATACAGGAGGAGGAGGAAGACCAGGGAAGTTCCAAGCAAGGAGGAGTCTTTGTAGACGCCGGAAGAGACACTGGTCAAATAATCGACGGTTTGCTTATTGGATACAGAAGAGATGGTTGACTCAGGGGAGGTCTGAGATTTTGGCTCATGATATGCCAACTGGTCAATGGTGACTATCTTTCCATTATGAGGGAAAAACATCTTGCAGTGGATCGCAGATGGGACAATAGACATGGCATAAGTGTAGCTACACCCTAAAATAATGTTGTAATCAAGAGGGGCATCGATGACTTCAACGTCAATGCAAACAGTCTTGCCCGCAAGAGTGATAGGAAAATTACGGAAGAGGCCAATGGGTTGGGAGGCATGGCCATTCCACGCACGAAGGGTGATTGTGGAAGGGCCAACTCAGGAGATCCGAGTTGTTTCCAAACCGAAGCAGACATCACACAGGTAGATGTCCCCTTATCAATAATACATCGAGACACGTTAGCGTTCCAGATTTTGACTGGGATTTGGAAAGCAATGGAAGCAGGAAGGGGAGGATGGTCTGACTGAAGAGCGTCGAAAAAAATCAATTGGTCATCAGCAGGATCTACAGTGCCAATGGCGAATAGTAGAGCCTTATTTTGAGAAGGACACGACTGGAGGAGTTCCAGTGTTGAAATGGCAGCAGGAGACTGCGCCAAATCATCTACTATGCTATACGAATGAGTAGCTCGACTAGAAGCAACATTTTGGCGTAATGGTCCCTTAGGAATCTTGGTATGAACCTCAACTTTGGGCAGAGGGGTATGCAAGGGACCATTGGATGTCGAAAGAGGCTCTATAGAGCCTAAAGAAGGTGACTCGGGGGTAGACGAAGCGGGAGGCTTGGGGTACTGACGCGACCGAGTTTGAAGGTTAAGGTCGACGGTTAGAGGTTGGTTAGAGTTCATCATGAGAATCTGGTAATTGGAGGAACTAGAAGGGGAAGGTTGAGTTGTTACCGGTGCGTGAGGTGGTTGGGTAGCCATGAATCCTTGCTGAGGGAAAGGATCGGTAAACACAGCCGGTTGAGAAGTAGCCACATTGGGGGGAACAATATGGGAGGCATGCTGTCCTCGCAATGTAGCCTGAGACTCCCATATCTGCCGCATCTGGTGTAATAGGGGACAATCGTGAGTATAATGACCGTAAACACCGCAACACGAACAAGGCTTATTTGTACTAAGAGGCTTGTCTGGCTTGGACTGTGTGCCCTGTTGCTGGTTAGCAGTGTTAGAGTCAATACCTGGGGGATTAGGTCCACGATTACCAGGGGTAGATTGATTTTTATTGCCTTTCCTCTTTCTTTGAGAAGAAGGAGGATTAGTCGCACCCTGTTGTGAAAATACTTGCCCCGGGGGGGGGGGGGGGGGTGGTAGTTGCTGTAGCTAGGGTTGAGAAGGCAAGGGAGGTGGAGGTGTAAACGCTGGAGGAGCTGGGGCACTAGGCTGTGCATAAGGATAATGGCTAAGTCGGGAAAATTTGAGGTAAGCAAGAGGTTGGGAAAAAGGACGAGGCATGCCGTATCCTGGATACATGCTACCTGGAGGGGGAAAAGTGCTGGAGGTGCTGGCCCCTCCCGGAGGGAAACCATAGCCCATAGGAGGTTGAGCGTACAGATGCGAAAGAGCTCAAACGATACCGTCGGCAGAGTGAGATGCCCCAGGGGCGTTAGCGCCACTGGGTCTGGGGAGGTCAGGAAGGACGGTATAAACATAACCAAATTGAGCATAGATGAGGTCATATTTCAAGGCTATTTGGAGGGTGGCTTCTTCTGTTTGAGGGAACTGGGATGCGACATCTTTGCCGATGACAGGTAAGAGAGATCTAAGGAACTAGTCCATGTAGACCCGATCTTCAAAGGTAGGAGCTCGAAATAAGCTCCTTCTTCTCCGCCATTCCTGTACATGAGCGGAAAGGTGGGTCGCAGATGATTGAAGGAAAGAAGTCAAGAGTTCGGTACCAGTGTCGTATCGGAGAGGGAGCTGGAAATAAGATAATAAGGCTTGGGAAATGGTTGCAAAGGTGGCATGGGAAGAGGCGGTTTGATAAACATACCACTTAGAAGCTTCGCCTGTGAGCATGCATTGGAACAATCTAAGACGGATGGAGTCCTCAGTAATGGAATTGGATGAACACCACATGTGGAAAGATCAGATATGGTTGGAGGGATCTTCTCCGGTAAGGCCTGCGAACTTGGGAATGTCGGAGGGGAGCTTGGTGGGCATAACAGGCCAACCAACATCGTGGCGGATAGGATCATTGATCAACTAATTGAAATCGGGGAGACTGAGACCTACCATATAAGGGAGCAAAGGGACAGTTGAGGTAGTTCCCGTGGTGGTTCTGCTAGTAACAGTCCTAGCATTAGGGCCGGGGTTGCTGCTAGCGTTAGGCCCTGGACTAGACATGGTGAAGGTAACAGGGGGAGAAACAGAAGTAGGGGGAGAACCCAAAGAATCAGAAGAAGAGTCAGAGTGTAGACTCGAGGGAGGACTAACTCGACGATGGCGGGAAGGAGTAAGTTGACCAACCGGAAACTGAGGGTGAAGGCCAAGAAGTCTCTAGGATATACACCTTGGGGGTGCAATGATGACAGCACAAAGGGAAGAAGAATGACCAACAAAGGCAGGGAGGTGCAGAATCAAGTGATCAAAATGTAGAAACAAGGGTAGAAAGGTGCAGTGTCAATTGATTTTAAAGTATTTTCCTGGTGGTGTTAACCAGGCTCTTCTTCACTTAGGGTCAGTGTGTGGCATGTGTTAATTTTATTTTTTAAACCCAGACGTTTTGAGAGTAACAGAAAAAAGTGTGCTACGTAACTGAAAATAAATCTATAGAGAACAGTATATAATGCTGAAATAACAGAAAATTAACAGCTAACAATGCATCAATCTAACCCAAGAAGGTGAGTCTCTCAAAACTAGTCTAAAAGAGGGAAAAAATCTAGTCAAAACACACTAAAAAGGGGCCAAGAGATCTAAGGTCAGGAGGGACAGGGATCTAAAGGAGAAATCTGCTAGAAAGAGGTACAAAAAACAACAAAGAGGCAGAGGCAAGGTTGCTGTAAAAAGGAGGAAATCAACTAAAGGCAGAAGGGAGAAGGAGGTGACCCTAGAGGCATACCCGAACAAAACTATAGAAGGTGATTTGAAGGGGAGAAGAGCTGATCGAAAATGGATCTGAAAGTGAGGTATCAGATCTGAAAAGAAAGAGGCCGAAACTCTGAAAATTGAGATGTTTGAAACATCTAAAACTCTTCCACAAAAAGTAGAGGGTACTAAAGCCCTAAGGGGATAGATTCCCACTTAGTTGAGTAAAACAGATCAGAAACAGGTCTAAAGAGGCTGAGATAGAGGCTGGAAAACCCTGACAGAAGTTTCAGACAAACCCAGAAAAATTACTGAAAAATTGCAGAAAAAAGTGCAGGTCGTAGGTTCTGACCTGTTTTCTGTCCAGGTCACAGATTCTGGGCTAAAAAGTGCGCCCTGTAGTCTAGGTCGCAGGTTCTGGGGCAAAAAGTGCGACCTACAGCTCCGGGTGTCTCGGCGGCAGATTTCAGAAAAACTTGCCATCTCTGTTGCGGCTGATGTCGGTTACCTGCGCAATAGGGCCAGAAACACACGGAAGTTAGAATTTTAATGTTTGAGGGTTTTATAGCTGAAAAATGACATAAAAATAGGAAAAAAAAAGCTAAAAAGAAACCCTAGGGTCTGAAGCAGCTGGATATGCAGGAATATGAAAAACGATAGGAGTTCTAATTGAAAACCCGTGTGGAGTCACCAATTGTTAGTATGAATATTTTGTCAAAGTGTACGAAAAAAGACCACTTTAGCTACGCATAACAAATAGCCCTAACATCAAATATGGCTGCCAATATCTTGAAATCTGCAGTTAGTTGATCAAGACAAATGCTGCACAAATCCAGATCTATGCATAAAATGACATTAAGCAGTAAAAATAACGTTTTGCTCCATGCATCCAATAGACAAGGCAAGAACAATATTTTTGAAAGAATTTTTATAGTAAGGGCACCTGAGAGGAAAACAAGAAAGGTGTTTCAAATTCTCCTCAATTGGATGGGTTCTTGAAAGTCCTCGGCACTTTAGAACTAGCATTTCTCTCTCTTGTTGGTGTAGAAAACCCAGACAAACATAGAACTCAAAGGGAGCTCACAAAGTGAAATAATAGAAAATTTGACAATGATAATGGCTCAAAGTTAGATCAAGAGCATATATCCAGAGTGATCTAATAGGAAACAAAAGGTGACAAATGAATGAGAAAACCCTTCTATTTATAACAAAATATTGGGTCATTCTAGATCTTGGTGTATGACTAAAATAATATTAACCAAATCTAGATCCACCTTTTATGGAATATTTAATTATATTTGTTGGAGGGAAAAGGCATTTGACTTGGGTCAAATCCCTTTATTTGTAAATAATAAATAAATAAATGATTTATTTATTATTTTAAGGAACTGGTTGAATTATAATTAAATAAATAATGATTTATTTAATTATTTATAAATGATTTAGTCATATTTAACAAGGAATATTATTTAAATAAGATTTAAATAATTATTCCTAGAAAATAATAAGATAAATAAGGATTTATCTAATTAATTTCCTTGTTTTGGGTTAAATATAACTTGGAATAATAATGAAATTATTGTTTAATTGATTATTCCATGAGGAAAATCAAACAAATAAAGATTTTTTTAATATTTCCTTTTGGGGTTTCCTATTTGGACCATAAACAACTTAATAAATGTGTTTTATTAAGTTATTTTACATAGCGAAAGCAATTTTACTTAGGGTAAAATTGGTATTACATGGTGTACTGGGTCCATCTAATGATAATAGATTATATGACCAAAAATGTGTAACATTAACCATCGAATCTGGGCAATCCGATCACATGGTCCAATCAGTTTCATACCTCTATGTGATTTTCGAGTTGTCCGTGCAACTCGCAAAGTGACCTATTTCCTGCAATATAGCAAATTAATTGCCTCTACCTCTTCCTACACTCTCCTCATCCCCCGCCAAGGACCCTCCTATTCCTATAGGGAATCTAGGTGATATATATATATTCTTCAAAGAGGCATATTTATCTTTGGTATGGCCATTCACCCTGCATCGTATGCACCATATTTCAGGGCTGGCCTCCGTCCCTCGCTCCTTACGTAGATTCTGAATCTTCATGTACATTGCTTCTAGTTGGACTTGTATCTACTGTACTCCTAACTGGGTATCATCTCTTGGCACAGCTTCCAGCTTCATGGAAACCTCCAGGGCCTTCTCTTGTGTTTCAATAGCTTAGTGACCCATAGGTACGCACAGGAGGGGCAACAACATAGCAATAAACCACTTCGTGTGCTGCCTGTAATCATACTGGAATCCTCCTTCTCTGATAACTTTCTTTAATTGCTGATCAACTTCCCATACAGACTCAGACGTTCCTTGCTTTAAATCCTTCAAGTCATTTACTATCTGAGAGTTGGACTTAGGTTTCTTGAACTGCTGTTTGAATGCATTCTTAATTTCCTCAATAGTTGCATTCGCATGTTGGTCAATGTATCCCATGTACCAGTCCAGGGCTATCCCTTCAAAAAATAGGGATAACTATGCTCATTTCATTGCATCGTTTACTACATTCTGCGTAGTCCATACCGATCTTGCGACAAACCAAAACCGATCCATGTCCTCATCGCCCACACCTTTGAATGTAGGTAGCTTCATGTGTGTAGCCATATCGTCTTCTGATGGGGGTGGAGGTGAGTTTTTATCCCTATGGGGGTTCGACAGTGGTGTCGACAGAGGGCTATGCATAGAAAAATTTCTTACTAGACTGTAGACAGATCGATCCCCCTCTTGGTTAGTTCTATAGTACTTACCACTGCGCGTTGTTCCCTCGCTCTGGTCGGAGTTCATTCACTTCGTATGGCTACAAAAAATGTTTTTTTTGCACGACAAGATCTTAATTAGTAATGGAAAATTCTTCAAAAAATTACCCCAGAACCCCTTGAAGAACCTCCACTCTGCTTCTGAGTAAGATATGAATTGATATATTGCAAATTCAGTCACAAATTCTCCTATCGCACTATCCACCTAGTGATCTACCGTGCGAGTAATGGTGTTGTCGGTCTCTTCTAGCTGCCAGAGCCGTTCTGGGGTCCACTCGGTGACCCACTCGTCTTTCCAACACTTATGAAATTTGACTAGCCTTGCAAGCCACTCCTGGAGCTGGATCACAACTATTACAAAGAAGATCTCATAGATCTCCGTGAAAATGTACTTATTCTTCCACTCTTCGGTGGTCAACTTCTTACTGCAGTTTTCTTTTACCGCGAATTCCTGAACTTTTTTTTCAAACCATTCATCGATTTCTTTTCTTTTAGGTTTCTAATACGGCCTTGGCATTACCTGATCTCTCTAAAAATATCCATAATACTTTCGCATATCTATATTATTACCCAAAAATCCTCTTACATTCCAAAACTACCACATGCACACACAGTGAGAAGGGTCTGCACACAACAGGACAGAGGATCTCCGTGCACACAGCCAGCAGGAGTCCTAACCCAAACAACCCTACCACAGATCTAACAATTCGTACTTCACATCAATATCTATCCATTCCTACCTATGACTCAAAAAAGGTTCATCTATTTATAATGATTTAGCCTACGCATCCAATTGCAGACTCTTGGTCTACCCTTGACCCATTTACAATGCATTAGGGGCTTTGACCCACCCCAAAACCCCTGCGTTAGACTAAACAATACAAAATTATACAAAAATGGACAAAATTCATAGCCTTTGGGAGAACCTGCTCCAAAAATTCTCATCAACATTGGCTAACAACTCCAGTGCATCATGCGATATCCTCACGGAAAACTCAGACTTGCCCCTTTTGGGCATCATCTATCCCCACATCTGGATTCGTACATGCAGCATCGGCCTATGAGGCTTCCGAACAAAATTAGGCCTCGTATCTAGAAACCTCTAAAAAAATAAACAAAATAGCTCTGAATAAAAAGGGAAGTTCACGCTCCCTTGTGCATGAGCACGACATCTATCTAAAGCTATACATAACTACTGCAAAAAAATGGCAGACCACCTCAAAAGTCGTGGCTCCTGTACTAAATATTCAACATAAAATAGAAGCGGGAAACTAATGCATTTCTCGTCGCTGGTGTTGTGTGAAATGGTCAAAATTAGCAGTGAGAGGCACCTCACCTCCTCTCTACAAAATGAAGCAATACGTAAATGACCTCCGGAGACCTGAAAATATTAAGAAGACAATATAACCACACTAATGTATCTCTGGGATTACACCAACTAAATCCCTACTGCATAGCCAACTGGGACCTCTAGGAAAGAGGGAAAATCCACCCCTCTCCTTGATAGGCCAGTAATGAAATAAATGTCCTCCTTAGTGGGCATGTACCACTGGTTAGGACCAACCCAGAAATCCTGTAGGTGGGCATTCCACCTATGGATAAGATGTCGCAAAAACACACCATAGCCCTTTAAGGATGTAGCCTCCTCGTACAACTTTAGGAGGCCTACTTACCTTAGGAGCCCCTAGGTAGTTGTTGTAATAGGGTGAGGGTATCTCTCCCACTCTCCTACCTCCCATAAGCGAACCATGTTATACTGGTCCACCTGTTGTTCCTGTTGTTCCCTCTCTTCTCTCCTTTCACATCGTTAAATAATTGACATATTAAATAAAATTATTTTTATTAAATGAGACATGTTCTTAGGAATATACATATATAATTTTTTTTGAAAAAAAAAAAATTACGGTGTGCCAAAAAAATAGGCATGCACTGATAATGGTGCGTCTTTTTTTTTTCACGCACTGGAGGCGTTGCACAAGACAATTTTCAGGGCACCGGAGGCGGTGTACCTGCAAATTTTCAGCGCACCGCCCTCCTGGAATTGTTACAATGTCAACGGTGCGGTCAAGGTAAATGAAACAGGCTTATGCCTTGGTCAAATCCGTAAAGGCCTTTCGGATATATGTATTTAAGTTAGCTATAACTGCATTCGTACCCACAGCGGCTGTAAAAGACATCTTGATTCAGGGAGATAGTGAAGGAAAGAGAGGCAAATGGATCGCTAAGATACATGAGTATGAGTTGGAGATACGTCCCACTAAGCTAACAAAGGGACAGGGATTAGCCGAGATCCTTTCCGAATCAAACTGTCAGGCTTTGGGGATAAATTTTTATATGGTGGCCAATGAAGAGTCTGGGAGAGCAGAGGAGTAGTGCGGGATAGAAACTACTACAAAAAAGACCCATATGAAGTACCTTCTCAGTCCATGGTACAAGGAAATTGTAGAGTACTTCTTGACTCTTAGATGTCCTCCAAGCTGCAACAAGGCAATGTATAGAACGCTGAGGCTAAAATCTCATAAGTTCATCATAGAAAATGGTCATTTGTACTGGAGAGACCCATCGGGTATACTACTTTTATGTCTCATGGAAAATGAAGTAGAAGAAGTGATGGTAGAATTCCACGAGGGCATCTGTGGTGGCCATTACAGCTGGAGGGCTACGGTGCACAAAATTCTAAAAGCATGTTTTTTTGGCCCAAACTTTTCGGAGATGTTTATGCTCAGGTAAGGACCTGTGAAAAATGTCAAAAGTTTGTTGAAAGGCAGAAGTTCACACCTTTTCCTATGATCCCAGTACACATAGAAGAACCTTTCCAGCTGTGGGGAATTGATTTCATCAACGAAATTCATCCTGCCTCAAGCAGAAAACACAAGTGGATACTGACAGCCACCGATTACTTCACTAAATGGGTAGAGGCCATGCCAGCAAGGAATGCTACAGACATAGTGGTGATCAAGTTTTTGGAAGATAACATTATCTCAAGGTTTGGCTGCCCTGCTAAGATTGTCACAGATAATGTTCAGGTTTTTAAGTCTGCCAAATTTATCAGTTTTTTCCAACAATATAATATTGTACTGGGGCACTCTACTGCATATTATCCACAGGGGAATGGATTGGAAGAATCCTCAAACAAAACCATGGTGAGGGCATTGAAAAAGACCATAAATGAAAATCAGAAGAACTAGGATTCACAGCTTATGTTTTCCCTATGGGAAAATAGAATCACTAGTAAGAGGTCAACAGGAAAATCTCCATATGAATTGGTCTATGGTAGAGCAACAGTTTTGTCGATACAATTGGCCTTACCTGTGGCTAGGTTCATGCAGGATTGCCAACAGGAACCAAACGATCTTACCAAAAGGATGACTCAGTTAGTAGAGCTGGAGGAGACTCGAAGCCAAGTAAATCAAAGGTTGACTGAGTACCAAGAGAAAATGAAAGACCTATTCGATCAGCATGCTAAAGGTAAAGAGATGCAGGTTGGAGATTTGGTGCTAAGATGGGATATAAGAAGGGCTGAAAAATGAAAGCACGGAAAGTTAGATCCTCTATGGTTTGGACCTTTCAAAATTGCTGAAGAAGGAGGAAACAACACTTTTATACTGGAAAGTTTGTAGGGCGATCTGATCAAAGCCCCTGTGGATGGGAAATTCTTAAAACCCTTTTCCAGTATTGATTCAGGCTGAAAGGTCTGCTATATGATATTGTACATTATTCAGTTGCTTGTATTATGATGTTTTCCGTTTTGATTTGTCATGGTGAAATAAGAGAAGGCATCAAGGGACTTTATTCGCAGGAAGAAGGCTAACAGATGGTGTGCGTATTTCTCGACGCGTTCGAGGACAAACAGGTTGTCCCTAGGTGGTGCCAATGTTGTTATGACATCCCTCAATGAGCAGGGATTTCTAATGATAAGTAGCATTATACCGCAAAGAAAATACAGCAAGGACCGCATGGACTGTCTAAGTCCCTTTTTCACCTATCGAAACCCTTGAAAGGGCTAAAAATCCACCTTTTTGCTTGAAAAACACTCTTTTTAACATATTATGCCTTAAGCCCCTTTCTCTTAAGCCCGAGCCCCTTTTCAGCCATGAGACCAGGCCTCGTGACTGAGCGCTAAGCCCATCGGTGATCGCACGTCGCTCTTTCCAAGTTCCCGCTTCCAAGTTTTCTTTTTCACCGATGGATGATCCTCCGATAAGATCCTGACCATCGATCCTCCAGATTCGACAGCCATCACCCGTCGCATAACCATTGCACATCGCACTTTGCTTCATCAAAGTTCTCGTTCCTGAACTCTTTTTCCACCGATGTGCGAAATCCTGACGAGATCCTGACCGTTGATCTCCTCCCGAATCTAACTGTCATCAATTCATCGTGTTATGTCTACGCATCGCACATCGCATATCGCTCTTCCCCATTTCCATCCGCATTTTATATGTTTTGGCTGATGTGTGAAACGCCGATGATCATCCTCTGCCGATAAGATCTCCACCGTTCGATCAACCCAGATGTACGGTGCAGATTCACTGCAGGGGCACCCGACCAAAGTGGCCCATACTCCTCAATGCCCCTGCAGTTGACTCCTTTGACTGTGGAAGATCTTCATCTAACGGTCCATATTCACTGCGGAGGCACCCAGCCCACAGACCCATTCGTACCCCCAAGTTCCCCTGCAGTTGATCTCCGCCATTGATCTCCATCATGATCCAATGGTCCTCACTCCATCGCTCGATCACTACTTTCCCGATCACTCACCCAGCATTACACTCCCCCGCTCTAATCTAGACCGTTGATCTCCCTCATCCAACAGCCCACATCACTCCCACTTTTATAACCCCGCAACTGATCATCCCGCTATGCGACAAAACTGCTGATGTCATTGCCGGTCCCACCCGACCACGCAAGTACATCCATTGCTTTCATCTGCAACCGTTGATCTGGATTGCCCAGATCAGACGAATTCGATTCATTTTCACATTCATTTCATAGCATCTTCCCAACTCGCAACTCCGATGTGAAATGGGCAGTTTTTGTGAGGACATGCGTTGCTCCCTAACATGTATCGCGTGCCTCCAGCCCAATATCACTTACCACTTAGCCCCCACGGGAAAACCACTCGTGGTTTCCCGCGAAACTGCCCATCATTTTTCCACGCCATACTTTGATTTAAACCCTGGTTTTGCTTCTGCCATGGTTTTACCTTTCATCACTTCATTTTCAGTTCCTCCGCATCGCTCCATAACTCCTTGCTGAGCCATCTAAAGTAGTCAAACCATAAACACAGGATTTATTTAACTAGTTTGTTGTATGTGCAGGTTTTCATGGAATTTTAAGTATGTGTGCCATCTCATAGCCAATTACAGTGGCTCGAGGCTGAGGATGATGATACTTCATGCCCAGGGAGTACAGAAAAAAGATGAAGAGGGTTGATTTCACGTCCAAATCAATGGATCATGACCATTGGCCATCTTATGGGACCCTCCAGCATAGAAGGCCAGTTCTCCCACTACTGGTAGTACCATATTTTCCAGCACAGAAGGCCAACTCTTCCCCTGACTAATGGTATTGCCTTTTCTAGCAGCAGCAGTGGTTCCGCCTCATCAAACAGCAATGATAAATCATGATGGGGCCTGTGTGGCCTTTTTATCTTATATTCTCTTCACTTTGTCATTTCGGGTGAAATCTTCAGATTCACTCCTGTAGTTTTTACTTTTAGTTCAGTCAATTGTTACATTTCAGTTAGAAACAGCTTTAGGCCTGTTTGCAAGATGATGAGGGGCATTTTTTCCTCATCATCATTTCTGTTTTTGATTTTGACCTGAAACAACATACAAGCACGCGGGGAAGATATTTTCCCCAAAATATCTTCTCTCGCATAGGAACCAGAGGTTATAAAAAAAAAAGACAACACTAACAAAAGGTTCCATATTTTCCAAAGGACTCACTAGTTCAAGTGTTCTGTATGTATTTGGTATGAATTTTAATATTTGATGTTGAAGATCCCGTAGGGACTCAGTAATAAGAAGCTTTGTTGGAATTGGGGATTCTACTATGGGTGATTCATAGTCTGTAACCCTTCTCTATGTTTTTTAATACAAATGTTCATTTCACATCTCTCCACATTTCTTGTATCTAATGCTCTAGAATACGAGTGCTCCCATGTTTAAATGTGAATTTATCATTACAGATACTCATATTTACTCATCTATAGTGCTTTAAATATAGCTCAGGCAGGATACTTTGTTTCATTTTCCATCTCCTCCACCATTCTTCTGATATTAACTACAATGGATTCTTGTCTTTGAACTTGTCTAGATATATGGATTCTTGTCTTTGAACAAGCCTAGTATATATGGATTCTTATCCTTGAATAAGCCTAGTTATAGTTGGTATCTTAATCCATCTTCTACCATAGTCATCTCTCATATATAACTTCATAATTGTGTGTTCATTTTAGAAGTCGGCCCCCTTTACAACATTTTGTTTTAAAGTTGTCTGATGCATTTACTTATTGTAGTTTGTACTCATTTTCTGTAGTTTTCCTAGTTGTTGTGTTTAGCTTTGGGGTCTTGGTTCCACCCTTATTAAAACTATTCATCTGAGTGATATTAGCATGCGAGCCTACCATTGTCAACTGCAATCAGTTGAGTCATATGCTCCTTGCATTTAAGATGTCCTAGGCACTGATCTTTATACAAATCAAGGCTGTCTCTAGGGGCTATAAAAATAACAAAGGAAAAAATAGAAAAATTAGGAAAACATCACCATTCACCAAGCTATCGAATCCTGCAAACAAGCTTCTCCATCATCCAAGCAAACAAGCCATTCATCCACTTCACAAAAAAAATTTCTTCTCCAAGCTCATGAAACCATGTATGTTGCTCTTCAAGCTCATCAAATGCCAAAAAAATACATAGGGCCCTCATGCTCTATTTATGGAGCAAATGAGGACTAAAACCCTAAATGTGGGAGGAAAATGTCAAATATGGTCATAAATATCATTTATGGCCAAGAGACCATGCAAGGCCCAAGGCACATAATATCCCAAGAAATAAATGATAAAATAACTATTTGCACCTAATTCTAGCTTAATTTGCCTCAAAAAACTCAAAAATATCTATTTGCAATAAATGAGTGTGTTTTTTTTACTTTTGGTCCAAAACACACTAGGCAGCCTCTGTGCGTAGCGCCACTTTAGCAGAAAATGAGGTCACTTGCAGCTGAGTTTTTGACCCCTTCTGACACCAGATTTGGCTTCGTGATGGTCCGTTGGAAAAATTGGTGAGTCTAAATTCTAGAAATGCTTGATTTGTGCTTAGTGGATTCCATTTTCCTGTCCAAAAATCAAATCTCCCAACACTACTTTATGCATAGCACCTGGTCTAAAAATGAGGCAGAAAGGTCAAATTGTTGACGTTGTTTGACCTTTTGAGGGGGTAAAAATGCTCCAAATGATCTTAAAATTGGTGAGAAGACTATTGGTGATGTGAGAAGTACAAAAATGCAAACTTTGAGATCTGAGGATGCACCAATTTTGTGCGTAGTGCCTAGGGTGTTGCGCTCCTAAGAGTCAAAATTTGGAAAAAAACAAAAAAATTTCCAATTTGCCTCAATATTTGTGGAGAGGTCCCTCAAGAGGTCTTGGACACTTTTTGAGAAGCCTTAGCAAAAATTCCAAGGCTGTCTGACACTTCGGCTCTTTATAGGTCTTCAAGCTCAATGAGGGCCTTCCTCAATTTGGCACATGCAAGCATGTTCTTCCTTGCATAATTCTTTGTCATTTTCTTTTGTGAAGCAAGGCCTCCCTTCAGATCCTTGAAATGATTGTGCTCCTCTTTGTAATAGTGGATGACACGTTGTTCCTTCTCAAACTCTCTTTCCCATTCCTGAAGCTGTGCATTTTTCTCCAAGAGAAGTAATTTTGTATTCATCTCTTTATCTTCAGTGTCACTGCCTAAATCAATGAATTGAGGCCCTTGAGAAGTCCTCTTGATCCTTTTGATCCTTCTTACCTTGAATTGTTGCTCCTCCTTGTCCATATTTTCCTTGCCTTTGTCTTTTTGCTTGATGGCTAGAGGAGAGATGGCCCTTTTCATTTTTGAGGCAGCAAACACATCTCTTTTGCCTCTGTGGTAGGTGCCTGTGAGAGGAGTGATGAGGGTGCCTTGATCCTTGACGAAGTCACAAGCCTTTTCATCTTTGTCATGGAATTCATGAGTGACTTCATACTCCATTGGGTCAATGATTTCTTGACCTTTAACCTCATCCACATCCTTGCTTTCCTCACTATTTTCTTCACTGATATCTTGGCTCTCAAACTGACCATTATCCTCCTCACTTTCCTCAATTTGGCTTTGTCTTTCACTGAGGCTTTCTTCCCTGTCACTGTCTGCATTGTCATTTTGGATTTCTTGGTCATTTGGTGGTTGATTAGTGTTATGAATGTCATGACTATTTCCTTGCTTGTCACTAACTATCTCATTTGTATCACTATTTTGGTCAATGCCTTGATTTGAAAACTTTGTTTCAGCCTCATCATTTATCTTCTCTTGATCTTCAAATTCTTCATCCTCTCCCTCTATCTCTTGATTATCACCTTCTTTATCTATTTCATCACTTTTGTCACTATGATTGGGTTCACTATAATGTTCAAGACCATCATCATCTTGGTTGTCATCTTGCTCGTCATCAACACTCTTTCCTGCATCTGACATTGTTTTATGAGTGTCCTTACTGTCACTGTTTTGTTCCTCTCCATCACTGTCTTTCTCTTCAGGGCTTCCATGTTCAGCCTCTTCCTCTATGTCATAATCACTTTCTTCATCATTTGGATATGTTTTTGGCCCATTTATTTCTTCAATTTCCTCATCATATTCTTGATTGAGCTCTGTGTTTATGTCATTGTTTTATGCCCTTGTATCACTTTCATTTCCTTCTTCATTTCTATTGTCCTCACCTTCTTCACTCTTTTCTATGCTATCATCATCATTTTCCTCAGCACTGCTGCTATCATTATCTTTTTCCTCATTATTGTTGTTGTCCTCATATGTTTCTTTAGCACTGTTGTCTCCTTCTTTGTTTCCTTCATCTACCTTAGTTTCTATCTCATCTTCTTCATTGTCATATGTTTGCCTCTCATTAGGGCTACTGTCAACTCTTTCACTTGATGCATTAGGAGAAGTGATAGGAGGTGAATTTCTTTGTGGTGAAGTCATATGTGGAGATGAAGGAGGAGTGGAGGTAGGTGGATGTGAAGTGGAGGGAAAATTCTACAAAATGAAGGCTTGGGGATTTGGAAAACACATCATGAGAGATAAAAACCTCCCAAGGGATCCCTTGCTGCTCTAACTGGTGTAAGGCAATCATTTTGATCAAGGAATGGTGAAAAAGGCTCTGCATTCGATGGGCATAACTCCTCTTTTTTACCATTGAAGCCATTTTGTCAATGCTTCGTACAAGTAGTATGGTAAGTTCAGTAACTTAACCCTGGTGAAGTGCATCAGAAGCCTTATGTGATAATATTAAACCTTGGAGTACCTCCCCTCACAGGTGAAGTACTTGATAATTTGTCTCATCAATAGGTCATACCTCTCTAGCAAGTGGGAGAAGGGGAAGACAACCTTGCAACCTTGCTGATATTTGGGTTTGAGGTAGGGCTCATAATTGCTCAAGTCCAATTTATTTTGTTTAAACCATCTCTCACCAACATTTTGAATTCCTATGGCTTGAGAAACGGATTCAGATGAGAGTTCAAAGTTCACTCCTGCTAGGTTGACTTGGTGATTTTGCAAACTGAGGATGAAAAACCTAGTTAGATCTGAATGGATTTGGACTAGCTTGACCTTCTCAAAAAATTTATAACATCCAACATCTTGAAAACAGGTGAGTATCATTGGAGAGGAGGTGATCTGAATTGTGTGCAAGGGTGGAATGTTCTAAAATTAGAACAACTACACTATTGGGAATAATATGAATTATTACCAATGAGGAGCTTCAGCAAATCATGCGCTTGGAAATGTAGAGCAGCTCAATAGATGCAAAATAACATCACACCAGTAGATGAAAGAACCTCCAATATTCTCCTTCCCCGGTAGGGAAATGCAGCAATACTGGGCATAAAACTGTTGTCTTCAGAAAATAATGCTATACAAGTGAGAAATGGGACTTGGATCCCTTAGAAGACATGATATATGACTCACATGCAGAATTCTAGGTGAAAGAAATGATTCTAGCTCATATAAATAGATCTCCCTGAATCTATGCAGCTAAAATAAGCCAAAACCCCATAGCCTAACTCATGAAGAAACTACTAAAGCAAGAAATGCATTATTATCATGACGGTTTCTAAAAAAAATGATGAAATAACTCTGATATGAGATTTATATTAACCAAAAAATATAGAAATGGAGGTTTACAAGCTTATACTGTAAAACAAGACACCTGGTAAGGCTCCCGACAAAAATGCATGAATAACAAGCAGTACTGCATAGATAACATAGTTACTACATCTCTGTATTATAGATGGATGAATATGACATGAATTAGCTGAATAATACAGAAATATTTCCAAAGGCCTCTCTAACAAACTCCCGGAGGGAAATGAGCACCTCCTTCTCGAAGACTAGCACAATATCAAAGGATGCAACACTGATGTTGTTGTATCTGCATCAAGGACGCAGTTTTCTGAAAGAGACTGCGCTGTGGCTGAGTGTAGATGAATGGCCCCAAGCCAAATAATTAAATGAATCTCAAATCATTATCTCTTGATTCCTTAAGCAAGCTTATCCAAAGAGAGGATGGAATTCCTGCACAAGAATCCTTGCACTAAGCAATGCAACAACTCCAGCTAAACAGCTGAAGTATGAAATTGGTCTCTAGAAAAAAATAGCTGAATACATGAATGAATATCCGTTGATTCTATTCCCTCATTTTATCTTTGGTGAGCCTCCTCACCCCGGACCCCACACAATGTTGAGGTGACTTCTTCATGAAGCTTCCTCTTTCAAAACTGCGCTGCCCTAGCTAGCTTCCCTACTCTCTGTGACAGCGTTGTTGACTTGGTCAACTATAACCAATCCACTTGCAATGCCTCTGTTCACACCAAGGGATATTCAATTTGGTTCTCATATGTGTGTTTAGGTTGATCCTTGTTCACATTGAGCTAGTTTACTTGAGTGATTTCTTCCTCCTCAAGAATGGATGTTGACTTAGTCAAACTTGACTATGTCTCCATATAATTTTCCCTTGTTCATACTTGGAAGTGTAAAACAAGCTCCTAAGGTGATCTCCTTCCTTACTAAGGTGGAAATTATTCATATTTTTATTTTTCATGGGCCTCCTTACCCATTTATTCCTCTCCTAGGTGAAAGTAGCAAAATTTAATATTCCAAATCTCTGTGTGAAAATTTTGGAATATTACAGTCCTCCCCTCCCAAATGTTGCTTGTCCTCAAGAAACTACAAGGATAATACTGAAGAGCATCCTCTTCTCCCCTGTAGCAACCTCATAATATAAAATCCTCCAAGGATCAAGGTGTTGCATCATCAAAATATCTCCAAGTTGCCTCTCCCAAGTGTGTAAGCTATCTAAATAGTTGACATTATGTGACAATAGAACATCCATGGAAGAAAAAATGGGATGTTTGAAGGTCCTCTTGGGGCATGAAGGCTGATATAGATTGGGATTCATCATCCCCATTTGAATCTCTCCTCCCCAAGCTATCAACCAGGCAAAATGAGCCACCCTCCAAAATGGTAACTCATGCAAATCATCCTCCACCTGAAGCTCCGACAAGGTAGGTGGGCTGAAATTTTGGACATGGTAGACATAGTAGCCTACCCCACGTTGTCTTCCTCTTCACTTAAGATAAGTATATAGGATTTTCTGATGTTGGGCTGCCATCATGTTTCCCTCAAATGGCAAGAAGGAAGCTAGACCTCCAAAGGTCCCTCTCCTAGCGCTGTGCATCAAGCTGGCCCAAACCATCTCATACATGATGGATAAGAAACCATCATCATATGGCACTCCATTCATCTCATGGTCCTCCTCAAAAAGAGACAAATATTTTTTTGTAGAGGCCATGTCTCTTCCCATGCTCCCCTTAGAGCATGTAATGCAGAAAGTGTGGGGATGCTCCTCCCCCAAGAACACATCCACTCCATGTGTTCCTCCTCCAATCATGCTCCTCATATAAGCAATAATAACATCAGTACATAGGATCATGATCAGCATGATATAAATATTGAAGGTTCTACGTAGTGCTAGAGAGTACCAACAGTCTCCCAAATGGTCACAACGCAGTCTTCCCCACTGCAGCTTCAAAAAATAGCATGGCAAATTGTCTCCTAACAAATGGCTTGCTGTATAAGTCATCACACCCACTAGTAAATAGTAGATGGCTGAGTATGTCAACTGAGCACACAAGAAGCAACCATATACTTGCCCTAGATCATACATTATATGGTTGTCTCCATCATAATAGTTGGCCAAAAATAGACCATGGAGCTTAAAGAGAAACTTTCCCCTTTGAAGAGCAATGCACTACAAAGAAATGGTAAGAGAAAAATATTGTGTGGTATAATCAATAAATGCAATAATAGAATTCTTACCATGTAATGAAGACAATATGGTGACAAGATCCATAGATGGGTCCTCCATAGTGGCATGATATACCCATATGAAGAGGAATGAACCACATGTTGTATGAAAATCCTCCTTCTCATGCTTGGAAATCCAAGTCAAGGAGATCATACCACAATAACCAATGAGTCCATCCACCACTCTACTAATCTCACCTCCTTTATTCCCATCAAGTGCATCAAATATGAAGTGATCCTGGGAAAACTCCATCAATAAGCTCATGGTCCAAAGTGGCAGAACTATTGGCCTATGCAAATAGGCTCTCGCCAACTCATAAATCCATCCTCTAACATGCTCAATGTCAAAGACTCCTCCCATAATGTTGCCATCTCCTCCTATTGCAACATCATGTAGAATGTGAGAGAAAATTTTCCTTAGCTCTATCTCAATCCTCCAAAGCAACAGAGGTCTTTGCTGCCCCAGCATACCTCCATCATCTAACTCATGTGGGGAAAACATAATGATCACATCATCATAACATATCCACACTCCTTGCTGTCCCATGATGCAAGTATCCTGCCAAGTATTCTTCTCCCACATACCCTTGAAGAAAGGATATGCCTCATGATGGCCAAACTCTCTGAAGAGTAGCCAATGCAGTTTTTCCTCTTGCTTCCCAGTATCATAGAGTTGCAAGTAACTTTCCAATTTCTTGCTCTCTATCCACATCCACTTATCTACCGATGGATGCCTTCTACCATTCTCCACCTTGGTACTCCTCTAAAAGAGACTACCATCCTCCCATATCAGATTTTTCTCCTTGCATTCCATGGGATTTTGAAATGCAACTCCTTGGAGATCCCTTAGAGAAGATCTCATGTACATAGCCATCTTGAATCCATCAAGATCCAAAGGTGGTAAAGCCTCTTCACTGCTATTGTTTGATAGCGCTGATAGTCTCTCCAATCACATAGTTGCTGCCTCATACTCTATCTCAAGGTTCATGACTCCCTCCAAAAGATCACACTTCAACCTCAAGGGTTGAGTGCAACTCAACAAGGGTCCAAGAGAATGATGGTTCCTTTGTTTCTTGAACCATTCAAGTCTACACAGCGCAATGCAATATTGTTGCTCTATCCCAGTAACAATGTTTAATCCTAGGCCATATGAATACATATTTCAACAACTTTTAGAAGGATTTTCTGCAATAAGTAAAAGTGGAAATCTTCCCATACCTTGATGAGATGTGGGAATCTGTTGTAGTGCTGCAAGGACTCCTTCCTTCCATGTAATGGCTGCTCCAACTGCTGGTGTAGAAGGCTTCTCTCTCAAGGCTATGACAGTGTTGGTACTTGCCTCCTCCCATGGTGGTGTGGGCCTACTCTTCTCTGATCTTTCATAAATCAAAGGTCTTGATCAGCTCTTGAGTGAATTCAGAAAAAGAAGTCACTCTTGTGTGGCTTAAGTGACTGCACCACCAAGCATTGGCTTCACCCTCCAGGTGCAACGCTGCAACTTCTACTGCCTCCTTCTCTACCAATGGATGAAGTAGGAAAAAAGCCTCAAGCTTCCTTGCCCAAGCCCTTGTTGTAGTTGACCCATAAAATTCTGACAATAAAAATCTATTGCCTTTAATTTCCCTTTGGCTGCAGGGTCTTTCCTCTTCTCTCAGTTGAATAAACTGAGGAAAATCTAGGGTATTTTTGAAAGCCCTAGGTTGGCACTTGTATTCTGCCAAATATCCACTTAGGATTTCATGTTCTAAGTGGTCTCCTTTCTCTTCACCTCCTCTATGAGAATAGGAAGTGCCTGCATCTTTTTCTGCCTCTTGAAACCTAGAGGTTTCATTGCAACTCTCTCCTCCTTGAAACCCTTTTGGAGTTTCAATGCATTTCTCTGCTTCTTTCTTATTGTATCTGAAAATGGATGAGAGTAAGATAATCCTCTCCATAATTTTGTTCTCCTCTCCTTATTATCTTATGAGTGGATCTGAAATCCACAGGCTGAGCCAAGATGGCAGCTCTGATACCACTGTAATGTTCCAAAATTGGAACAGCTACACTATTGGGAATAATCTGAATTATTATCAATGTGGAGCTTCAGCAAATCATGAGCTTGGAAATGTAGAGAAGCTCAATAGATGAAAAATAAAATCACACCAGTATATGAAATAACCTCATCAAGAGATTGGCCAATATTATCCTTCTCGGGTAGGGAAATGTAGCAATACTGGGCATAAAACTTTTGTCTTCAGAAAATAATGCTATAAAAGTGAGAAATGGGACTTGGATCCCTTAGAATACATGATATATGACTAACATGCAGAATTAGAGGTGAAAGAAATGATTCTAGCTCATATAAACAGATCTCCCCAAATCTATGCAGCTAAAATAAGCCAAAACCCCATAGCCTAACTCATGAAACAACTACTGAAGCAAGAAATGCATTATTCTCATGAGGGTTTCTACAAAAAATGATGAAATAACTATTATATGAGACTTATATTAACCAAACAATAGAGAAATGGAGGTTTACAAGCTTATACAGTAAAACAAGACACCCGGCAAGGCTCCCGGCAAAAAAGCATGAATAACAAGAAGTACTGCAGAGATAACACAGTTACTATGTTATCACTATAAAAAATCTCTGAAACTTGGTTAGTTATATTTTTTCCTAAGTCCTAGTGTTAGATAGGGTTTGAGTCATTTTGATTTTTTTTCAAGGTCTAGATCATGGTTAAAGGTCTCATACCATCATTAAACATTGTTTATTAACCTCACTTCACTCTTCACAAGTCTCATGCCACATTTTAAAACCTATTTGTAAAGTTTATTTCGAAAATTTAATTGAATAAGCCCAAAAACTGTGTCTTCGTAGTGCACCTAGTGTAAAAAGTTCATTTTGCGCTACGAAAATGCTGGTGAATTCGTAGCGCAAAAACCAGAATTTGCACACCATGCGCTATGAAATCGGGAATTCGCAGATTTGTCTCTGAGCTGTCACATATGTCAAATACAGTTAAATTTTCCATCATTGGGTGTCCTTCATGAGCTTTCCTCCACACATGCAACCATTATTTGTCATTATTAGAGGTCATTTGTCATAAATTAGAGGTCAGTCATTATTGGTCCTTGCAAATTTCAAATAGTTGGCCGTTTTCATTTGTCTCATGCAAGAAAACACTGCATGCATTCTTAAGTGTTGAAAGAAAGAATTCATGGTGAGATTCCTAGTTATCAAACGAGGTTGTATTTCTTATCAAGCGAGATTGTGTTGTCTCATTTCTAATTGAGATAGAGGTTATATTTCAAGCGAGGCAGAACTGAGTAAAATCAAGAGAGGTTGTTCCATTCAAATACAGGTTATATCGGTGTTTTCAAAGCTTGCTAATTTAAGTGAGTTTGATATTCATTTGTGTGGAAACAAAATTGTCATCAAGCGAGGCAGAGTTCTTATCAAGCGAGGCTAAATTTGTTCCCTGAGTGAAACAGTCTATTCAACGGGAGACTCGGATTGTTAATTTACTGAAGACACATTTTTTTTAGAAGGGTTTATTGCAAATTTTTGAAGATACAGGTTTCAAGAGGAAAATGGTTGAGGAGAGAAGAAGCCATAGGTCTGGTCATTGCTTAAGGACTGAACCTGAAGGTGTTGAAGCCCTTACAAAAGATAAGTCTGTCGAAGCAACTTTTAAGAAAGTTAGATGTTGGAGGTTTTGTGAAAAACTTCAAGGAGGGCACACTCAAGTTACCAAGGAGTTTGCCATAAATTTCACAGGATCAAATTCAAATATTGGGTTCCTAAATGTACCAATTTCCCCTGAAGTAATATCAATTGTAACAGAGATCCCAAGAGGTGAAGACAGGTGGTTTAAAAATTTCAAATTTGATATGACACCATGCAAGATATTTTTGAAACCAGAGTTTTTAGAGGTTGACTTGAACAAGGACGTGCCAAGGAGTTATGTCAGAGACACATTTTCCAATTTTCTCTACAATATTCAGAGATACTTCACTTGCGAGGGTAGATATCATAACATATACACCTACCATTTTAAACTCTTTCTTCATTTCACAGGGATGATATCATTAGATTTACCTTTTTATCTCTTCAGAAGATTGGCTAAGATGTCTGATAAGGTACAAATGAAAGTTGAATCATGTGAAACCTCTTTATTTCACCATGGCTTAGTCAAATTGATAGTCTTACATGAGCTACAAAAGGCAAATAGAGATTGGGAAGAATTCCTCTTTTTGAGTAGAATTGGAATAGAAGGAACAACTGCCATCCCACAAGCTAAAACGCCATTAAAGATTGTTGTTCCTGTGGAAAAAAAGTCTAAAAATTTTTTAAACTTAAACCCAGGAAACAAGTGAAAGAACCAATGACATCATTGAATATCCAAGAGAATCCTAGGTCTATATAGAAGAAGAAAACCCTGGTTGAGGAAACAATTTTAGAACAGTCAACTAGCCAAGAAAATCCAAAGAAGTTGACTAAAAGTTAGAGGTTAAAATAAAAGGGTAAGGCTGTAGTTACAAAGGATACAAGAGAAAATTTGAATGACATACCTCAGGCTATCAACATAGAGGAATCTCCCCTAGTGCAAGCAGACTTCATCAAATTAGATACAGGTGCCAACAAATTGAAAAAAATGAAGACATCTAAAAGGTTAGAATTTGAAGAAGAGGCGGCAGAATTTATTTTTAAACCTAGAAGTCCCTCAATAAGGCAATATAAGAAGTTGGAACAATTAGATTTGGTGATAGAGAAAATAGGGGAAGAAAGTGCTACTGTTTTTGAAGAAACTACAAATGCATCATCTGCAATTCCTGAAGAAGATACAAACAGGGTTTTCAAGGTTCAAAAGGGAAAAAACAGCTATGAAGAGGTAAAGAATAAAATCAAGCTTGAAAATAATGAAATTGATAAATTGAAGAAAAGAGAAAGAATATATGCTGAAGAGAAGGTCAAGTTTGAAAGGATGAAAGGGCTATGGGAGCTTGAGAAAAATCCAAATCCTGAACTGATTGACAGTCAAGCTCAGTTTTTCATCTGGACCCTACCTGCAATCAAGGAAGCCATGTTCATCAGGATGGTTAACATAAAACTAAGGGCTAATAACAGAAGGCTCAAGAGGATAATTGAAGATTTAGAGATACAATTAAATCAGTTTGGAGATGAGATACAACCTAAACAATAAGTTTCATCTTTGAAATAAATTTTGAAGGTTATATAGTAATGCTCCATTTTTTAAACTACTCAAGGTTGATGGTTATTGTTATAAGAATGGATCTACCCTAGAGGACTAAGTTTTAAAGGTTTTTTACTTGAAATTTTGAGGAAAAAACTGAGAAAGATGAAGACTCAGCAGTTTCGTAGCGCGCCATGAAACTACTGAAGAAGACTCAGCAGTTTCGTAGTGCATTATGAAACTGCTGTAGGATGCAGTTTTGTGAATTTTTGTAAATTTCAAAGAAGAAATGGTTCATTTTTTAAGCCTTGATGCTGATGGGAGATATATATTGAATATAAATGAATATTCAAAGGGTTTTGGCACATCTAATTGGAGTCTAAAGCATGTTTTTCAAAAAGAAAGGTCTGCGCTACGAAAACGCAGACAGTTTCGTAGCGCAACATTATGGTGGTTTCCACATCATTTTTGAAAAGTTGACATATACACAGATGGAAGTTCAAATCTCTATAAAGACTTTAAGAAATTTGGCACATGTTTTTAGTTCAAATTATGCAGCAAATGGTTCAAATTGGTATTAATTAAGCACTCATCTACTATATAGGAAGCACTATCCTATTTTACAGGGACAGATAAGGAAGAGATAAAGGGGGTCCAACAGAAAGAAGATAGACATGATCATGGTCGAAGACTAGAAGATGCAGCTGTCAAGTGTTGGTTTAAATATTTATATAAGGTTATTATGTTTTAATAAATGATGTTTTAGTCCTAATTGTATTAGGAGTCTAAACAGACAGTTTAACTGTCAGTTGTAAATGCAGTTTGTTTTATGAAAAGTGTTAGATGTCAAATTTTGAATTCTCCTCAAAGGATTGGAGAGAATCCTAAGATGTAATGAATACTCTATAAAAGGGAGGAAATCAAATAGCATAGGGTTGGAATTTTGCTGGAACAAGTGTACTGTTTGGTATTATCTGCAACTTTGTTTTTATCTTAATACATTGGTATCAGTTTGTTACTCAAGATTCAGAAAAGGCTATGGATGATTGATGTTGTTATGTTTCTCCTTTATATTTTACTTGCAATGGAATGAGTGTATGTTACTTATAACTCACTATGAAGGTGCTCTAACTTCCTTCATATATTCATGGACTGTGTGACCTACTATTTTATTGTTTTACTGATGCATCTAAGCCTTAATATGCCCTGACTTCCATATGAATTTGATATCCATGTTTATTAAAAACATAAAGTGACCCCATAAGCCCAATGTATGCTTGTTTATTGTAGTACAACCAATTACTAAATTTAATCCATTTACTCATAGAGTTAGCCATTTGACTTTTATTTGAAAATCATAAAAACTTTGAGAGAGCGCTCTCAGGCTGAGGAGGCTAAATATCAGCTAAAATCTTGGTTTGAAATAGTTACTCAGGGTATCCTTTATTAGCAGCCTATTAGGGCTTGATTTTCAGATAACATTTTGGTGCATCTGCCGGGAGTCTGAAGATTATTCATTCCCGAATCAAGAACCTTAACTTCTGAAGGTAGTAGGAGCTCAGAAAGTTTTTCGAGGCTGCAATCTACCTTGGTGAATCCATAGATTTTTCAAAGTTTAAAGGTGGCTTTGAGAAGGAGATACACACAGAGAAATCCTAATCCTAATCCACCTATCCCTGTGGACAATCCAAACACAATTTCAAAAGGTCAAAGAATTTCAGAAACATCAGGTACTCCATCTCATTCGAAATCTTTATCCTATGAATTATTGATAAGTCCTGAAGATAAGAAAGTTGATAACAAGATTCATGAAGTGCTTTTTAGATCAGAAAGTGAAAAAGAACTCATTGACATTATCCTAGACTTACAAAAAAGAGGAATTGACACTTTATCCTTAATTACACAAGAAGACAAGGAAGAATTTTGGAAATTTGTTACCTCTGAATTACAGTTAGAAAAAGAGTCTTTAGATAAACTCAAAGAACTTGATCCTTTTGAAGTCTTGTTGAATTCCAAAGCTGGTTTACCCCTTCCAAATTGGAGCTCTATTGTCAGTGGGCTACCAAAACCAAACAGTCCCCCTCATATCATTTCTTCATATTCTTTTTTTGTTCCTCCTCAAACTACTGTTCATCCTCCAGTCATGGTTGTCCCTACTAGGTATGCACCTCTTGTACTTCCTACTATTTTGCATGACCTTCCTAGTAAATATGTTGCTAGGATTCCTATTTGCGGAAGTGATGAAGATATTACTGTAGAAGAAAATGTAGATAAATTCAATGATTTTACTGATAAAGAAGAAGTGGATGCTGAAGATGTGAAGTTAAGAATTTTTGCACAGAGTTTTATTGGTGAAGTCAGAAAATGGTTTAAAGCTCTTACACCAGGCAGGATTAGAACTTGGAATGATTTTGAAGACAAATTTCTTAGAAAATGGGGTAATAGAACAAATCCAGTCCAAGCACTCACTGAATAAAACAGCCTTAGAAGAGCAGTAGATGAATCTGTCCAAAATTTTTCAAAAAGATTCAATAAATTTTTTGACTCAATTCCAGCCCATTTGAAACCTCCTGAAGCCTTAGCACAAATGAGGTATGCTGAATCATTTGACTATAAATTTTCTATCCTGTTGAGGGAGAGAGAGTCAACCACACTTGCTGAAATGAAAAATGATGTAGTTAAGGTAGAGGTAAACATGATAGCTACAAAAAAGTAAAAGATGGGAAAAAATAAATTGAAAGAAGAGGAGAAACCTTCCACTTCAACTTCTGAAGACAAATTTGATTCAATGATGAAAACCATGGAGAAGTTGATGGATAGGTTAGCTCTTGGTAACACTTCATCTCCTCTCATGCAACATGAACCTCAATTCAAAAATCCACAATTTAGGAGACCTCAAAATCAGCGAAGGCCAAGAGAGAATAGAAATCAGCAAGCTGACCCTCTAGTGAGACCTCCTTTTTAGCAAAACTTAATAGATGATGAAGAAGAGCCTGAGATTCCTAAAGAGTCTATCCATTGTCTTGATGAAGAAATGTTAGGAATTTTCTTGAGTAAAGAAGAACATGATGAGTCAGATTTGGCTAATCAGGGAGAAGAACCATCAGATTATTTTAAAGGGTATCAAAATGCTATTTTCGAGATGCAAAACCAATACAATCTCAGAAATAGAAATGTACCTATCATTGCAAGCAAAGTGCAGCCCAAGAAATATGCTCCAAAGGTTGCTGAAGCTAAAAATGATACACCAAATATGGCTGAAGGTAAAAAGGACACTACACTTGGTAAGAAAGATACTCAACTTCCTCCTCTTGTCAAAGATGCTGAAAAATCTGTTTCTGTTTTCAACCTTGAGAATGAAATTTCAAAGATTAAGATATCAGTTCCTTTCAGTGAGATTCTTAAGGTGAATGAATATAGAAGAAAGATAGTCAATATGTTGAATTCACAACCAGGGGCTGTTGATATATTAAATGTTCAAGAAGATAATCCTACTATATATTTGGGTCCAAGGTTAGAAGATGATCAAAATGAAGAGTTTCCTCATTTCTATGTAAGCATTAGTATTCATGATATGACTTTGCATAATGCTATGTTAGATTCAGGAGCCTCTCATAACCTCATTCTCAAGGTAATCATGGAAAAAATGGGATTACAAATCACAAGACCATATAAGGATTTGTTTTCCTTCGATTCTAAGAGGGTTCGTATTGGTCTAATCAAGGATGTTTTTGTTGGCCTAACACAAATTATAGCAAAGATAGTTGTGATGGACATTTTTGTAGTTGATGTTCCACCAAAATTTGGCATGCTTTTGTCAAGATCTTGGGCAGTGAAAATCAAAGGTACAATGCAGATGGATCTCTCCTACGCCACTATTCATGTTTTGGGTGAAAGGAGGTTGTATCGGGATACTAGAATGGAATACATGGTAAGTAGCAAGGATAAACCTCAAAATTTTCCTATTTATTCATTTTATACTGAACTTGGATCTGCCATTCTTTTCAATGAATCAGCTGATAATGTTGAGGAAGAAATAAGAGCAGAAAATCAGCAATCAGAAAATCAGCATGCAGAAAATCAACAAGTGAATGAAGAAAATATGGAGGAATGGTGGTCATTTTACTTTGATGGATCAACATGAAAAGAAGGGGCAGCCGTATGGATTTGGATTATGAATCCAAATGATGAGAGTAAGTTTTACTCTTACAAATTGAATTTTGATTGCACAAACAACATGGCTGAATATGAATCTCTGATTTTGGGTCTAGATGTTTTGAAAAGAATGAAGACTCGAAATATTTCTATTTTTGGAGATTCTAAATTGGTTATTAGACAAGTGGAAGGTGTCTATCAAACAAAGGATGTAAGGATGAGAGGTTACAGAAATTTAGTTTTAGACATGTTGGAAAACTTTCAGTCGTATTCCTTCATAGTCAAAACTAGAGATCAGAATTATATTTCTGACTCTATTGCTATTTACGCAAGTATTTTTATCATTCCCATGCATTCAAATGAGAAATATGAGATTGAAGTTCGTCATAGACCAGCCATACTAGACAATATCATAAATTGACAAGTTTTTGAAGACGATAAATAGGTAACGAATTTTATAGAGCTGAAAGAGGAGTTTGAAAGTACACATGTAGATCAGAAAAATATGTTTGTTGAGTCTAAAGAAAATTCTAAAGTTTTACAATTGAAGAATAATGCAATACCAAAGGGTATTATTCCTCTTGAGAAGCTTTTTGATCAAAATGATGTGTTTAAATCGCCAAAATTACAAGCTGATGAAGAGGAAGTGGAAAGTTGTAATCTTGGTACATTAGCTTTGCCTAAAATGATAAAAATTTCAAAGTTTCTTTTAGTTGATATGAAATTTAAATATATTGAGATGATGAAGAAGTTTATTGATGTTTTTGCTTGGAGCTATGCCGATCTAAAAAGGTATGATCCATCAATTATTCAACATACTATTCCTATCAAGGAAAATGAGAAGCCTTTCAAGCAGAAATTGAGGAGAATTAATCCTCTTCTCATGCCACTGATTGAGAAAGAGATTAAGAAATTTTTTGATGCAAAGATCATTGTCCCAATCAGATTTTCAAATTGGCTTGCAAACGTAGTTCTGGTAAGGAAGAAGAGTGGAGAAACCAGAATTTGTATTAACTTTAGAAATTTGAATAAGGCTTCACTAAAAGATAACTATCCTCTTCCTAAGATGGATTAAATTCTGAAAAATATTGTTGATTCACAAAGGATGTCTATGCTTGATGGTTTTTTAGGTTATAATAGGATTCTTGTGCATCCGAATGATCAAGAAAAAACAACCTTCACAACACCATGGGGTACATTCATGTACGCCAAAATGCCTTTTGGTCTCATGAATGCGGGAGACACTTTCCAAAGAGCAATGGACATTGATTTTTCTAAAGAAAAGGATAAATCAGTGGTTTTCTATCTTGATGATATCACAGTTTACTCAAAGAAAGAAGAAGATCATTTGAAACATCTAGAAAAAATTCTGCTGAAATGTAGAAGGTTTGGTATCTCTCTTAATCCTACTAAAAGCATTTTTTCTTTAACATCAGGAAAATTACTTGGTCATATTATTTCTGAAGAAGGAATTAGGATTGATCCTAATAGAGTCAATGCAATTCAAAAGGTATATTTTCCAAGCAGTAGGAAAGAGATTCAATCTTTTCTTTGGAAAGTGAATTTTGTTAGACGTTTCATTCCTAACTTTGCTGAGATTGTCAAAGATATAACAAGGATGTTGAAGAAAGGAGTTGACATTAAATGGATAGCTGAAGCAAAGAAATCTTTTGAAGAAATCAAGAAGGCACTCACACAAGCACCAATACTCATCAGTCAAGATTTTTCCAAAGAATTTTTGGTTTTTACATTTGCTTCGGAAAACACAATTGCTGGAGTTTTGCTACAAAAAGGAAAGCAAGGTATTGAACAACCTATTTCTTTCTTTAGTAGGACATTAGAAAATGCTGGGCTGAAGTATATTCTTGAGAAGCAAGCCTATGCTTTGGTGAAAGCTTTAAAATATTTCAGAATTTATATTTTGTATTCGCACACCATAGCATATGTTTCAAGTGCTGTGATAAAATACATTCTAACTCAGGCAGATCCGGATGGCAAGAGGGAAAAATGGATCGCCAAATTGCTGGAGTATGATATAGACATTAAGCCAACCAAGTTGGTGAAAGGACAAGGCTTGGCGAAACTAATGACTCAGTCAAATCTGGATTGTCTTGACATAAATCTGAATGCAGAAATATAAGAAATTTCTGAAAATGAAGAAGAGTTTGTCCAAATTGATGAGAAATTTCTTACTTCGGAGTGGTACAAGGATGTGGTTTTTGTTCTATAGCATAATAAATCTCCCGCTGGTCTAACGAAGTCCAAAGTAAGGTTTGTTAAACTAAAATCATTGAGATATTTTGTTTATGGCAGCAATCTGTTTTGGAAAGATGCAGGAGGAATTTTGTTGAATTGTTTGCTTGAAGAGGAGGCTGAAAATATAACTAATGAGTTCCATAAAGGTGATTGCGGAGGACATCATTATTGGAAAGCTACAACAAATAAGATCCTAAGAGCTGGATACTTTTTGCCAACTATGTTTAAAGACATTTACAAAAAGATCGTTGCATGTCATGAGTGTCAAATTTTTGAAGGAAGAAGAAAGCTTGTACCTCTACCTTTGGTTCCTATCTATGTTGAAGCTCCATTTCAGCAATGGGGGTTAGAATTTATTGGTGAAATACATCCATCTTCATCAGGGCAACATCATTGGATTCTTACAGCAACAGACTACTTCACTAAATGGATAGAAGAGATACCAACTGTTAGCCACCTATAATATTTGTTACACCAAAGGTGGCTAAGACTCTTTGAGCCTCCAAGGAACAAAGTTTATCACTAAAATTTGTTGGCTCTTGAAGGCTCCTTGAAGGCCTCATGCCTCTGTCTAAACCTACACTGTTGTTTACATCCTAAAAAACTCTGAAATCCTGTTGATTTCCAAGACAAAGTACTGCTGCAAATTCCCTTTTCCTTTTTTCACCTCTTCCAAGACTAATCTCCTTTTATTTTCCCCACTTCCCATAAAAATCCCTCCTTTTTCATGTTTCTCCCTTTTCCACATCATAAAATCCCTTGATAAAGTTCTAAGACCCCTTCTTAGCCTTATCAGAATCCTAAAATCCCTTTCAAAACCCTTGAAAAACCCTTAAAATGCATATTTTCTATGTATGGGACTTAAGCCCCTTCGACTTAAGTCTCTAACCCTTTTCATTCATGCACCCTAACGCCAGAACCAGGTGCTGAGTCATTCAGTCACTTATCCATTTTTAACAATTATTCCGCCTCGAAAATATTAAAAACCTTTGTTATTTACAAAATTCAGGTTTTATTTTATTTTGTAAAGTTTTCCGTCGGTACGATCTTCCACTAAATCTCCACCGTCAATATAAATCCACAGATCGGATGGTGTGGAATCAGTCATTGTCGGTGGTCCCCGCCAGCCGTGTGTCGTTGCCCAAAACCGCGCGGTATTCATCGCACCGCCTTTGTGTGGAGGGCGATTTTTCCCCGATTGCCAGCGATTCCACACACTGCTCGATGCGTGTCCTGGGCACTATTCCGAAAACCGCCGTCCATCGCGCATTAAAGTTTGGACGTGGACACGCAGCGATATTCACGTCCACCGTCTGATCTGGAGCCGATCATCGGATGACGATCGCTCGTCTAAAATGCACGTGCGATAACCGGGCTACCGTGCAGCAGCAACAACGTCTCCGCCATCGATATGATCTGCAGATCGACGGTCCATGTTTCATCGCCCAGATTTCCTCTGTTTGAATTTCAACCTCCACTCCCGACCGTCGATCTTTGCGCAATCGATGGCTCAGATTTAATCTTTTTTCCACTCGTTCTACGATCTTTCCCAATAAATCTTTACCTTTGGATGATTCCATCCAATGACCACGCTTCCTCCACACGTCCTTTAAAGTAGTCAACCTATATATGCAAGATTTTGTAATAGTTGTTTGTATTTTTGCAGGATTTAAATGGTTTTCTTCCATTCTGAAGAAACATTCGCAGGCTGAGGATGACGATCCTCCCGCCTTAGACTCACCAAATAAAATCATCACAGGGAGTTAAAATGCATGTTTCATTGGTGTTTCACGAGGCATTAATGCCATCCAAACTCTGTGCAACCCTTCACATTTAAAAGACACAACAAGTCAATCACAAATCAAGAGTATCAGTATAGAAGACCAGAGCGCACCAGAACAAAGGATTAAAAGACAGATTTGTGGGGATTATATCTAAGATGCCTATCCAAAGCCTAATCCCCAAATTTAAACACAGTTTTAAGGAAAAATCAGAGTGTTTTATCCGACAGAAAGCTCCACCACCTTAGTTAAAGCGAATCAATTCTTCTCAGCTACCACAAAGGACACCTGTGCCTCAAAGAAATCAAATGCAGGCCAAATTTATTGCATGAAATCAAATATCTGCTTCACAACACAGCTAAAGGGTAAAAATGCGAACAAACTTAATGACAAAATATCTACAGAGTTAATCTAACATGACACAGAGCCTCAAAGGTCAAATTAAGCTCCCACCGAGCTTAAATCTTTATGTGAATCATTTAATACAGAAGACACCTATTGTAAGCTTCTTCATTGAGCCCCCAAGGGCCGAGAAGCCATTTAAATTCTGTATTAATTGTAATTGGAGATATTTTTTATCAGGATCTCACCTCCTCATTATTATATATATACTTCTGCAGAAGATGAGTGAGGGGTTGGTTATTGTTTGATCACAAGTTGTAATACTGAAACTCTTTGAAGTAAATACATAGTCTGTTGAAGTTGAAGAAAAAATTGAAGTCTTGGAGATCTTGATGATGTTGTTGCATGCTTGTTCTTGAGAAGGCTCTATCATTGGATCCATGAGTTTGGCTGTTGGTGAAGTATTCCGAACTGTTTTATGTTTTCCCCCTGTTTTCATTATGTTCCACAATTTCTTACTACAATAGGATAGAAAGTATTAGGCTAAGAAATGACTCCTGGAAGCACCTTAGACCTGCTCATCCTTCACTGTTTTATGTTTTCTTCTGCTGAAGTATTTTAGAGGCTTTAAACTTTCTCTTTAGTCTTCATGCTTGTTTATTTCTTTGATAGTTTGAACAGTTGGTTTCAGCATGATTTATGGTTCTCCCTGCTTGTTTGCTGCCACTTAAAAACTGTTATTGAAGTCTCCCTTTGAAGTTATTTGCTTACAATGAATCAGAGAGGTCTGTTTTGGTCTTTCCCTTTGTCCTCACTTAAAAAGTTGGCTTAAAGGTCATTATAATTATGATCATAGATGTTTTTAGGTGTTCCCTCTTCTATGACTGTAATTGTCAGTAAATATTTTCTGTTTTCTAAGTCCTTTAGAATAAAATATTTGAGGAAATAGGGTGTTCCCCAAATCTTCGATTTCATTTTGAAAGTGTCTTGAAGTCATTATTTGCTTAAAGAATGTTTGTAGAATTTATGGTTAGCCCTGTCTATCAAATATCTTTTATTGTTTAAATTATGTTTTCAGGTTCCCTTTGTTGAGAATTCAATTTCTCTTTCCAAATCATTAATGTCCATCCCATTCCAAAAACAAAAGTATCCTGTGGCCAAGTTAGATTTTCCCTTTGATATCCCATATCCTTTGATGAGTTTGATATGACATTTTCTTGACTCCATTGCCCAATGAACCAGATGTTTCTCCATTCTGTGTATTTTTCCTAGACTTTTCATGTTCTGCTGTATCAATTCAATCCAACCAAACAAACAAACAACACCTGCACTTAATAACTAGTCTAAAATCAATATTATAAGCACACAAGATAAAATTTTGCAAACAATCATTTGAGAGATCCCTCTCTGAGAATAGGAGAACTAGATCCTGTAACTCTAAAGATTGGTTCTGATGTTGCCTTGTCTTTTGATTTTCCAAACTATCAAAACATGGGACACCAACATAATGGCGATCACGATGGGACATTTTGAGTCAGTAAAAATCTAAATACCCCTTAGGACTCCAGAAATCCCTTATTTTTCAAATACTATCCAGTGATTATCAGCCACCTCATCACCACCAACATAATGGTGATCACGGTGGGACACTGAGTGAAATCTGCAAAACAAAACACTCATTGTCTAAGTATAACATAAGTAACCTTCTTCAAGCACTACCAAGCAATTGTAATCATGATAGGACCTTTGAATCAGTGACAAACAAAGTAACCCTTAGGATTCTTATAAAGCCTTATCAAACCTTGAAGGATTCAGTTACCAAGCCATAAGAGTGAAATCTGTATGTTTGACACCCTAGCTAAGTGTTAAGTTAGATTTAGGACACTCTCATAACCTATAAGACCAAAATAACTCAAAAAAACCCAAAAATTGTCAGTTTGGCTTCATAATAAACTTCGTGGTGGACTATAAAACCTTTTTACCTCCAAAAGAGCTAAAAACTCCCACCTAGCGACTCCACAATCCTAAAAACAGACCTTAAGACTCCACTGGGAAGATCCCAAGTCTTAATAGCATCATACAAGCTCAGCTAGAAGGCTCTAAGATTAAAATTTTCCTTCTTTTGAAAAGATCAGTTAGCCTCTTAAAAGATTGTCATATTTGGTTAAACTCTCTTTCTAACCAGGTCTGAAAAACATAGCATAGTGGCTCCTAGAAAGATTCATACTAGAGCCTACCCTGACCCAAACCCACCGAGAATAGTTGATAACCCTGAAAGTATTCTTAGGAACTCCCCTAAGATTAAATTATCAACTGTTTTCATATCACCCTTGAGAGCTAATTCAGTTCCTGAAAATTTTTCAACTCTACAACAATCTCAAGTTGACTTAGTAAATCCATTTAGAACTAGGTCCCTTGGTGATTTAGATTAGTTAGATTCTGAGTCTTCACTATCATCTCCTAAAACAAGTGAACCTCTTGGTACCAGAGAAAAAACACCTCTTGACTTACATTTTCTTCACAACTTAGGTGTCTCTCATCCAAGATCAACTCAACAGTCTATTCCTGGTCCATCCACTTCTGCTCACCCTTCATCCACTGTTCCTGTTATAAATCCACCCCCACCACCTATCATGGCAACATTGAATGCTCCCCTGGTCCTTCCTGTACCATTAGTTAATCTTCCACAGGACTATCAGTCCAAAATTCCATTATATGATGCTAACAATGCTACAACCGCATCACAACATGTAGATAAAATGAATGACTACTTTGACATAAATAAAATTGATGATGATTCTGTCAAGATTAGGTTATTTTCTCAGAGCTTAGGGGGAGAATTAAGAAAATGGTTCAAAGGTTTAGCCCCCCATGGTATTAATGACCTCTAAGGCTTCCATCAAACGTTCCTAAACAAATGGGAAGTAAAGAAAAACCCTCTCCAAGTCCTTTCTGACTACAAAAACCTCCATAGAAACACTGGAGAAAGTGTTCAAGCTTACTGCACCAGGTTCAATAGTGTGTATAATGCACTTTCCCCAGAACTAAAACCTCCACAGGGCTCGACTTTAAATAAATTTCCTGAAGGGTTTGACTCTGACATGACTTATCAGCTGAGAGAAAGAAATTTTGCAACTCTGGAAGATATGCAACAGGGTGCCCTTTCTGTGGAAGTCAACTTGATGGAGAAGAGAGCAAGAATGAAAACTTAGAAGAGAGTATCTTTTAGAGAAGAGTCCACTCCTTCTACTTCAAGCTCAAAAATGGAGAGGATGTTGGAAGAAATGATGAAAGAGATGAGCATAATTAAGAAAGCACAAGCAAATCAAAATCAAACTGCTCCTCGAAATAGAAATCAGAATTATAAAAGAGAAAACAATCAAGACAAACAGAACGAGAATGACCAATAGATTAGACCTCCCTTCCAACAAAACTATGTAGATCAATATGAGGAAGATAGGGAGTTGGAAAGGATGGAAGAAGATCGTGTAAACTTGATTGGATCAGACAGTGGAGATGATGTTTTCCTCACTGAGGAAGAACAAGGATTCTTCTCTTATGATCAAAATATAAACACCTATGAAGAATCTGATGACTACAGATTGGGTTTTGAAAATGCAATTATGGAAGTGCATAAACAATACGATCTTAGGAGCAAAGGGAATGCAGAAAACATAAAAGACAAGAACACTAATACCGCTGTCAAGAAAAAAATAGAAACTCAGCCCAAAAAGACAGCGGAGAAAATTAACATTTTGGCCAAAAGACCAGACTTAAACAAGGACAAAAATATTCAGCCAAATGTTGGAAAAAGTACCCCTAGCACTTCAGCTAGTGGTCCTAACAAAACGGTCCCAATTACCAGTCCAAATAAGGTTCAGCAAATCAAATTTGCTGAAAAGAATTCAATTGAAAAAGCAGATGTAAATACAAACAAGTCAATTATTCCTTTCAGCCTTGAGGGAGAGATCACCAAGATAAAAATTACCATCCCCCTAGCTGAACTAGTAACCCAAGAGGTGTACAAAAACCAAGTTTTGAAAGCTTTGAACTTAGGAAGTGATACAGACACTTTAAACTTGACAGATGATAAACCTGAGTTGTTGTTTGGTCCAGAAGTTGAAGGAAAATATCAAGAAGGGGCTGTCCCTCCCTTCTATGTTAGCTTGAACATACATGAGAAAATTTTACATAATGCCATGTTAGATTCGGGAGCTTCACACAATCTAATGCCCAAGGTAGTAATGGAAATCTTAGACTTAGAAATTACTAAACCATACAAAGAATTGTATTCCTTTGACTCAAGCAGAGTCAAGTGTTTGGGTTTAATCAAAGATTTATGTGTTACTTTAGCTCAGATCCCTGCTAAGAGTCTAGTTATGGATATAGTTGTAGCTGACATTCCCCCTAAGTATGGCATGCTCTTATCAAGATATTGGGGATCCAAAATTTAGGGAAGCCTTCAAATGGACATGTCTTATGCCACCATCCCTGTTTTTAACCAAAACAAAAGACTATATAGGGAATCTCACATGAAGTACATGGTGAGCAACCATGACAAACCTAAAAACACTCCAATATATTCTATTCAATCAAGTTTAGATTCCTTTATCTTATGTAATGAAGATGACATTACTCAACAATATAAATAAAACATAGACCCAATCAGTTCACCACAACAATCCAATCTTCCCTTCGATCAAATTCAAAACATTGACAATCAACAGCAACAAGACAATGAAAATAAAGATGGCATACTTTGGAAAATAAATTCTGATGGATCTTGTAATAAAACAAGCGCAGGAGCAGGTGTGTGGATTCAAAATACAAAACAGATTTTTTCATACAAATTGGATTTCCCATGCACTAACAATATTGCTGAGTATGAAGCACTTATCCTAGGCTTACAACTGCTTAAACAGTTAGAAGCCCAGAGGATATTAATCTTGGGAGATTCTGAACTTATCATAAAACAAATCAAAGGAGAATACTCAACTAGAAATCCAAGACTTAGGGAATATCGAAATGCTCCCCTTGATCTATTAAAAACCTTTGAGAAGTATGAACTTATTTTCATTCCAAGAGAATTGAATCATTTAGCAAATGAACTTGTGTTTAATGCAAGTAACTGTCAAATACCTAAGATAAATGAACAGCTTAGTGTGAAGGTAAAACACAGGCCTGCTGTACCTGATAACGTAGATCACTGGCAAGTGTTTGATTCTAACCAACACATAGACGATTTCTTGAAGTCGGAAAACTATTTCACCATACCAATATCAGAATCTAGCCATAATAAGAATTGTCTATATATTGAAGAAATCCCAGATGCTGAAATAACACACTCTGCTGATATAAATCATTATGAGAATACATTTGAAGCAGAGTCAATTGAAAACATGGACCAAAAAGACCTGGAAGTTTTAGAATGTAGAAACATTCAATTCCAATAGGTCTCTCACCTTTGGAACACCTTTTCGACTTTAATGACATATCCAAAGAACCAAAAATGGAGCCTGTAGAAAAAAATGTAGAAGAACACAACATAGGCTCCTTAACGGAACCCAAGATGATTAAATTGTCCAGCACTCTTCCAACTCACATGAAATCTCGATACATTGATCTGTTTAAAGAGTTTAAAGATGTTTTTTCCTGGGCATACACAGATCTGAAGTCTTACGATACCAGCATCATTCAGCACAAGATTCCCTTGAAGGAAAATCAAAAGCCCTTCAAACAAAAACTGAGGAGAATAAACCCACTTTTATTACCTTTAGTTAGAGACGAAATTGAAAAGATGCATGATGTTGGCATTATAGTACCTGTTAGATTTTCAGAATGGGTATCCAACTTAGTTTCTGTTAGGAAGAAGACAGGAGAGATCAGACTTTGTATCGACTTCAAAAACTTAAACAGAGCATCCCTAAAAGACAACTACCCATTGCCCAATATGGATCATATACTTCAGAGAGTATTTGGGTCAAAAAGGATATCACTCTTAGATGGGTTCTCAGGTTACAACCAGGTGTTAGTGCTCCCAAGTGATCAAATCAAAACTGCTTTTACCACACCTTGGGGAACCTTTATGTATGTAAAAATGCCTTTCGGATTAATGAATGCAGGGGCCACCTTCCAAAGGGCCATTGACATAGCCTTTTCTGAAGACATTGGCTATTTCATAATCATTTACCTTGATGACATAACTGTTTTCTCAAAAACTAATTAAGAACATTTGATTCACCTAAGAAAAGTTTTTGAAAAGTGTAGAAAATTTGGCTTGTCATTAAATCCCAAGAAAACACTCTTTGGTCTCCAAGAAGGTAAACTTATTGGCCACATAATTTCGGAAGAGGGAATCAAAATAGACCCTACAAGGATAGATGGCATATTGCAGATCAGCCATCCAAGGAGCCTCAAAGAATTGCAATCTTTCATCGGAAAGATTAATTTTCTAAGGAGGTTTATTCCTAATCTTGCTGAGCTATTAAAAAACATTACAAACATGCTTAAGAAATATGTAGGTGTAAAATGGACTTTACCAGCTAAGCAATCATTCGAACTAGTCAAACAAGCTCTTACTCAAGCACCAGTCCTGATTATTCTAGATTTTACCAAAGATTTCTATATCTTTTCCTTTGCATCTGAACATACAATAGCTGTAGTTTTACTTCAAAAGAATGATTTGGGGCAAGAGCAACCAATATCTTTCTTTAGTAGGGCCTTAAGAGATGCTCCTCTAAAATATAACATCATGGAGAAGCAAGCCTTAGCATTAATGAAAGCATTAAAAGACTTTAGGGTCTATATTTTACACTCTCACATAATTGCTTTTGTTCCACATATTGTTGTCAAGGACATTCTAAGTCAAGACCCCGATGATAAAAGGGGAAAATGGATTGCAACTATTCTTGAATATGACTTATAAATCAGGCCCACCAAACTAATCAAGGGGCAGGGATTAGAAAAACTTATGGTTGAGTCTAACTTTCAAGCACTGGACATGAATCTGGTAGATGTGTTAGAAGAAATAGAAGAATTTGATGCTCCTTTCATTGAAGAAACATTTCTAAATTCTCCTTGGTATGCTGGCATTATTTATGTGCTTTTATATCTAAATGCCCCTCCTTCTTTGTCTAAAACTAAAGCTAGATTCTTGAAACAAAAGGCTTTGAGTTTTTGCATATTATATGGAGTATTATATTGGAAAAACGCTGTTGGAATTTTACGTAAATGTTTACTTGAAGATGATGCAAGAAAAATCATGCATGAATTGCATGACGGAGAATGTGGAGGACACCTCTACTGGAAGGCCACAGCCAACAAAATTCTTAGATCTGGTTAATATTGGCCTACCCTCTTCCCTGACACTCAAAAGATGGTCATGTCTTGCCATAAGTGTCAAATATTTGATGGCAAAAGAAAACTCCTTTCCTTACCTTTACATCCTATCAGAGTTGAGGCACCTTTTCAACAGTGGGGGATGGACTTCATTGGTGAAATTCACCCAACCTCCTCAGCTCAACATAAGTGGATCCTCACAGCCACTGAATTCTTTACCAAATGGATAGAAGCTATACCTTCCAGAAATGCCAATGACTCTGTCATTATCAAGTTCCTTGAAACAAATATCCTATCCAGATTTGGTTGTCCCAAAAAAATCATAACAGACAATGTTGCTGCTTTTAAATCTAAGAAAATGGTTGATTTCTGTTACAAATACCACATAACCTTGGGCCATTCCACTGCTTACTATCCCCAAGGAAATGGATTAGTTGAATCCTCCAACAAGAGTCTCATCAATATCATTAAAAAGTTGTTGGAACAGAATAAAAAATCATGGCACAGTAAGCTGGTTCATGCCTTATGGGCTGATAGATTAACTACAAAGAAATCAATAAATATGTCCCCCTATCAGTTATTTTATGGCATGGATGCAATTTTTCCTACCTCATTGGGAGTTCCAGTCAGGAAACTCCTTCAAGAAGTGCAGATTGAAGAAAATGATATGCATAGAAGAATCAACCAAACAATCCAATTACAACAGACCAGAGAGGAAGTCTATGAAAGAACACAGTTAGTCCAAGAAAAAATGAAGAAGCTATTTGATAAGAGGACTAAGGCAAACAATTTCCAAATTGGAAATTTTGTTCTCAAATGGGATTCAAGAAGAGAAGAGAAGGGAAAACATGGTAAATTTGAGAACTTGTGGAAAGGGCCCTATATTATTCATGCTGAGAGGGGTCACAATGCATTTTTATTGAAAGAGTTAAATGGAGAAGATCTATATGGGGGTCCTGTTAATGGCAGAATGCTCAAGCATTACTTCTGCCAAGAATCTTAAGTTTCAAAGCATTCTATTTTTCATTGTAAATGTCGTAGTCTAACCATTGCATTCAAAGTTAGAAAAATTCAAAAATACAAAAACAAAGAAAGAAAATAGGGCAGATTGTAAAAAACAATAAAGGTATATGCCCCATACCAAAAAAGAGAAACAAATTCTGAAAGTGTGCAAGCTCAAATGCCACTCCTGAAAAACACACTTCTAATTAGTCAAACAGTTTAATCTTGACTAATTAGCTTTAAATTTTCTGCTGATAGGATAGTGAATTCGATTTGCCAAACTGTTTAAACTTGGCTTATAAGTAGATAGTTTAGGATAAAAATTAAAGGTTCGAACCTGCTCAAAATTTGAACCTAAAATTTCAAAGAGAAAATGACTCAAATTTGTTTCAAATTCTAAGTCAAAAGATGTAAAATCTGGTTCTAATCATATTAAAACCTGAACCAAAAGAAAAGCAAAGATAGCTCAAAACAAAGATAAAACAGAGCTGTAGAAAGGAGGAAGGAAATGTTTTCAAATTTCAGATCTCAAGCCTTCCCTTTTGTTTTAAATTTTGTGCAAAATAAATGTCTATGTGCAGTTTGTATTTTATGCCATAGACCAACATCAAGTTAGACTGTCCAATCCTAACTTGAATGTTTTTCAATTTCTGTTGTAGAATTTAGAGAATGAAAGTCTGTTGGACAGTTTAATCCCAACAGATAGTAGAATAGGTAGAGAAGCCTATGAACTCAACTGTTTAATCTGAGTTCAGGGAGAAATAAGGAGTAGAATTAGAGTATTTTTATGCTTTCAAAAGAATAAAATGATGTGAAAAGAGTTTGCCAATCCAAGTGCACTCTAATGAAGAAAAAATGTTAGATCTGTAGGATTGGGTAGGTAGAAACCTTGTTGATGAAAGGTCCATTGTGTTCATGCCTGCTAATACGTTTTTAGAAAAGATCATCCCAGCAAAGGAAAGGCAGCCCAATGGATTAGGCTCAGGTCAGCCTCCCAGAGAATGCAAGTCTGAATTTCTTGATGCCTTCAGAAAGGAATCATCCCCAAGTGGAGCCACTGTTAGCCACCTATAATATTTGTTACACCAAAAGGTAGCTAAGACTCTTTGAGCCTCCAAGGAACAAAGTTTATCACTAAAATTTGTTGGCTCTTGAAGGCTCCTTGAAGGCCTCATGCCTCTGTCTAAACCTACACTGCTGTTTACATCCTAAAAAACTCTGAAATCCTGCTGATTTCCAAGACAATGTACTGCTGCGAATTCCCTTTTCCTTTTTTCACCTCTTCCAAGACTAATATCCTTTTCTTTTCCCCCACTTCCCATAAAAATCCCTCCTTTTTCATGTTTCTCCCTTTTCCACATCATAAAATCCCTTGATAAAGTTCTAAGACCCCTTCTTAGCCTTATCAGAATCCTAAAATCCCTTTCAAAACCCTTGAAAAACCCTTAAAATGCATATTTTCTATGTATGGGACTTAAGCCCATTCGGCTTAAGTCTCTAACCCTTTTCATTCATGCACCCTGATGCCAAAACCAGGTGCTGAGTCAGTCAGGCGCTTATCCGTTTTTAACAATTATTCCGCCTCGAAAATATTAAAAACCTTTGTTATTTACAAAATTCGGGTTTTATTTTATTTTGTAAAGTTTTCCGTCGGTACGATCTTCCACTAAATCTCCACCATTAATCTAAATCCACAGATCGGACGGTGCGGAATCAATCATTGCTGGTGGTCCCCGCCAGCCGTGTGCCGTTTCCCAAAACCGCGCGGTATTCATCGCACCGCCTTTGTGCGGAGGGTAGTTTTTCCCCGATCGCTAGCGATTCCACACACTGCTTGACGCGTGTCCTGGGCACTATTCCGAAAACCACTGTCCATCGCGCATTAAAGTTCGGACGTGGACACACAGCGATATTCACGTCCACCATCCGATCTAGAGCCGATCATCGGACGACGATCGCTTGTCTAAAATGCACATGCGATAACCGGGCTACCGTGCAGCAGCAACAACGTCTCCGCTGTCGATCTGATCTGCAGATCGATGGTCCACATTTCATCGCCTAGATTTCTTCTGTTTGACTTTCAACCTCCACTCCCGACCGTCGATCTCTGCGCAATCGACGACTCAGATTTAATCTTTTTTTCGCTCGTTCTACGATCTTTCCCGATAAATCTTGACCGTTGGATGATGCCATCCAATGGCCACGCTCCCTCCACACGTCCTTTGAAGCATTCAACCTATATATGCAGGATTTGTAATAGTTGTTTGTATTTTCGCAGGATTTAAATGGTTTTTTGCCATTCTGAAGAAAAATTCGCAGGCTGAGGATGACGATCCTCCCGCCTTCGACTCACCAAAGAAAATCATCACAGGGATTTAAAATGCATGTTTCATTGGTGTTTCACGAGGCATTTATGCCATCCAAACTCTTCGCAACCCTGCACATTTAAAAGACACAGCAAGTCAATCACAAATCAAGAGTATCAGTATAGAAGACCAGAACGCACCAGAACAGAGGATTAAAAGATAGATTTGTGGGGATTATATCTAAGATGCCTATCCAAAGCCTAATCCCCGGATTTAAACACAGTTTTAAGGAAAAATCAGAGTGTTTTATCTGACAGAAAGCTCCACCGCCTTAGTTAAAGCGAATCAATTCTTCTCAGCTACCACAAAGGACACCTGTGCCTCAAAGAAATCAAATGCAAGCCAAAGTTATTGCATGAAATCAAATATCTGCTTCACAACACAGCTAAAGGGTAAAACTACGAACAAACTTAATGACAAAATATCTACAGAGTTAATCTAACATGACACAGAGCCTCAAAGGTCAAATTAAGCTCCCACCGAGCTTAAATCTTTATGTGAATCATTTAATACAGAAGACACCTATTGTAAGCTTCTTCATTGAGCCCCCAAGGGCCGAGAAGCCATTTAAAGTCTGTATTAATTGTAATTGGAGATATTTTTATCAGGATCTCACCTCCTCATTCTTCTATATATACTTCTGCAGAAGATGAGAGAGGGGTTGGTTATTGTTTGATCACAAGTTGTAATACTGAAACTCTTTGAAGTAAATACATAGTCTGTTGAAGTTGAAGAACAAATTGAAGTCTTGGAGATCTTGATGAGGTTGTTGCATGCTTGTTCCTGAGAAGGCTCTATCATTGGATCCATGAGCTTGGCTGTTGGTGAAGTATTCTGAACTGTCTTATGTTTTCCCCCTGTTTTCATTATGTTCCACAATTTCTTACTACAGTAGGATAGAAAGTATTAGGCTAAGAAATGACTCCTGGAAGCACCTTAGACCTGTTCATCCTTCACTGTTTTATGTTTTCTTCTGCTGAAGTATTTTAGAGGCTTTAAACTTTCTCTTTAGTCTTCATGCTTGTTTATTTCCTTAATAGTTTGAATAGTTGGTTTCAGCATGATTTATGGTTCTCCCTGCTTGTCTGCTGCCACTTAAAAACTATTATTGAAGTCTCCCTTTGAAGTTCTTTGCTTACAGTGAATCAGAGAGGTCTGTTTTGATCTTGCCCTTTGTCCTCACTTAAACAGTTGGCTTAAAGGTAGTTATAATTATGATCATAGATGTTTTTAGGTGTTCCGTCTTCTATGACTGTAATTGTCAGTAAATATTTTCTGTTTTCTAAGTCCTTTAGAATAAAATATTTGAGGAAATAGGGTGTTCCCCGAATCTTAGATTTCATTTTGAAAGTGTCTTGAAGTCATTATTTTCTTAAAGAATGTTTGTAGAATTTATGGTTAGCCCTGTCTATCAAATATATTTTATTGTTTAAATTATGTTTTCAGGTTCCCTTTGTTGAGAATTCAATTTCTCTTTCCAAATAATTAATGTCCATCCCATTCCAAAAACAAAAGGATCCTGTGGCCAAGTTAGATTTTCCCTTTGATATCCCATATCCTTTGATGAGTTTGATATGACATTTTATTGACTCCATTGCCCAATGAACCAGATGTTTCTCCATTCTGTGTATTTTTCCTAGACTTTTCATGTTCTGCTCTATCAATTCAATTCAACCAAACAAACAAACAATACCTACACTTAATAAATAGTCTAAAATCAATATTATAAGCACACAAGTTAAACTTTTGCAAACAAACATTTGAGAGATCCCTCTCTGAGAACAGGAGGACTAAATCCTGTAACTCTAAAGATTGGTTCTGATGTTGCCTTGTCTTTTGATTTTCCAAACTATCAAAACACGGGACACCAACACCAACCAGGCAAGCTAATGACTTTGTAATTATTTATTTCTTAGAGAATAATATATTTTCAAGGTTTGGCTGTCCCATGAATATTATAATAGATAATGCTCAAGATTTTAAGTCCAAGAAGATGATAAATTTCTGTCATCAATATCACATCACTCTTGGACACTCTACAACATACTATCCGCAAGGTAATGGCCTTGCTGAATCGTCAAACAAAAGCATTGTAAGAATCATAAAAAAGGTGCTGCAAGAGAACAAGAAAGCTTGGCACTTAAAGCTGAAATATGCCTTATGGGCTAACAGGATTTGTACAAAGATATCAATTGGAACTTCGCCATATGAATTATTCTATGGGGCTAAAGCTGTTTTTCCAACATCACTTGGGGTGCCGGTTATGAAGCTAATTCAAGGACTTGAAGAAGAACCAAATGCCATCCAAAGGAGGATTAATCAGTTGATAGCATTATAAGAGAAAAGGAATGAAGTCTATGACAACCATCAACATGTTCAAAACAGAATTAAGAATACATTTGATAGGAAGATCAAAGAGGACGGTTTTCAGATTCATGACAAAGTGCTGAAATGGGAGGCTAAAATTGAGGAAAAGGGAAAGCATGGTAAGTTTGATAATTTATGGAAGGGTCATTTTCAAATTGCTGGTTTTCATGGGAACAACACATATATATTGCAGGAAATTTATGGAGGATCATATGTTGGAGGGCCTGTTAATGGAAGGTTCCTAAGGCATTATGTTTGCTGAAGTAACATCACTCATTCATGACATTGTATATATCCATCTTGTTCAAGTTTTTTGCTAATAAATGACAAGTTGAAACAGAGAGCATAAGACCGAGGTGAAGGCCCAATAGTTCGAAGAAGATGCTTGTCAACAAAAATTTATGTTTTCATCAAAAAGGATAGCACTAGTGCTGCGGGTTCTTAGTGTACCACAGGGGTACACTATCCTAAGTGGAGCCACTGTTATCACTATAAAAATCTCTGAAACTTGGTTAGTTACATTTTTTCCTAAGTCCTAGTGTTAGATAGGGTTTGAGTCATTTTGATTTTTTTTCAAGGTCTAGATCATGGTGAAAGGTCTCATACCATCATTAAAAATTGTTTATTAACATCACTTCACTCTTCATAAGTCTCATGCCACGTTTTAAAACCTATTTGTAAAGTCTTTTTGGAAAATTTGATTGAATAAGCCCAGAAACTGCATTTTCGTAGCACGCCTAGTGTAAAAAGTTCATTTTGCGCTACGAAAATGTTGGTGAATTCGTAGCGCAAAAACCAGAATTTGCACACCATGCGCTACGAAATCGGGAATTCGCAGATTTGTCTCTGAGCTGTCACATCTGTCAATTACAGTTAAATTTTCCATCATTGGGTGTCCTTCGTGAGTTTTCCTCCACGCATGCAACCATTATTTGTCATTATTAAAGGTCATTTGTCATAAATTAGAGGTCAGTCATTATTGGTCCTTGAAAATTTCAAACAGTTGGCCGTTTTCATTTGTCTCATGCAAGAAAACAATGCATGCATTCTTAAGTGTTGAAAGAAAGAATTCGTGGTGAGATTCCTAGTTATCAAACGAGGTTGTATTTCTTAACAAGAGAGGTTGTGTTGTCTCATTGCTAATTGAGACAGAGGTTATATTTCAAGCGAGGTAGAACTGATTCGAATTTAGGTTATATTTTCCATTTCTATGAAACCTGAGGTCCTATCAAGCGAGGCTGTTAATTTTTCAAGCGAGGTAGAACTGAGTAAAATCAAGTGAGGCTGTTCCATTCAAATACAGGCTATACCAGTGTTTTCAAAGCTTGCTAATATGAGTGAGTTTTATATTCATTTGTGTGGAAAAAAAATTGTCATCAAGCGAGGCAGAGTTCTTATCAAGAAAGGTTGAATTTGTTTCCTGAGTGAAATATTCTATTCAACAGGAGACTCAGATTGTTAATTTACTGAAGACACAGGGTTTTTAGAAGGGTTTATTGCAGATTTCTGAAGATACAGGTTTCAAGAGGAAAATGGTTGAGAAGAGAAGAGGGCACACTCAAGTTACCAAGGAGTTTGCCATAAATTTCACAAGATCAAATTCAAAGATTGGGTTCCTAAATATACCAATTTCCCCCCAAGTAATATCATCCATAATAGAGATCCCAAGAGGTGAAGACAGGCGGTTTACAAATTTCAAATTTGATATGACACCATGCAAGATCTTTTTGAAACCAGAGTTTTCAGAGGTTGACTTGAACAAGGTCGTGCCAAGGAGTTACGTCAGAGACACATTTTCCAATTTTCTCTACAATATTCAGAGATACTTCACTTGCGAGGGTAGATATCATAACGTATACACCTACTATTTTAAACTCTTGCTTCATTTCACAGGGATGATATCATTAGATTTACCTTTTTATCTCTTCAGAAGCTTGGCTAAGATGTATGATAAGGTACAAATGAAAGTTGAATCATGTGAAACCTCTTTATTTCACCATGGCTTAGTCAAATTGATAGTCTTACGTGCGCTACAAAAGGCAAATAGAGATTGGGCAGAATTCCTCTTTTTGAGTAGAATTGGAATAGAAGGAACAGTTGCTAGCCCACAAGCTAAAACCCCATTAAAGATTGCTGGTCCTGTGGAAATAATGTCTAAAATATTTGTTAAACTTAAACCCAGGAAACAAGTGAAAGAACCAACGACATCATTGAATATCCAAGAGACTCCTAGGTCTATACAGAAGAAGAAAACCCTGGTTGAGGAAACAATTTTAGAACAGTCAACTAGCAAAGCAAATCAAAAGAAGTTGACTAAAATTTAGAGCTTAAAAGAGAAGGGTAAGGCTGTAGTTATAAAAGAGACAAGAGGAAATTTTAATGACATACTTCAGGCTATCGACATAGAGGAATCTCCCCTAGTGCAAGCATACTTCATCAAATTAGATACAGGTGCCAGCAAATTGAAAAAATTGAAGACATCTAAAAGTTAGAATTTGAAGAAGAGGTGGCAGATTTTATTTCTAAACCCAGAAGACCCTCAATGAGGAAATCTAAGAATATGGAACAGACAGATTTGGTGATAGAGAAATCAGGGGAGGAAAGTGCTACTGTTTTTGAAGAAACTACAAATGCATCATCTGCAATGCTTGAAGAAGATAGAAACAGGGTTTTTAAGGTTCAAAAGGAAAAAAGCAGCTATGAAGAGGTAAAGAATAAACTCAGGCTTGAAAATAATGAAATTGAGAAATTTAAGAAAAGAGAAAGAATATATGTTGAAGAGAAGGTCAAGTTTGAAAGGATGAAAGGGCTATGGGAGCTTGTGAAAAATCCAAATCCTGAACTGATTGACAGTCAGGCTCAGTTTTTCATCTGGACCCTACCTGCAATCAAGGAAGCCAAGTTCATCAGGATAGTTAACATAAAACTAAGGGCTAATAACATAAGGCTCAAGAGGAGAATTGAAGATTTAGAGATACAGTTAAATTAGTTTGGAGATGAGCTACAACCTAAACAATAAGTTTCATCTTTGAAATAAATTTTGAAGGTTATATAGTAATGCTCCATTTTTGAAACTGCTCAAGGTTGATGGTTATTGTTATAAGAATGGATCTACCCCTAAATACTAAGTTTTAAAGGTTTCTGACTTGAAATTTTGAGGAAAAAACTGAGAAAGATGAAGACTCAGCAGTTTCGTAGCGCGCTACGAAACTGCTGTAGGATGCAGTTTTGTGAATTTTTGTAAATTTCAAAGAAGAAATGGTTCATTTTTGAAGCCTTGCGCGCTACGAAACTGCTGTAGGATGCATTTTTGTGAATTTTTGTAAATTTCAAAGAAGAAATGGTTCAATTTTGAAGCCTTGATGTTGATGGGAGATATATATTGAATATAAATGAATATTCAAAGGGTTTTGGCACATCTAATTGGAGTCTAAAGCATTTTTTTCAAAAGAAAGGCCTGCGCTACGAAAACACAGACAGTTTCGTAGCGCAGCATTATGGTAGTTTCCACATCATTTTTGAAAAGTTGACATATACACATATGGAAGGTAAAACCTCTATGAAGACTTTAAGACATTTGGCACGTGTTTTGAGTTCAAATTATGCAGCAAATGGTTCGAATTGGTATTAATGAAGCACTCATCTCTATACAGGAAGCACTATCTTATTTTACAGGGACAAATAAGGAAGAGATAAAGGGTGTCTAACAACAAGAAGATAGACATGATCATGGTCGAAGACTAGAAGATGCAACTATCAAGTGTTGTTTTAAATATTTATATAAGGTTATTATGTTTTAATAAATGATATTTTAGTCCTAATTGTATTAGGAGTCTAAACAGACAGTTTAACTGTTAGTTGTAAATGCAGTTTGTTTTATGAAAAGTGCTAGATGTCAAATTTCGAATTCTCCTCCAAGGATTGGAGAGAATCCTAATATGTAATGAATAATCCATAAAAGGGAGGAAATCAAATAGCATAGGGTTGGAATTTTGCTGGAACAAGTGTACTGTTTGGTATTATCTGCAACTTTTTTTTTATCTTAACACAGTGGTATCAGTTTGTTACTCAGGATTTAGAAAAGGCTATGGATGTTTGATGTTGTTATGTTTCTCCTTTATCTTTTACTTGCAGTGGCATGAGTGTATGTTACTTAGAACTCATTGTGAAGGTGCTCTAACTTCCTTCATATATTCATGGACTATGTGACCTACTATTTTATTGTTTTACTGATGCATCTAAGCCTTAATATGCCCTGACTTCCATATGAATTTGATATCTATGTTTAGTAAAAACATAAAGTGACCCCATAAGCCCAATGGATGCTTGTTTATTGTAGTACAACCAATTAATAAATTTAATCCATTTACTCACAGATTTAGCCATTTCACTTTTATTTTAAAATCATAAAAAATTTGAGAGAGCCCTCTCAGGCTGAGGAGGCTAAATCTCAGCTAAAAGCCCAGTTTGAAATAGTTACTCAGGGTTTCCTTGATTAGCAACCTATCAAGGCTTGATTTTGAGATAACATATTGTATCTATGTATTATAGATGGCTGAATATGACATGAAGTAGCTAAATAATATAGAAATATGGCCAAAGGCCTCTCTAACAAACTCCTGGAGGGAAATGATCACCTCCTCCTCGAAGACTAGCACAATATCAAAGGATGCAACACTGCTGCTGCTATCTCTACATCAAGGACGCAGTTTTCTGAAAGAGACTGCGCTGTGGCTGAGTATGGATGAATGGCCCCAAGCCAAATACTGAAATGAAGCTCAAATCCTTCTCTCTTGATCCCTTAAGCAAGCTAATCCAAAGAGAGGATGGAATTCCTGCACAGGAATCCTTGCACTAAGCAGTGCAGCAACTCCAGCTAAACAACTGAAGTATGTAATTGGTCTCTAGACCAAAATAGCTGAATACATGAATGAATCTCCTTTGATTCTATGCCCTCCTTTTATCTTTGGTGAGCCTCCTCACCCCGGACCCCACACAATGTTGAGGTGACTTCTTCATGAAGCTTCCTCTTTCAAAACTGCGCTACCCTAGCTAGCTTCCCTCCTCTTTGTGACGGCACTGTTGACTTACTCAACTATAACCAATCCACCTGCAATGCCTCTGTTCACACCAAGGGATCTTCAATCTGGCTCTCATATGTGTGTTTAGGCTGATCGTTGTTCACATTGAGCTAGTTTACTTGAGTGATTTCTTCCTCCTCAAGAATGAATGTTGACTTAGTCAAACTTGAATATATCTCCATCTAATTTTTCCTTGTTCATACTTGGAAGTGTAAAAAAAGCTCCTAAGGTGATCTCCTTCCTTACTAAGGTGGAAATTATTCATATTTTTATTGTTCATGGGCCTCCTTACCCATTTATTCCTCTCCTAGGTGAAAGTAGCAAAATCTAATATTCCAAATTGCTATGTGCAAATTTTGGAATATTACAAAGGGTTCAAACCTATTAACCCTTCCTCCCTTGTGCTTAGGCTTAATATGCCTTTGACTTTCATCACTACTGGTATGAATCTTCTCTTCAGACATGGTGACTATTTTTTAGCACAAAAAACCTCTTTCAAACTTGTTTGAGGGTCTTTAGGTCAAGGGAGGGAAATGAGTGATGTAACGGAAAATTTGTGCAAATGAGGGCTAAGATGCAGCTTCCAAGGAGTGTGTTGAACTTTTTCAGAGGTTGGTCTGCTATTATGAGTGTATTTGAATATATAATAACCCTTCTCTTTGTTCAAACCCTAACTTAGGAGGCCAAAAAATTGATTTTATGCAACCTAGGGTTTGATGACAACAAGCCTCTAAACATTCCCTTTGCTTATGAAAATGAGTGTTTGGAAGGTAAGGGAGGGAAATACCAACCTTGTTTTGAATTTTGCAGGAGATTTGAAGAAGAAAATTTGAATTTTGGGCTCCTTTTAGCAATTTGAGGAAAAAACTGGCTGTGTGTAGTGCTTGCTCGACAGCACGTTCAGGTTGGATCGACCTACTGGAGTGCACGCTAGGTCGGAGAAAGGCAAGTCGGGCCAGCAGGAGCATAGCGCCAATCAGTTTGGTGGGCAGTCGGATAGTTTCCTGAACTTGTGCGTAGCACCTACCCAGGTGCATAGCGTCGTGCTCTAGGTGCGCAGCACAGTGTTAAATAATGTTGCGGCCACCTCGCCTGTGCGTAGCACCGAGAGCGAGGTGTGTAGCACCAGCCTTGGTGCATAGCGCCTGTAGACTTATTCAAATTTTGCTCAAAACCCTCAAAAATTGCTTTCAATGACTCTCTCTTGTCTGTAGGGGTAAATGAAGTGCGAGAGAGGTTGAGGAGAATTTATAGTTTTTCTTGAAAATTATTAGATGTCTAAAACCCACTTTTATAAGGTGCATTTCTATTTTCCTTTTCTCACTATGTTTTTAGCCCTTTTTGGTCCTGTAGGTGATATTTTGGCAAAACAAGTTTCTTTTCAGTGCTGGGAGCCCTTTTTATGTCTCTCTTGTGCTAACACAACCTTTCAACCAAGTCTAAACCAGTGCCTTTAAACCATTTTGAACAGTGAACCTCTTTATGATGCTTATCACTTATACACAACAAATTTTGTCATATTTTTCCATTTCTTTCCTCTGATTTACATTCTGCCCTGTTTTTATGTGAAGTAGTAAGGAGGAATCCCTTGGTGGGATAGAAACCCTAGAATAAAGTATAAATGACCCTTTTTTAATCTTTAGGTGTGGTTATCACTACAAACATTCATTTGGCACTTATGATCTTATCAATTCTTCCTATAGATAGCCACCCTTGATAGTTTGTAGAAGTGTTATTTATGGTAAAATCCATCCTTTACAGAATATTCATTTGATAGGGTGACCCTTTTTGGGATTTTCACTGCTCTTCTGTAAGTCAGTGGCATATTTTTTCTTTAGACCATTTTGATAATGATGTAGGTCTAGTGAGAGGGGCAAGCTAGTTTAAACCCTTTTTGTGTCTTTTAGAGCCACTTCTATGTATGCAGGTGCCAACACATTTTATTCCTTTGATAATTGTCTCCTTTGAACTTGGATAGATCGTTCTATCAGTAATGATCCATGTTTGTCAGAGTTTCCTCCTTTGGCATTTTTTTCTTCTCATGCTTGCCTTATTTGATAATTTTGAAACTGCTTCTCATTGTTGCTTTGAGAAATCAGACCCTTGAACTGATATTTTTCATCCTTTTGCTAACACTATGCATCCTCTTTCCTCCTTGGTTATAGTGGAGTTAATGCCTTTTGCCAAACCCTAGAAGGTAGTTTGAAAACCTGTTGAAACCATCTGCTATGATGAAGGAGGCTTCTTTGTCACCATGTGACCATCTTTGTCCATTTTGCCAAACTCCTAGGTTTTAAGGTTGCTTAGGAAAAAGTAAGCAGTGTTGTCTTCTAAGTTCTCAAAAACTTCACAAAACTCACTAATCATTCATAAAACGTTTTTAATGAGTATTTGAAGGAGTTGAGGTGGCCTTTTCCTTTGTAACCCTAGGAATGATTCCTTGTTTGGGTAAAACTGTCACAAACCCTTGATTTCCATCAAACATATGCTTGCTAATTTCTTCTTGCCATGAATGGTTTTCTTGTGATGGTGATTTTCATTACCTTACCTCTTGTTAGGTTGATGACCATTTTACTCTTTTGAAGAAATGTAAGCAAGGGGCAGTTGTCCCCCTACAAAACTTGTGCTTTACGCCAAATACCTTCCTTGAATGATCTCTTTAATGAATTTAGGAAAAAATTAATTTTCCTTTTTCTCCTTTGAAGGCAGTTCCTTCATACAGAAAAACAGAGTTTGTAGGGCACCAAATCCACCCTATGACTTTGTGAAATCCTAGGTGACCTAGTGGAGGCTTTCTGGGACTTGGCCTTTGGACTAAAACCTAGAACTTGGGATCATCAAGTGTGAAATAGATTTTATAATAAACTAATGTATTGAAGATCCAAAATCCAATGTACTTGATTTATCTAAGGAGTCTATAGAGATAGTTTGAGACTATCAGTGTTTAGGAGTAGTTTGGGGGACACAACAAGTTGTTTGATTGGTGAGCTTAGGTAGCAGTGGGGGATTTTATGCATAACAAAATAGGGGATTTGGGGCAAAGATGATAGCATATACACAAGATGAGTGACATAGCATCCTAATTGGTTTTCTGAGACTGGTAGGAAAAGCTAGATAGGATGAAATGATGAAATAGTGAAAAAATATCTTAAGGGTAATGAAGGTAGTGAGATTTCTAGAACTCACAATGTTCAAGAAATTTGTTTCTAGAAATCTAGGGAAAAAATTTAGTCATCTATGCAAGAAAAAATTACTGATGACTAACAGGAGCACCATATTTATATCTGGCATTCAGGCCATCATTTCATACCTCCATGCAACAGTAATTCCCCAAGGGATTTCGTAGTCCAGTCCTGTAGATCTGAAGGAGGAAGGAAGTTTCTGGTATTTCATATATAAATCCTATGAGGGACCACCTCCTTACTTTGTATTCTTTTTTTCCATAATTCAGGAGCTGATTTGCATTATCTAGCAACAGACTATAGAGCCTCCATCCCTGGCAGCACAGTTTTACTCAACTGTTGTGTATTCAACAGCTGCATCTATTGGAGTAGGTTGGAGGAGATAGATCGTGAGCTTCAAGATTAAGGATTTGAAGGAGGGATCAACCCTCTATGCATTAAGTTGGTTGTGCCTTATTGCAACCATCATATATTCAGATCATGTAGTAGATCTGCATACCCAACAATCATATAGTTACAGGGCCTAAGAGGGTGATTTTCGAAGATTGTCAGATATGGAAATATTTTTTGGGTTATCTTGGGTATTCATCATAGAGCCCAGACCTGAAATACTGCCATCATATGAGCTTCAGAACTTCTAGATATACACTTCTATATTTTGCGGGCAGTTGCAGTCCCGACATTTGTATCAGGTACAATGCAGTATTCCTTCCATTATTCCAACAATTACGCAGTCCCTCTTGTGGGAGAACTTCAGGGTTATTCTAGGCCACTTCCTTGGCTTGAGTGTCTCATATTTTGAGCATTGTTGTATTGGTTTCTTCACCTCCATATTAATAAAATGGCTCAGCTATTCTATCTATTTGTATGGTGTCTTTAGATTGTATGTTTACATTGCTGCAGTTCTTATATTGTGTTTTTGTATTACTGCATTCTCCCTTTTTGGGATGTTACAGGTTTAATTATAAGACTAATAAGTCTTAAAATAGTCATTACAATAAAAACTAAGGAGGTTTCAAAAAAATCTCCTTAAAGCAAGTAAAATCAAAACAAAAATAGAAATTAAATGGGTGATTTGTTGGATGACTGCCTATTGTCCCTTCTTGCATTTTCTCCTTGAGTTGAAGAATATTAAGCATAGGCTTAACCTTGGGAGGTTGGCCTGGCCTAATGCATTGGTTTCCAGTAAAAACAACAGCATATAATGGAGGTAGCATGTGGTGAGCCCTGGTATTGCACCAAGAGTGTTGCAACTCCCAGGAGCTGCCCTACTTTACTTTATCAACTCGGGGTTTGTACAAACTTGGAGGTGATAGTGCTATATACACAACAGATGCAATCTGTTCATGTCATCCTCTTCTTATTTACGAAAGGGTGCTATTTATTAAACTATGATAAGAACTGGAAAGTGAATTGCTGGAAGGAAATGATAGAAAGGAAACTAAACTAAATTCCTGAAAAGAAATGACAAGAATGAAACTAATTTAATTTGTAGAAAAAAATGACAGAAAGGGAACTAATTTAACTTGTTCAAAATAAATGGCAGAAAGGAAAATAATTCTAAACCACACTTAACTTGGAAAAACGACTAAATGCACTCTATTTATCCTATGGTGTATCTACCATGCTTCTACCAATGCAACTAAGTTATCCATGAAATAATCCTAATTGAAAAAGTGATGATTTTGCAGCTTGGAGGAAATAAAAGGGCTAAAGATGCTAATGGAGGGCTTAACACACCAAACAGGGCTTAGGAGTGGAAAGCGGGCAGTTAATCCCTATAAAACCTTATGATATAGTGCCAAGATGCTTTTGGAGTGGAATGATTGAAATATGCGATGGAGGAGTTATGATTGGCAGATAGAAGTGCGATATGAAATCTACAATATAGAAATCACAATATCACAAGGTTGGAGCAGTAAAGGTTAACAGGAAAAAAAAAAAACTGTGAAAGGCGATTTGCGATGCGGCAGAGTTCGGAATCAGTGTTTGTAGAGGTAAGTCTTAAAGAAACAAGGAAAAGGTGTGAAGTGTGATTACGATGGGTGATGTGGTGGTGGGACCGGCGGCAAAGCGTGATCACAATATCACAATCAGTGTTTGAAAGCGGTAAGTATTAAAGAAACAAGGAAAATGTGTGAAGTGCGATTTTGATGGGTGATGTGGCAGTGGGACCAACAATGTAGTGCGATCATAGTATCGCAATCAGCGTTTGAAAGCGGTAGGTATTAAAGGAAACGGGAAAACGATGTGATCTGTGATGAGGAGCGATGGTAAGTCCAAAGGGGAAAAATATGGTTTCTAATGTTTTTGAATGTTTTTAATAAAAGAGCAGCGAAGGGAAGTAGAAAGGGATATCGCATTCGGGCTTTGAATGAGAGAGCGTTAAAAAATATCACAAGCGATTTGCAATTTGCAATGGCGCTAAGTACAAAGAGCAGGAGTTTCGAGGAGAAACGGGCAGAGGTATAATTCTAATTCCTTTCAAGTGTTTTGGGAATGAAAAGGGTGATGGATGTAAATAAGAGAAAAAGGATGGAAATGGAGGCACAATAGAAGTGCTCAGGCGTGAGAACAGAGCTAGGAAATGAAGCAGGATGGCTTGATTATCTTATTGGGGATTTTTATGCTTATTCCTGCAAACAAGGCTGTGGATTCATGTATGAAAAATAGGGGAAACACGTGACAAAAGAGTGAATAAAAAGAAGTTTTTGGTCTGTGGGACGGTTTACCCTCCTCGAGCTCTATTGACATAGATGAGAAGGGGGTCTTGATCCACAACTTTTAGAGTTTTATTCTCTGTTCTATTACTCACAAGAAAATAAAAAACTACAACAACACGCTGAAAGAAAAAACTAAGCAACGATGAAACTATGAGAAGCATAACTAATTGAATGAAAGAAAGAAAATTAGCTTAATGGCAGAAAGAAAAAGGTAGTAACAACATAGAAGCTGAGGCACATGGATTGGGCCCTAACCCATGAGCCGAGCTCTCTGAAACTTAAATCGTTCGAATGAAATTAGTCTTCTCATTTCATAAAAGAATAACCTCATACATCTCTAAAAGTTTGATCACTGAGTAAAATAATGAAAATCTCAATAGCTTGCAACAAAGTTTCAATTAGAATCGACTAACTCTTCCTAGCTCTAGCTCTGCTCTATTTATTCTATAGGGTAGCTACCAACAGCTCCCTAGAAAATAGTGATTGATTCCACTTGAATCTAGATAAACAAATATTGAGTGCACTCCTCTTTGAGTTGCTTGACTGCCTCTAGAATTCAAATTGCTGGAGAGAATCCATGGGGATCCTTTTTCTACCTTTGGAATTCAAATTGTGGGAGAGAATCTTTGGGATTATTTGGCTGCCTTTGAGAGTTAAGGAGGGTGGAAAATCCTCCAATAATTTCTCCTTGTTGTATCCTCCAAGTCTTTATGATAAAATCCTTATAAAAATGCTTAATAAATCATGATTTTATGCACTCAACCTCACTTTAGGCACTTAGAGTATGTTAGCCTTAATCACCATCTATACTAGAATCATAAAACCAAATAATAATAAAAATGAAAAAAAAAGAGATCTAAGAAGGAAAAAAGGTGACCATTAACCCCTCTAAATATTTCTAATGATGGAGCTCATCATCACCCCCCCTACTGAATGGTTTCTCATCCTCTGAGAAAATAATCCTCCTCTTGAATTTCCTTTAAGGCTTTGATAGCCCCCCTGATTTACCGAGGAAGTAGTGTGGGATTTTCCCCAAGGGGGTAAAAAACATTATTATTTTCTGCATTCTCCCATTCTCTATCTTGTGCAAATGTGTCTGTTTCATCATTCAGCCCCAACAACAAAGGTGGGTTGACCTTTAGTCCCAACCATTGGATATTTTTGGCCTGCATGGCCCTCTTGTATAATGGTGCCCTTTCCAATGCACCCCTCAGTATTTTTGGAGTATGGTAATCCCTATTCTTGAGGCTATGAGGGAGGTTGTTCCATCTCCTCTGGGTGGCTATAATGCACTCATCTTCTATCTTCCTAGAAACATCATCAAAGTGGCCTATCACCTGGGTTTGAGTATGAAGGTAGCTTTCAACCAGTGTAGGGTCCCTTTCAATCTCTTGACGATTAAGGATGACTCCTCTTGGGCTAAAAAATTCCCATGAATCTCCATATTTCTTTTAATCTAGTGTCCTCATTCATCATCCAAGATATTAGATCCATCAACTGCATATCCCCCATTGTAGGATTGGGGTCCTAAGTATCCATATTTTTCAGCACAAGGTTATGCACATAAAACTTTTCCTTCTTTTCCTGATCAACCATGTTAGCTTTCTTGTAGAAATTCATGAATTTCCTACAATATTGGAAAGGTAGTGATCCATGGGAGGCTAGAGTTTTGATTTGAAATAGGAGCCATTGCTCCTTGAGGTACACAACATGTGAGTCAGAAGGTAATCTGTGCTGAAGGGCTTCTATGCATAAGTCTTCCATGGTGGCTACTTGATGCTTTTTTTTCTACAATTTCTCCTTCAGTGCTACATTCTCTGCCTGTGCCTTCTATATTCGCTCATTCAAAACTATTTATTCGATTATTTCCTCCTCCCTTGGTGATTCTTCAATGATAATCGGGCTCGTGGGAGGAGTTTCTGGCTCTCTCTGGCTCTTTTCAACTCTAAAATACATAGAGTTTTGCCTTTTTCTCTTTGCACTTAGAGGAGCTATGGTGGCAACTACCTCTTTGTATTGAGGGGATGTGGTGCTATGTTGTTAGTCTATTTCTTGCCCATCTCTTCTATTTTTCCTTGGCCCTTTGTCTCTTCCTCTTCTTCTTCTTGTTCCTCTTCTGGTTCTTCTTCTGGCTCTTCTTCTTCTTCTGTTTCTTCCTCTTCTACGTGTTCTTCTTTGGTTCCTCTTCTTCTTTTGGTTCTTCTTCCTCTTCTCTAAGGCTAGGAGTGGAATCCTACCTTTTTTGGGTTGCTATAAAAGCTTCCCTGCTCATATTTACAAGAGAGGACCAGGCCATGGGTAGGGTGATGTTGTTCTACTGTTGTTGTTGCACGCTATTGAAATACACAACCCACGCTAGGTACTGTTGTGCTATGTCTCCCTTTAGTCTCTTTCCCTAAAAAATTCTCAATTTACTAGTTTGGATGAGATGAGATCTCCTTTTATTAGATTTCGCAATTAATTTTGGAGTGCGTATGTAACTCATTTTAGCTCTAGTTTCTGCTGTAGACAATTGTTTCCTTCTCCCTGTTAATTCATGATGGAATGCATGTTTCCTCCCCTCATTCTCCTATACTCCACTTGATTTAAATTCTTTTCTTTTGCATGCCTAGGTGGTGTGAATTTGTAGTTCTTCCTAGTCATACTTCACGATGGTGGCCAAGCTAACGGGCCACCTTTCTTCCCCTTAAACTCTAAGTCTGAAAATTTAATTATTTCTAGCTATTATGGATGCATAGCGAGGGGAGAGAAGCTATACTTGATTTTACCTATCGTTTACATGGCGTTTGCAGGTGCTGGATTGAGGAGACAAGCCTTTTAGATGATGCATTCTTCACTATTTTATGTTCTCTGAGTGAGCAGCTCGCTGAATGTGCAACTCTCTGAGTGAGCTATTGATCTTTCCTTGATGTTCCTTCCCTTTGTAGATCTTGCATGGGGGGTGTTCCATATGACATGGGTGGCACTCTTGTCTTTTCTGGGTTCTGCTTCATGAGCTCCTCCCTTTTTTTCTTACTGTTCAAGAACATATGTCTACGCTGTAGGAATTCCCTAATGTCTGTAGCAGTCTATTTTTTTCTTTCCTTGCTACATTGTGCTTAGGAATGGAGGAATGTGGTGCATGGAGGTGATGGAGGAAGTTATAAAAATGAATGGAGTGAATGATGGGATGGATGGTGTTATCATTCCAATAATTCTCAAGGGTTGTTTATATTTTGGTTTAAATAATATTAGAGGTAACCATAAACCTACTTTTAAGCCTTAGGATCTAGCATTCCTAATGCTTAGATAGGGCTCTGTCTATATGATTTATCTTTATTGATTTTAGTTTATTTTAGGCTAGTTATGTAGGATTACCTGGGATTTGATTTTGGATTTGGTTTGGTGGTGAAATCACTTACTAAGATGGATAGATGTAGGTCTATATTCCATTGGGCTAATGGATTCAAAGTGTCAAGCAAAAAAAGCAGGATCAAGGTTCTAAAGGGAAGTATTCAGAGGGCAAGATAGTTTGGTCACTTAAAATCCTTAGGTTGATGGTGAAAATGGTTTCAATCAGGGTAAGAGAGAAATTAAGGGTTCTCAAATTTGGATAATGAGTGAAAAGACACAGGTCAATCGAAAAAAGGGAGAAATTAAGAATTCCCTAATCTGGATATCAAAAGAAAAACATATAAATGATAAACAATTCAATACATAGTGTAATTAAACATATTCTGTAATAACATTCGAGTTATATCATTTAAATTAAGCAAACATATAAGCATGTGAAAACTTCAGAAAGAAACAATTGAACAAGTAGAAAGTACTTCATTGTAATGACCCAACACATGAATCCTATAATATAATCTCCTTATTTATTTAATCCAGTCTTCTGACTTGAAATTGGTACAATCACCCTCAGGTTCCTGAGTAGTACAAATATAAAAATGTTCAGGAATTCATTCACATTTCCAAGCATCTCTTCGAGTATCCCAACTACATCTTCAAGTTTTCCTACCTCATCTACAAGTACCTCAACCTCATCACCAAGTACTTTAAACTTACCTCCTAGTCCAGCTAGAATCCAAGCCATGGCTATCAGATATGCCCCATTGGTCCTACAAGCCCCTCTACATGCCATGCTCCAAGACTACCAAAGAAAAATATTTCAATTTGATGGTACTATTCATTACACTTCCCAGCAACATGTTAACAAAATGGCAGAGTACTTTGAATTGCATGAAATAGATGAAGTCGATGTTCAAATGAGACTTTTTTTCTCAAACTTTAGCTGGTGATGTAAAGAAGTGGTTTAAAGGTTTACTTGTTGGTAGTATTGCTAATTTAGTTGCTTTCCATAGGATGTTTCTTAATAGATGGGAGAAAAATAAGAATCCATTACAAATTTTGTCTAAATTTTTAAATATAAAAAGAGCACCTAATGAAACAGTTCAGGACTATTGTACAAGATATAACACTATTTACAAAGAAATCCCTACTAATCTTAAACCTCCTCCAGACTCTACCCTGATCAAATTCCCTGATGGATTTGATACATATATGGCTTACCAATTGAGAGAGAGAAATGCAGAAAACTTAGAGTAGATGCAAAGTAACTTTGTAAGTGTAGAATTTGTTAGCCGAGAAAGCTAGATTGAGAAATGAAAGAAGAGTGACAATAAAGGAGGAAACATCAACCTCAGATAGAAAAATAGAAAGCTTAGAAAAAAACTTAGAAAATAATGATGGATAGATTAGAAAATATGGAAAGGAAGCCACAGTGGGATAATCAACAACAAGGTCCTCAAATAAGAAATCCCAATTTCAGGGAAAACACCAACACTGGTAAATCTAGAGAATCAACACCTAATCAAACAATAAGACCACCTTTAGAAGAGAACTATGCTAAAATTTCTCACCAAAACAAAGATGATGAACACACTCAGATTAATTTAATGGGCATTAATTATGATAATACCATTTTTCTTACACAAGAAAAACGAAAATTATATGAATTACAACAATTACAATTAGAATTTGGTGAGTCTTTTGATTACAAGCAAGGTTATGAGTTTGCAATTAATGAAGTTCATAAGAAATATTACCTTAGGAGCAAGAAAAATGTATAAGTTCCTACTAAGAAATCTGCCCAAACTCAAACAAAGAAAACAATATAATCTCCTACAACCAAAGTACTGCAAATTCTTCCTAGGGAAACCCAGTAAAACTCTAGTTCAAATAAAAAAAATTCAAGTCCTAATTAGAAAATTTCTAGTCCTAAAATTGCACCCAGTCCTAAGATTGTTGACATTATAGATATTTATGTTCAAACATCAGTTGATCCTCAAAAATCTGCTTCTTCTAAAACAATAATTTCAGATCCAAAAACATCTGTTGTTGATCCTAAATCAGTTGATCCTAAAGAGCTGCTGCCAAACCAGTTGTTGAAACTTCCAAAACTACCAAATTTACCACTGCAACTCAAACTGTCCTTGAAAATAAGATAAAAAGAAGCAAAACAGTGGAAACACAAACATAAAATGAAAAACCAACTGTAGAAAAAGAAGAGAAACATACGCAAATTGCAGTTACAAAAGAAGAAATAATTCAGTTAGGAAAAACACAAGCACCATTCAACATCCAAACTGAAATTTCCAAAATGAAGATATCTATTACTTTAACAGAATTGATTACACATGATTTCTACAAGTCACTGATCACTGACACATTAAACATAAATGAAGGAGAAGACTCTGTCAATTTGAGAAATGACCAACCAAAATTAATATTTGGTACTGAAGTAAATGGAAAACACCAAGGGGGAGGAGATCCTCCTTTCTACATTAGCTTGACTATTCATGATAAGATTTTACATAATGCTATGCTAGACTCACTAGCTTCACATAATTTAATGCCAAAATCCATTATGGAAACCTTGAATTTAGACATCACTAGACCTTATAAAGATATTTTCTCATTTGATTCCAATAAAGTGAAATGTCTAGGCTTAATTAAATATTTATGTGTCACTTTAGTTCAATACCCTAGAAAAATCATAGTCATGGATATTGTAGTAGCTGATATCCCTCCTAAATATGGAATGTTTTTATCTCACTTGTGGGGAGGAAAACTACAGGGATATCTACAATTAGACATGTCTTATGCCACTATTTCAGTATTTGGCCAACCCAAGAAAATTTACAGAGAGACATTAATGAAGTACATGGTTAGTAGTGTAGAAAGACCTCGAAATTTTCCCATTTATTCTACACCTACTGATATGGACTCTTTCATTTTATGTAATTTTGAAACTTGTATAGAGAACAATACAGAATTAAAACAGAAAGAGAAATACCCAGACAGTGAAAACATATTTCATGAATCAATGTGGCACCTAGATTTTGATGGATCAGTGAATAAATTAGGAGCAAGAGCCGGATTTTGGATTAAAAATATGGAAAACAACCATTCTGAAGGTCATGCCTGTAGATTAAACTTCAAATGTACAAACGACATGGTAGAGTATGAAGCTCTGATTTTAGGATTGCAGATTTTTAGAAATTTAGGAGGCAAAAGAGTTTCTATCATGGGAGACTCTAATTTAATTGTAAAATAGATTAGAGGATAATATTTTGTGTATAATCCTATATTAAGACAATATAGAGAAACAATTTTAGATCTGATGAAAGAATTTCTTGAGTGTGACTTTGCTGTAATTCCTAGAAAAAAAAAACATAAAAGCACACAGTTTAGAAACTTTTGCTAGTACCTGTAATCTTCCTTTTCAACCAAATCATCAATATACAATAGAAGTAAAACACAGGCCTACTATACCAGGTAATCTAAAATATTGGCTGATATTTTCAGAGGATGAACAAATCTATGACTTCATGAATGCTGAGGGAAAATTTCACAGTTGTAACATAGACACAAATTGTACAATAGATGATAAAATATACAATGAGATAGATGTAAATAACTTAGATTTCACTAAACCCACTCAATTAACCCAAATAGAATTTGATAAACTAGAAAAGGTAAAGATTGAAGAATTAGCAGATGATGATTCTGACATTTTAAACCTTAAGAATAACTTTTTACCTAAAGGATTAGCCCCATTAGAAGATCTTTTTGAGTCAAATGACGTTGCAAGAAAACCAAAAATGGAACTATTAAAATCAGATATAGAAGAATACAATACAGGTACAGAACACAGGCCTAAACTCATCAAAATTTCAAAATTCCTACCTCAAGAAGAAAAAATGAAATACATAGCTCTATTTAAGGAATTTCAGGATGTATTTGTATGTAGTTATGAAGACTTAAAATATTATGACACTAGCATAATACAACACAAAATACCTATAAAATAAGATCAAAAACCTTTCAAATAGAAAATTAGAAGAGTCAATCTAGTTTTAATGCCTTTAATTGAAAAAGAGGTAAAGAGAATGTATGAAGCCCAGATAATTGCACCTATCAGATATTCTGATTGGGTTTCAAAACTAGTTCCCACTAGGAAGAAGACAAGAGAAATCAGACTTTGTGTTGATTTTTGGAATTTAAATAAAGTGTCCCTAAAAGATAACTACCCTCTCCCTAAGATGGATTATATTTTACAGAGGGTGGTTGGTTCATCCAGGATTTCATTACTTGATGGATTATTTGGGTATAACCATATTTTAGTTCAACCAGAAGACCAACCAAAGACTGCTTGTAATATTCCCAAATGGGGAAGTGGCAATACATGAACACAATAATGGAAAGAACAGTGAATAAATCAACACACCAGGATATTATTTAAATGTACAATCATCTTATTAAACATATCAGCAAATAATAGGCACAAGATCTTGAGGATCAAGTTACTCAAGCAATACAAAACAAGCCTCTACAAGCAAAATATGCCATCACATGAGAAATAGCTTCCATACAATTTCCCTGAGCTATGCCAATGCATTTTTAGGGCATAAAATGCTTCATAAATATAGATCAATGTAGATATGATTTTATATATCTCAAATAATGCTAGGAGTGAAGATCTAACCTCCTAGACACCTTTCCAAGAGAACCTAGGAAGGGTTTCAGGAAATATACCCAAATACAAATAGTGATCTATAGCCCTAGGGTTGAACTATCACTGCAATTGAAGCTCCTGAAATAGAAGGTTGAAAATAATATGGATATGATGTAGATATCCTCCAAATTTATCCTCCAATGAAAGGTTGAACCCTTCACCTAACATAAAACACTCTAAAAGAGCCAATAGATCCGCCTATGAAGCTGCCCTCCAAAATAACGCAATTCTAGACTGAAACTGCGCTGTAAATGATGGGAATAGGTTGGAATACTGCCAAAGATTTTAAATGTGCTCATAATCCCTCCTTTTTGATCCTCCAATAGAAGGAATCCTTACTCCTATGACAAACTAGCTCAGAAAGTAGGTTTCTCAGCCATCCACTGTAACACCCTGCAACACAACACAAATCTAAACAGAACAGTAATGTAGCTGAAGACTGAAGCTCGGCCATAATGACGGATATGTGGAATTGATAGATCAATACTCTCCCAAGAGGCCTCTCAAGTAAAGAGGTGGGATTCCCGACTAGGAACATCCTATGCTAAACAACACCACCAATCTTAGCTAAACAACTGAAGAGAGAAAAAGTCTAAACAAACATATCAAAATAATAATCATTAGCTAACTCCATATGGCTGAAATCCTCTTCCTTATAAAAAATGTGAGCCTTCTCACCCTAGGTCCCACTCATTAGGGTTTCCACCATCATGCAATTAATATCCCTCCAAAACTGCGTTGTCCCATCATTAATGTCACTCCTCCATAACAATGCTGTTTGATTTGGTCAAAGTTGGCCTAATAAACATGCTCCAACCCCTTTTCACACCTAAGGGTCTTCAATACAACTTTTATATGACCTCCATTCACACTAGGAGTGTCTTTTATTCCTCCTAAGGATATTTATGGGTCTCCATACCCTCTTATTCTTCTATCTAAGAGTAGAATTAAAATTTAATATTCCAATTAGTTGTGTGCTAATTTAGGAATATTACAGTCCTCCCCTCCCAAATTTTTCTTGTCCTCAAGCAACTGTAATGATATAATTGAAGAGCCTCTCCTCTTCCCCCTGTAGCATCTCCATGTGATGAGCTCCTCCAATGAACAAGATGTTGTCTTATCAATAAGTTTCCAAGTTTCTCCTCCCAAGTGTATAAGTATGCCTTTGGTGAAAATTCCAAATGGCTCTCCTTCTGAACAAGTGGAATATCCATGGAAGCAACTATATGTGGTCTAGAGGCCTTCTTGAGGCATGGAATCTGAAATATATTTGGAATTATCATTCCCATGTGAAGCCTCCATCCCTAAGCTATCATCCACAAAAAGTGAGTCACCCACCAACGTGGTAACTCCTGAAACATCTCCTCCACCTTATTCTCTTGCAAAGAAGGTGGGCTGCATAGCTGAATATGATGGATAAAATTTTCCATCCCATGTTGTCTCCCTCTCCACTTATGATAAGTGTAGAGCTTCTGCTGAATATGGGCTGCAATAATGTTGCCTTCATGGAGCAAAAGGGCAATAGGATCCTCAAAGATCCATTCTTTGGTTCTTGCCCAAATCATCCCATAAAAAATGAATATGACATTATCATCATATGGAATCCAAATAAGAGAAATATTGAAGGTTTTACATAGTCCTGGAAGGTAACCACAGTTTCTCAAGTAGTTACAATGCATTTTTACCAACTGCAGTTTCAGAATATGATGTGGCAAGTTGTCTTCAAACAATTTGCTAGTTGTGCATGTCATCTCATCTACTAGTAAATAGTAAATGGCATTGTATATCAACTGAGCATACAGGAAATAGTACAATTCTTGCCCAAATCCATACAAGAAATGGCTATCACCATCACATATGTTGGTCCCAAAATGACCATGAAGCCCAGAGAGATGCTTGCCCTCTTGTGGAGCAATGCACTATATAGTGATGGTAAAAAAATGAAAATACAGTGTTAGATAATCAATAATTGCAAAAACATCATCCTTACCATGTATTGAGCGCAAGATGATAATAAGTTCAAGGAATAAGCCCCCCATAGTTGTAGGACATACTCCTATGAAGAGGAATGAACTATGTGCTACATGAACATTTTTCTCCTTATGCTTGGAAATCCAAGTTAAGAAGATCATATCATGGTAATAGATAGCTCCATCCACTACTCCATCACTCTCATCTCCTACTTGTCCTTCAAGTGCATCATATGTGAAGTGTTCCTGGGAACACTCCATCAAAAAATCCAAGCTCCCAAGTGACAACATTGTTGGCCTTTGTGACAAGGCTCCTCTCATCTCATAGCTCCATCCTTTGACATCCCACATGTCAAATCCATCAATCATAATGTTTCTATATATGGGAGATTTCTTCCAAAGTGGAAGTACCTCTTGCTCCTCCAAGGTTAAGGAGTAGCCCCTTTGCACCATGATAGTGCCATCTCCTACTCCTGAAACATCATGAAAATTATGGGAGAAAATCATCCCATACTCTCTCAAGAACCTCCAAAGCAACAAAAACTCGTGTTGCCTCCCCACACCATCACCATATAAACTATGGAGCAACAACATGATGGTTGACATGAAAGATATCACATCACTCCAATATACCCAAACTCCTTGCTGCAATATGATGTAGGTGCCATGCCAAGTTCCCTCCATCAACCTACTCTTTGAAATAGGATATGTCATATGATGACCAAAATCTTTCAAGAGTAACCAATGCAGTCTTGCCTCTTGCTGCCCAATTTCATAAATATGCAAGTGGCTTCCCAACCCTTTTCTCATCAACATCACCCACCCAACCAATGGTGAGTGTCTATCATATTGTCCAAAATTGGCATCCCTCCAATGGAGAATACCATCCTCCCAAATCATATTTATGTCTTTGCATTTCATGGGATGTTGAAATGCAATCTGCTGGAGATCTCCAAATGAAGACCACTCCTCAATGACCAAGTTGATCCCATAAGGATCCAAATATTTTGAAGGTAAAATATTCTTATTGAGCAATGAAGTGCTCATCAAGAAAGACCCATCATAAAAATGGAAGATAAGATGCTTCTCATCTACCATCTTCCTATCCCCTGCTATACATGTAGAAAGGTAATTGGAAGTATCCAATAATGGTTGGGCCCCCAAGACATCACTGTTGTTCAATAACAGTGCTACTAATCTCCATAATGGTGCATCTGCTATCTTAAGATCATTTTTAATGATGAACACATAATTTTTCATGGCATGGTTCAAGACAATACTGTTACACCATTTTTTGGTCATCTACCCTGTTACTATTAGATGGACTTAAGTACACCATGTAAGACCAATTTTACCCTAAGTAAAATTTCTTTCACTATGAAAAATAACTTACTAAACCACCTTTATTAATTTGTTTATGGTCTAAAAAGGAAACCCCATGAAGAAATATTAAATAAATTTACATTTGTTTTATTTTCCTCAAGGAATAATTAGTTAAACAACAGTTTAATTAATATTCCTGGTCATATTTAACCCAAAACAGGAAAATTAATTAGATAAATAATTATTTATCTTATTATTTTCTAGGAATAATTATTTAAACCTTATTTAAATAATATTCCTTGTTAAATTTGACTAAATCAGTCATTAATAGTTAAATAAATCATTATTTATTTAATTATTACTCAACCACATCCTTAAAATAATAAATAAATCATTTATTTATTTATTAATTACAAATAAAGGGATTTGACCCAAGTCAAATTCCTTTTCCCTCCAACAAAAATAATAAAATATTCCATAAAATTTGGATCTTGATTTAGTTAATAATATTTTAATTATGCACCAATATCTAGACTAACTCAATATTTTGTTATAAATAGAAGGGGTTTTCCATTCATTCACTACCTTTTGTTGCCTAAAGATCACTCTGGATCTATACTTTTGGTCTGACTTTGATCCACCATCATTGCCATATTTTTCTATCTTTTGCTTGTGAGCTCCCTTTGAGTTCCATTTTTGTCTAGGTTTTCTACACCATTAAGAGAGAGGAATTTTAGATCTGAAGTGCTGAGGACTTACAAGAACCCATCCCATTGAGGAGAACTGGTAACATCCTTCTATGTTTTCCTCCCAGGCGCCCTTAATATAAAATTCATTCAACATATTCTTATCTTGTCTATTGGATGCATGGAGTAAATCTCGTTTTTATTTACTGCTTAATGTCTTTTGATGCATAGATCTAGATTTTTGCATCATTTATCTTGATCACTTAATTGCAGATTTGAAGATATTGGAAGCCATCTTTGTTGTTAGGGATGTTTTTTATGCACAGCTAAAGTGGTCTTTTTTCGTACACTTGCAATTAAGATTCATACTAACAAATACTCATCCCATCATCCAAGAATATACACTCCAACCCCAAGTGTTGTGTGCAGCTCAATAATGATACACTAGGATGACTATATATCTTCTCCTTGAAAAAATCAAGGCTGCTCAGCGCAGTGATAATCTGCTATTCCAAATCAGCAATGTACTTTAACCTTAGGTCATGCAATGGTACATTCCCACAATCCTCCATATGATATGTTGAAGTAACAGAAAATGGAAACATGTGCATACCTTGATATAGCTTGGGAACATCTTGTATTGTTACAAGGGTTCTTGCATTAGCACTGGTACAAGTCTCCTCCTCCTCATGCATCTCCAGAATAGTGCATGGGACTCTAAATTTCAAGAGATCAAGACCACTTTGCAAGGGTACAAGTGTTCTTTCTTCTGATGCAAGTGCTCCTACAACAATTGGTGGTGAAAGCTTCTTCTCCTCTAATTCCTTCTTGTCAAACTTCTTGATCAATGTAATGTTCCTAATTAGCCCAAGCTAATAGGAATATTTAAATTTTGTTTTATTTTCTATTTATGAATAAATGACTAAAGGGGGACATGTAAAACTCCTTAGATCAATGAATAAATCTATGCTCAATGTGAAAAAATCTATATCTGAGCCATTTACATAAAATCCATTTTCATGTGAAACAGGTTTGAGCTATTTGACTGGGTCAATAGGACCAAATCTACAGTGTTGTCTAGGTTCAATGTATCTCCTAAAGGGACAACGTAGTTCTAGAAGGAGGACCTCATGTGAAAGGGGTTAAGTGATTCAAGGTGGTTTAGGGTTTTGCACATGCTCATCTTATAAAAGGAAGGAGGAAGCTTAAGGAAAAGGTTGTTGAATGTATTTGATCTTCAGGAATTTGTCTGCTTAGACAAATTCTAGTTCTCTGGGCTATTTAGCAAGAGACTAGTGAGAATCTCATATTGGGGAATTATCCATCCTTCCATTGAGTAGCTCTTAGAGGATTTGTGCTACTTCTCCAATATATGGCATATGGCCAAGCTCCATCTCTCTTTGGCAGCGTAAATCCAGTGAGGGTTTCATTTTCTAAGTGAGCTGCAGCAAGTGGAACTCTAGATCTGCAAGATCTAGCTTATATTGGAACCTCTTCTCAGTGAGTGTGTCTTTTAAACTCCTGGAAGAGTGCATCCACAGCTTGTGCTTCAGTATTAGATATTGGCATCAGGGAAAAGTGTATATTATCAGAAACAACAAAGTTCCTCTCCCTGGACTGTGTAATTCTTTAGGAGCAGAGTTGCAGGCGTTTTGGAGTTCTCCTGGAGGAGAGATCTCTAGTGGAAAGGATCCTTCCTTTCACTGTATTGATCCATGTATTTGCCAAACTATCCATGTAACCTTCAGATCTGATTCATTTTCTGATGTATTTACTGCAGAATTTCTGAATACTACTGCAGAACTATGACTTAGATCTCAGATCTAATCACTGTTGTTGATCATTTGCTGAGATCCCCAAAGGGAGTGTAATAAAGAGTCTATTTGGCTTTTTGATCTGTTATAGATATATGTTTTCATGTACCCATTTGTTTCAGATATATAACTGAATAATAAGAATCTTCAGCCTCCTAAAAATGACGATGTCCATCTTTTCTGTCTCATTCCATGGTTGCAACACCTCATTTTGAGGCCTTTCTTCATGTAAATCTATGTTTTTCCTAATGTAAATAATTTGAGTCATATTATAAGTTTCCATACTGATGTTACAAAATTATTTCAGATAAAACCTTCAGAAATTACGCTATCCATGCTTCAAAAAATTTCTGCATAATCTAAGCCATGGGAAATCAGGGTTTTCTAGCCTAGTTAGGAAAGGAGGAAATGTTTAACATAGAAAAAAGCCTTTTTTTTTTTCTGAAATTTGACATGGGAGTCCCTAATAACCATATCTATCATATTCAACTACTTAAACCTCTTATTTTTATGCATATTTCAGAATGCACTCATTTTAGGGCATGAAAAGTTGTTTTTCTTCACCTTTTTGAGAACAAAAGTTGATTAAAGGTTGCTGCAGCACTTGGAACTAGTTGCTGAGTGTTTCTTAACACATTTAATGGTATATAAAGCATATATACCTAAAAAATGTGTTTTTCAGGCATGTCTTGTTGAGAAATCCCTTTTGGGAACATTACAGTGGTATCAGAGCAAGATCTTTGGCTCAGCCTGTGGCTTCAAGCCAAAGTGTTGTAGAGCAAGGAGCAAGGTAAAAATTCTGAAGAAGATGAGTTTTACCTCATCATATTCCAGATCCATTAAGAGCCTCTTCAAGGAGGGTAGACAGACAAAGGAGAAAGAAGAAGAAAATGAAACTCCTAGAGGGTTTCAAGGAGAATAAAGTTGTAGTGAGACCTATAGAAGGTTTCAAGAAGGAGAGGAAGACCCATGCACTTCCTAACCTCACAAAGAAGATGCATTGTATATAAAAAACAAGAGCATGGCTCCACCACTTGGAAGAATGACAGAAGAGGAAATCTCCTTGCTCCTTTTCCAGACCATGAAGGGTATTGAAGAAGATCTCAAGGAGATTGAAAGGGTGGAGATTTGTACCAGCGCTGACACAACCTTGGAGGAGAAGAATTCATGTTGAGTAATGGAGGAAGACTACATAGTTGCAGAAGAAGCTTTTGCTTCTACATCTCACCAAGGTATGATTAAAAATCCATCTGTTGTCATCTTAGCACATTGCATGAAGAGATCTACATTTCTGTATGTTGCTGATTTAGAGCAACAAAGTTGCACTGTGTTGTGAAAGAGCAGTAAAGAAGAGAGGAAACACCATTCCTCATGGGGGCATTCAAATTGTAGCTTCATTCATGAAGCAATGGAGGAAGAAATGATGAATGGTAGACATCTTGAAGTGAGAAACCTTTTCTCCTTTCTAGATGCCTCTTTCTTAATGAGCACTCCCCAACTCAAAGAGAAACTTCTACCTGTAGAAGATCCAGAACCTCAATGTTTTTGGAAGGACATAGATGAGAGGTATTTTCTTGAAAATATCAGAGGGATTTCATTTCAAAAGCCCTTGAAATGTAGAAGGTGTAAAACCATGAGGACACAAAGAGGAGATGGGGAAGAGGGCCAGCCTCATTCCTATCCATTGCAGAAGGTTGAAACACCTAGGAAGGTGCTTGGATTGCGCAGTGGAAGCATGGAGGGTCTTCTTTAATCATGTATTCAGTCATCTCTCGTTAAGGAGGTCTCATTATATGAAGATTATGGCACCATCATTGGGCAGCATGTGTCATCACTATCAAAGGATGAGACCCTGAAGATTGCAGAAGGCAAAGAGGAGGGAAAGCTTCGCATGGTAAGAAACATTTGTCCCTCTTTATTTCAGCATAATAATGCAAAAGGAAGGAAAAGTGATCTATTCAAGAAAATCAAGGACACATCAGTCCATACATCCTTCCATGATCTATGCCTTAATGTCTCCTTACTTAAAGGAATTCCATCAAGGAGTTCCCATGATGAGTAGAAGAGCAAAGTGTTCCCTCAACCTTGTGCATCAATGTCATCTCTTTCTAAGAGGGAAGCCAACACAACATAGGAGACTTAGGGTAAGATGCATGCTTATGTAAATCACATCTTGTTTCATGATTGCATGTATTCTCTTACTGTACATTTGCAGGCCATAACTCCCAAAGGGAGTGTTTTACCTTAAAAGCTTCATGGCCAACTATGGGCCAAGATTATTTTCAAATATGGCCACTCCCTTGATGGGCTAAGGGAGGTGTTACAACATGATGGGTGCTTCCCTAAGGCACCAAATATACATTTCACTTTCAGCCATGGTGAAATTATAAGAGTAGAAATTAAGTGGCATGCAAACCACTTACCACACCTAGATCTGAAGTAGGGAGGAGATCCCCTATGCTGGTTCCTATTGGGTGAGTTTGGGTACCACCCAAGGTTTTTTAATTTCTTGTCTTATGCCTTGTATTTCAAGAAAAGAATGCATAAGAAGGAGGCATGTTTTTTTTGGTTGATGAGGAGAGAGTATGGACACCCCATGATGAATTCCATGTCCATACATCTACTTGTATCCATGATGTATGTACATGTACTTCTATTTAGAATGAATATCAAATCATTTATGTACTTTGGGTTGGGAGAAGATGCAACCTTCTCATGGGATGGCATAAGGGAGCATGTTTATATCATGATGTTAATGATGCTCCAATATTTGTTGTAAACATGAGAGGAGGAAAGGTAAAAAGGGTGAATGTATCCATTGGGAATGCAATCTCCCAGATTCATTTCTATTTCAAGAAGAGGATATAACCTTATATGGCTGTTGCATTATATCTTGTGTTTTATTATGCAAAAGTTCATGTATTGGGCTTATGTCATGGGAAGGGCTCTCTCACAAGGGAGAACTTGGAGCAAGACATGTGTTGCTTGAATCATGTTCAACCAACACCTATTATCCTCCATTATTTCCAAGCTTTGAAGAAGCTTATGGCAGCAAAGAGGTGGTGGGATGGCCACTTATTGTATCATGATTTGAGGTAGATAGAGGATGGACAAAGCCGGTCTCAAAGGAGGGACATGGGTCACCATCCAATGACACTTAGTCCATATTTCTGTTGGAGAACCTATGGTAAAAATGATTTTTTCACTCTATGCATAGGAGGTTGGGCAAGAAAGCTCACTAGAATCCATGAAGAGAATCATGAAGGTCCAAGCTCCTCTTGGCTTCATGAGAACTACATTTTTGCAGCCCAGGATCAACAGCTCCACATCCATCATCAATGGGAAGAGGGGCAGCGTTATTTGAGTATATTTATCTCCCATTTCCAGCCTTATAGCCCCTACGAAATGCACATGATGGGGATTAATGATTGTTTCTATGAGCTATCAATAATAGCTCCTCTTATTTGGATGATAGAATGGAGAGTAAAGGCTCTTAAAGGGGTTGAAGTACCCTATATTTACAATCTCTCATGCCTTGAGAATACCAATGGACAACTTGTAATTCTTCCTTTGTATCTCCCAATTCTTCATGATGACAGCTATATGGTTCATTCCGGGGAGGAGACAATTCCATTGGAGATTTTGCAGCACTCACCTTGTCAGTTTCTTGAGGAAAAGAAACACTTTTGGAGGGGAGGATTGTAATGTTCCTAATTAGTCCAAGCTAATAGAAATATTTAAATTTTGTTTTATTTTCCATTTATGAATAAATGACTAATGGAGGACATGTAAAACTCCTTAGATCAATGAATAAATCAATGCTCAATGTGAACAAAGCTATATCTGAGCCATTTACATAAAATCCACTTGCATGTGAAACAAGTTTGAGCTATTTGACTGGGTCAACAGGACCAAATCTATAGCGTTGTCTAGGTTTAATGTATCTCCTAAAGGGACAACGCAGTTCTAGAAGGAGGACCTCATGTGAAATTGGTTAAGTGATTCAAGGTGGCTTAGGGTTTTTCACATCCTCATCTTATAAAATGAAGGAGGAGGCTCAAGGAAAAGGTTGTTGAATGTATTTGATCTTCAGGAATTTTTCTGCTTAGACAAATTCTAGTTCTCTGAGCTGTTTAGAAAGAGACTAGTGAGGATCTCCTATTGGGGAATTCTCCATCCTTCCATTGAGTAGCTCTTGGAGTATTTGAGCTACTTCTCCACTATATGGAATATGTCCAAGCTCCATCTCTCTTTGGCAGCATAAATCCAGTGAGGGTTTCATTGTCTAAGTGAGTTGTAGCAAGTGGAACTCTAGATTTGCAAGATCTAGTTTATATTGGAACCTCTTCTCAATGAGTGTGTCTTTTAACCTCCCGAAAGAGTGCATCCACAGCTTGTGCTTCAGTATCAGATATTGGCATCAGGCCAAAGTGTATATTATCATAAACAGTGTAGTTCCTCTCCCTAGACTACGTAATTCTTGAGGAGCAGAGTTGCAGGGGTTTTGGAGTTCTCCTGGAGGAGAGATCTCTAGTGGAATGGATCCTTCTTTTCACTGTGGTGATCCATGGATTGGCCAACCAATCCATGTACCCTTCATATCTAATTCATTTTTTGATGTATTTACTGTAGAATTTTGGAATACTGCTGCAGAACTGTGACTTAGATCTCAGTTCTACTCACTGTTGTTGATCATTTGCTGAGATCCTCAAGGGGAGTGTAATAAAGAGCCTATTTGGATTTATGATCTATTATAGATATATGTTTTCATGTACCCATTTGTTGCATATCTTTAACTGAATAATAAGAAGCTTCAGCCTCCTAAAAATCACGTTGTCCAGCTCTTATGTCTCATTCCATGGTTGTGGCACCTCATTTTGAGGCCTTTCTTCATGTAAATATTTGTTTTTCCTAATGTAAATCATTTGATTCATATTCTAAGTTTCCATACTGATGTTCCAGCATTATTTCAGCTAAAACCTTCAGAAATTACGCTATCCATGCTTCAACAAATTTCTGCATAATCTAAGCCATGGGAAATCAGGGTTTTCTAGCCTAGTTAGGAAAGGAGGAATTTTTTAACATAGAAAAACGCATTTTTTTTTTTCTGAAATTTGACATGGGAGTCCCTCATAACCCTATATATTAGATCCAACCACTTTATCCTCTTATTTTTACACATATTTCAGAGTGCACTCATTTTAGGGCATGAAAAGCTGCTTTTCCTCACCTTTTTTAGAAAAAAAGTTGAGTAAAGGTTGTTGCAACACTTGGAATTGGTTTTTGAGTGGTTATTAACACATTTAATGGTAGCTGAAGCACACATCCCTGAAAAATGCAGTTTTCAGGCATGTCTTGCTGAGCAATCCCTTTTGGGAACATTACAATCAACCTTTGATTAAAAACTACATATGCAATCACTTTTGCATGAATCAAGTGGCTGAACCACCAAATGTTTGCTTAACCCTCAAATTGTAGTGTTGCAATCTCAACATCTACTTTCTCTACTACTGGATGTAGCAGGAAAAATGCATCCAACTTCTTTCCCCAAGTCCTTGCTGTGCATGTGGATGACCCATAAAAGGTAGACAATAGGAATCTATTGCCCTATTTTCTTCTATTGCTACAAGGTATCCTTTCTTATTTGATTTGAATGAACTATGGGAGAGTTAGATTCTACTTGAAAGCTCTAGGTCGAGACTTATATTTTGCAAGATACTCACTTAGAATCTCATGATCTAAGTTTCCTCCATCTTCATGCCTATTTTCTTCAAAATAAAAGGGCATAGAATGTTTCTTTGGAGCTCTATGTAATACCGTATCTTCTTTTTTCTGATAGGAAGTACATGGACCTTCCTCATTTTGAAACCCTAGTGTGGTTTCACTCTTTTTCTCCATTTTCCATTACTTGACCTCCTTGGTGAGGTCCTTCTTAGATCTGAAAAGAGATGATATAAAACTCACTCTCTCCATCATTCCGATCTCTTTCTCCTTCTTAATCTTCTGATAGCATAATGGATGAGATGCACAGGCTAAGCCAAGATTATGCTCTGATACCACTGTAATATCCCAAAATGGGGAAGCAGCAATACATGAACACAATAATTAAAAGAACAGTGAATAAATCAAAACACCATGATATGAGACAAATGTACATCCATCTTATTAAACATATTAGCAAATAATAGGCACAAGATCTTGAGGATCAAGTTACTCAAGAAATACAAAACAAGCCTCTACAAGAAAAATATACCATCACATAAGAAATAGCTGCCATAAAATTTCCCTAAGCTATGAAAGCATAGTTTTAGGGCATAAAATACTGCATAAGGATACATCAATGTAGATTTGCTATTATATAGCTCAAATAATGCTAGGATTGAAGATCTAACCTCCTAGACACCTTTCCAAGAGAACCCGAGAAGGGTTTCCAGAAATATACCTAAATACAAATGGTGATCTACAGCCCTAGGGCTAAATTATCATAGCAACTAAAGCTCCTGAAATAGCAGGCTAAAAATAATATGGATATGATGTAGATCTCCTCCAAATTTATCCTCTAATGAAAGGTTGAACCCTTCACCTAACATAAAACAATCTAAAAGAGCCAATAGATCCTCCTTTGAAGCTTCCCTCCAAAATAATGCAATTCTAGACTGAAAATGTGTTGTAAATGATGGGAATAGGTTGGCTTGGTGCCAAAGATCTCAAATGTGCTCATAATCCCTCCTTGCTAATCCTCCAAGAAAGGAATCCTTCCTCCTATGAAAAACTAGCTCAAAAAGTGGGTTTCTCAACCCTCCACTACAACACCCTGTAACACAACACAAATCTGAATAGAAACTGCACTGTAGCTGAAGACTGAAGCTTGGCCAGAATGACAGATATGTCGAATTGATCGATCAATACTCTCCCCAGAGGCCTCTCAAGGAAAGAGGTGGGATTCTTGATTGGGAACACCCTGTACTAAACCACACCACCAATCTTAGCTAAACAATCGAAGAGAGCAAAATTCTAAACAAACATATCAAAATAATAATCATAAGTGTTGGGGTTCCCATGTTTTGGCCAGATTGGCAAGACCAAAAGATGAGACAACATCTGAACCACTTTCAGATCTCAGGATCTAGCTCTCCTGGGTCCAGAGAGGGATCTCTCTATATGAGCAAAGGGTTTATGTCTATGAAGCTCAAATGTTATGATTTTAGGCTAGTTATAAAGCTCGGGGATTGTTTGTTTGATTGTTTTTTTGGTTGCTGGTTATCAGGAAAGAAGGATTCAATGTAAGACCAGGATGAGCAAAGAGGGATAAGGCAGAGGTGAAATATTCCAGGAAGTATTCAGAACCATTGGGCAATGGAGTCAGGAAAGGATTTGCTTGCTAGTAAATAGCCAGGCTTTCATTTGGGCTGGTCATCCGAAACTTAGGATCTTTCAAGATGATTATGGTGTGGAGAGTAGGAGGGGAGGAGATAACATGGATTTCAGAGCACAAAGTTACAGATCAACAAGTCGCACAAGGATCCTAGTGGATAGGGCTAACACTAATCCCCAGTGTTCCCAAATCTTCCAACTAAATCTATAACAAGAAAGCATCTAAGAACTGAATTCATTCAATTCATACATCAGAGAGCAGGAAATATCATCCACTACACTGTTTAAACCAAGTGAAAACATTCCTTAGATAATACATTCAGAAGAGAAACAAAAAGGGCAAGGAGAGCAGAAACATAGGGTACCTAACAAGGGTAAATCCTATGCCAATATTCTGATGCAAGCTAGTAGAAGTGAAATGAAATGAATGTAAACACAGAGATAGGAAAACATCACCGCTGCTTCAGATCAGGATCCAACGAAATGTGCTTGTCATATTAAATAACAATACCGATCAAGTACAAAATTTCCAATAGCTAAATACTCAGGCTGAAAACATATCCTCCAACCTATCTTACAATCTTTACACAGAGACTGTGTCTCAAAAGAAACTACTAGCATCTCTCTGATAATTGATCAACAACCATTACAATGAGTTTCTTCATGAATTAATAGCTCCCGAGGAGCGGAGGAGGTAGGTGGAAAACTAAATGCAACATTAAATTTCTAGAAAGAAAGAGGGTCGAAGCCCATTCTGCTTTAAATCCTAAGCATTCAATTCCTGTCATTTTTAGATGAAATAGTGGTCTTCTTCAGGCCACTGCTTCTTCTGGATATGACTTTGATGTATTCCGGCTGCAGTACTCCGTGGTACATTTGGTGAAATAACAAAGGAAAAATAAGAAACAGTGAGGTCTGCCCTATTCGTACAACAAATGCTTCTGATCATGTAGGAATGCTGTTGGGTAGGAAACTTCAGGAACACGATGTATAATAAAAAATGCATGGGCACTTTTTCCTCTGATGAAGAAAAACATTCCGCTGCTATAGAAAAACCCTGGTGGTACGGTTTCCCATGCATTAAACTTCTGATTGATCTTCGAGGTTTTCAAGCTGGTACCTTGCCTCTAAAAAACTGGATTAAGCCTTTGAAATCTCCAATTTAATGCTTTAATTCTTTGATTCCCTCGCTGATTTCCCTTTGCCGCTCCCACAAACACCTCTGACTATGAACTCTCTGTTTTTAATGGCTCCAATGAATATTGACAGAGCTTTAACCCTGTCCTTTGCTTTTATTCACATCAAACGCTTCCCTGGGCCTTTCCTTCATTAAATGTATCTCTGTATATGACCTGTTCTGCAATTTTTTCCACTGTGACAGAGATAACGAGCCATAACGGTTTTCCCCACTTGAAACCCTGCAAAACAACAAACTTGTCAAGAAATCCATGGGCGGGAATGATGGAGGCAGTGTGGATGGAGGAAATGGCCGTGCGGGTGATGAAATGGAGGAGAAATCGCAGAGAAATGGCGAAAAATGCACAGGTGGAGGTTGGCGGTCTGCGGAACAAAATACGAAGGAAAATCCTTAAAAACACGAAATTTTGACAAATATATGCGATGCATGGGATGATGTACGATGGGTGCACGTGGGGGGGTGATGTGGCAAGACGAGGACCGGGAATGGTGAAAAGTCAACAGTGGGGGAAACAAATCCGGGCCGTCGATCTCAAAGGAAATCAACGACTAACAGCGCAGTGGGGGGCGACGGTGGTGGGCCAGGGGTACGACGATCGGGAGTTAAACTACGCGCGGCTTCGAGGAGCGGCAACCGTTGGATGAGCTGCTCCAGATCTGACGGACAATATGAATATCGCTGGGCATCCTGAGTCGAAATTTAATGCGCGATGGACCAGTGGTTTTGAAACCGTACAGGAGCCACGCGTCAATCGCTGTATGGAATCGCTGGGCCATTGGGAAAAACCGCCCACCGCGCAAATGCGGTGCGATAGAAACCACCGAGTTTGGAACAGTGCATGGGGACCACCGGCGCGGGCGCGTTGTGGACCGTCAGCTCAATGTGCGAATGGACGGCAACGGCAGGATCTGGGGAACGAACGGGGGAAACGCGAAAGGTTGCGGGGTCAACGATCACCATCCGATCAACAAGATCAACGGTCGATGTTGCACCTGATACACATTGGAGATAGGTGCTTTTCGGTGCTAGCGGGTCGTTCTGGCGTTGGATCACGTGGAGGAAGAGGTGCCGGGGCTACGCCGAAGGGGGCTGGGACCTATTATATGGTCCGAAAGTGGGTTTTTTGCCATTTTTAATGCATTTTAAGGCCCGAGGGGGGTAATGATAGAGTGACAGAAGGGAATTTTGAGGAAACCAAGGGTAAGGGTAGGATTCAAAGGGGAATTTGGGGAAAAAATGGGATGGAAAGGGGATTCTGTGCAGGGGAAGAGAGAGGCAACATGGGGAGTTCTACAGAGGGGAATTTATCAAAGGCAAAGTCATAGGAGACCTCAAGGATGATGTGTCTTCGGGGAGATGCATTCCTTGAGGGCCTCAAAAACAAAATTAGCCCCCTGCTTTGCTTCGTAAAAAATTTATGGGGGGCTAACAATGGCTCCACATGGGGATGGCTTCTTCTTGAAGGAGTCAAGAATTCAGAGAATAGATCTTTGGAGTAGGCCAGTGGCGCCCTGCTGCTTGTCACATCCTTTTCTTTCTTCGATCAGCTGCCACAATATGAAATCATCACATCAGCAGAAAAAAATTTCTTCCACAAACTACCTACCCACGCTACAGTCATACAATATTTTCTTCTTCCAGGGTGCATTTGAGCTAGTAGGCCCTTTACATTTTTTATTTTTTCAAACAAACAATAAACCTATTCTAAATCTACACTTATTACTCCATGAGACTAGATTAAACTATTGGTCTCTTATGTTTCTCTACCTAATCTAATATCTGCTGGGATTAAACTGTCCAGCAGATTTCTTCTCTACATTCTAAGACAGAAATTGAAAAACAGCCAAGCCAGGATTAGACTGTCTGGCTTGCTGTGGACCATGGCATAAAGAAAATTGCGCATGGACAGAAGCTTGCAAAACTCTGGAAACAAAAATTGAAGGCTTGAAATCTGGAACTTGTAGCATCCTTCCTTTCTTTTTGTGACTCAAGTTTTGAGCATGTTAGAGTCACTTCCTTTCTTTGTTTCAGCTCTGGTTTTGGGCATGTTAGAGCTGATTCTTCTTTTTCCCTTGCTGGTCTAGATTTTTGGCATGTCAAGACCAGCTGTTTTACTTTCTTTGGCTCAGGTTTTGAGTTTATTAGAGCCACTCTTTTGCATATCAGAGGTCCATGTTTTAAGCGTGTTTGAACCTCTCTTTTTCCTCTATTCTTTTTGAAACATTTTTATTTTTCTTGAAAATAAAAAGCTGCAATGGTATGTACAATGGAAATGAAACTGGAAATTGTGGATTAGCAGAAGTAGTGTTTGAGCACCCTGCCATTGACAGGACCCCCAAACAGCTCTGTACCATCTAGTTATTGTAAGAAGAAAGCATTTGGACCCATAGTGGCCTGGATGAGGTATGGACCTTGCCACAAACTGTCAAATTTGTTGTGCTTTCCTTTATCCTCTCTTCTCGAATCCCACTTCAAAACCTTATCTCAAACTTTGATATCAGCAGCTTTAGTTCTTTTGTCAAAAAATTTCTTTATATTTTCCTGAACCTTCACTACTCTGTTGTAGACCTCTTCCCTTGTTTGTTGGAGATGGATTGTCTGGTTTATTCTCCTCACCATACTATCTTCTTCTGTTTGGATCTCCTGGACCAGCCTGATCACTGGTATCCCAAGGCTGGTAGGGAAAACTGCTTCTGTACCATAGACAAGCTGAAATGGTGACATGCCAATGGAATTCTTCGTTGTAAGCCTGTCAGCCCATAAAGCATGTACTAGCTTGTTATGCCATGATTTTTTGTTCTCTTCCAACAGCTTCTTGATGATGATCACTAGGCTCTTGTTTGATGATTCAGCTAATCCATTACCTTGAGGGTAATAGGCAGTGGAATGACCAAGCGCTATTTATTGATCTGAATCCTGAACATAGTGGCGACCATACTGGGGATCTGAATCATTTTATTGATACTATTGTTTGATTTATAAGCTATAGACAGAGTCTGAAGATCAGCCAGGTAGCCTTTGAAATTCTTTTGCTCTACAACTGCTTCTAACCATTTGATCAACAAAACAAGCGGGTGAAAACTGCCATTTGAGAAATGGAGAATGACGCAACAACAAATCGAGAAATCGTGCTCATAGAACCACTGTGTTTCTCTTCATACAAGCAGATTTGGGCAATAGTTCTTTAAAAAAGTTAATTGGGTCAGTTGGATAAAACCCATGTTAGGATTTTCCAGATTCATCTTCATTTGCTCAGAATCTCAACCGAAAAATTGTCACTCCTTATTCCAGCGCATTTCTGAGTTGGCACTTTTAATGATCAAATCTTCAATCTGGAAATTACCTTGGAGGCTAAAAATGGTGAATAATGTTACAGCTGATTTATTAAAACTATCATTGATAAAATCATTCATAATCATCAATTTATTAGAAATAAAGAAGAATAAATAATATTCATTCATAAGAGCATAAATCATTATAAAATGGATTTAAATAATAAATTATAATAAATGACATGATGAAGAATGGTAGAAATGGGTGGAATAAAGCGTTCACCATTGATAATAATGGCATATTACTTGCCTTTGATTATGGCCTCTATCAACTTAGTGAAATAGTCTGTGGCTGTTAGGATCCATTTGTGTTGAGCAGAAGAAGCAGGGTGAATCTCCCCTATAAAATCTAGGCCCCATTGCAGAAAGGGACCTTCAACAGCGATGGGTTGTAGGGGTAAAGGGAGGAGTTTTCTTTTGCCTTCAAATATCTGGCATTTGTGGCAGACAACTATCATTTTATGGACATCATTGAAGAGTGTGGGCCAATAGTAGCCAGCTCTGAGTATTTTTTTGGTAGTGGCTTTCCAACTCAGGTGGTCTCCACATTCTCTAGCATGGAATTCTTGTTTAACCCTCTCTGCCTCATCTTCAGGCAAACATTTAAGCAATAGGCCATTAGGATTCTTCTAGTATACGTTCTCATTCAAAATGCAGTAATTTCTGCGTTTTAGCTTCAAGAATCTGGCCTTGGTCTTTGATAGTCTGGGAGGGGCATTGAGGTGGGTAAGCACATACAAAATGTCGGAATACCAAGGAGAGCTCTGAAACGTTTCCTCAACAGTGGGATCAGGCAACTCTTGTTGCTCATCCAAGGTATTCATCATGTTAATGTCTAGGGCTTGTAAGTTTGATTCAACCATTAATTTAGCTAAACCCTGGCCTTTAATCAGTTTGGTGGGCTTTATCTCAAGGTCATACTCTAAGATCACAACTATCCATTTGCCCCTTTTCCCATCTGGGTCCTAGGATAGTATATCTTTGACTATGATGTTGGGCGCATAAGCTATAGTGTGGGAATGTAGTATGTACACCCTGAAGTCTTTCAAGGCCTTAATCATAACATAGGCCTGTTTCTCCATGATATTGTATTTCAAGGGTGCATCTCTGAGTGCTTTGCTAAAGAAGGCAATTGGCTGCTCCATTCCCAATGTTTTTTTCTGCAGCAAGACTGCAGCCACTGTATGCTCAGAGGCGAATGAAAAGATCAGGAAATATTTGGAGAAATCTGGGTTGATTAGGACGGGAGCTTGGGTAAGTGCAAGTTTCACGAATTCAAAATATTGTTTAGCTCTTATAGTTCATTTAAATCCTGCACCTTTCTTCAGCATGTTAGTCATGTTCCTAAGGTGTTCAGCCAAATTTGGAATAAACCTCCTAAGGAAGTTAATCTTCCCAAAGAAAGACTGTAATTCCTTGATGTTTCTGGGGTGTGTGATCTATAGTATTCCCTCAACTCGTTGTGGGTCTATCCTGATTCCCTTTTCGGATATAATGTGGCCAAGGATTTTACCCTCCTGTAGCCCAAAGAAAGTCTTTTTAGGATTCAGGGACAGACCAAACCTTCTACATTTTTCGAATACTTTCCTCAGATGTTTCAGGTGTTCTTCTTCGGTCTTGGAAAAGACTGTTATGTCATCTAAGTAGATAACAATGAAGTGCCCTATCTCATCTTAAAATTCTATGTCCATCGCTCTTTGGAAGGTGGCTCCAGCGTTCATCAATCCAAAAGGCATCTTCACATACATGAAGGTACCCCATGGAGTGGTAAAATATGTTTTGAGTTGGTCTTCTGGGATCACTAAGACTTGGTTATAACCGGAGAAACCATCTAGCAGGGAGATCCTTTTAGAGCCTACTACCCTCTGAAGAATATGTTCCATTTTTGGTAGAGGGTAATTGTCCTTGAGTGAGGCTCTATTGAGATTCCTGAAATCTATACACAATCTGATTTCCCCTGTTTTCTTCCTTACAGCCATTAAGTTTGATACCCAATTAGAGAACCTTACAGGCACAATTATACCTACTTCATACATCTTCTTGATCTCTTTCTCTACTGCAGGCAATTGTTTGGGATTGATTCTGCGAAGTTTTTGCCTAAAGGGATTCTAATTTTCTTTCAAGGGTATTTTTTGCTGGATGATATTTGTGTCATAGGCCTTTAAGTCCTCATAGCTCCATGCAAACACATCAATGAATTCCTTGAAAAGGTCAATGTATTTCTTCTTCATGTTTGCAGGTAAAGACTTAGCCAGTTTAATCATTTTCCAGTGACTTCCATTTCTTCACTATCTCACAAGTATCACGATTTTGAACCGGATTTCCAGTCTGTTCATCTAAAGAATTTATTTCTATGTTACAGGGTGTTTCTTCCTCATCTGAGGATTCTTCACTTAGGCAGCTATTGTCAGATTTGGAGTCTGAATCAGAAAATTCAAACTCATTTCTGCCTACCAGAAAATCTTCAATCTGTTTATCACCTTCAAAAACCTGCCAATATTTTTCGTTATCTAGCACAGAAGGTCTGAATTTGGTCTGAATGATGATCTGTTGATCACTGGGAGTCTTGGGGTAGGAACTGGCTAGGCAAGCTAATCCGTTTGCAATGGCATTTTGACTCCTAGGGACGAACACCAGTTTATACTCAAAAAATGTTTTCAATATGTCCTCAGCATCATTCCTATACGCCCTCAGCCTAGGATGCTTGGCTGTGTATTCTCTATTAACCTGTTTAATTACTAACTCTGAGTCTCCCCTTATGGCTATCCTACGGGCCCCTATTTTCTTCAATAGATTTAGACCCAGGATTAGAGTCTCGTATTCAGCAACATTATTTATGCATTTTAAATGCAGACTACAGGCGTGTCTTTCAGAATAGTCATTTTCTGTGTTGTGTAACCATACCCCTACCCCCGTAGTCCTTTTAGTATAGGACCCGTCAAAGCTCATTTCCCATAAGGGGCTATTCTCATGATTATCATTGTTTTCTCCCCTACAGCTAGGTTCACCATTATATTGCTCTATAGGGTATGTACTGGGCTGTGGGTCGTTTTGTTCCTCGTGAAATGTATGAGTTTCAGGGATCTGGCCAGTTGGTTTTTTACGCTCTGTTTCTTGTTCACTCGAAGTTAGGTCTCCACCGCATATCCTACAGGTTTCGTTGCAGTTTTCTTCTTCGTTGTCCTTTAAATCCAGAGCAACCATTATGTTAAAGTCGATAGCTTCTGCCCCTCCGTTTGTATCTCTGTTTTGGGACTCTGGCCCTTCTAAGGATTCATCATTACAAAAGATGAAGGAGTCAAGGTTTGTATGTATAGAAAAAACAGGTGAATTTTCTGGTTTTTTGGGGCTACTGACTAGGAATTTCATCTGTGTCTCCCTAAGTTGGCCAAAGATTGGGATTGTGGCATATGAGCCATCCATCTGCATTGTACCCTGCAGCTTGGCTCCCCATGATCTTGATAATAACATGCCATACTTAGGTGGCACATCTGCCACCACAACATCCATGACCATACATTTAGCTGGGATTTGAGTTAAGCTCACACATAAGTCCTTGATCAGGCCTAGGAATTTTACTCTGCTAGAGTCGAAAGAGTATAAATCTTTGTAGGGATGAGTTATCTCTAGGCCTAACCTCTCCATGACTACCTTAGGCATTAGGTTGTGAGATGCTCCAGAATCATGCATTGCATTGTGCAGGATCTTGTCATGAATGTTGAGACTGATATAGAAAGGTGGAACTACCCCCTCCTGAAACTTCCCCTCTATCTTAGGACCAAACAAGAGGGCAGGCTGATCATCATTCAAATTGACTGAGTCACCATTCTCACCTAAGTTCAAAGCTCTCAAAATCTGGCCTTTATATACATCCTGAGTGGCCAGCTCAGAAAGTGGTACAGAGATTTTAATTCTTGCAATCTCACTTTCCAAATTGAAAGGGGACTGACTCTTTGGCATACTCATCTCTGTTTTATTTGCCACTATCTTAGTGGCTAAGTCAGTGTGCTGACTCTCATTATGTACAGTGTTTGTGACAGTTTTATTAGGAGCACTAACTGCAGTGCTAGTGCTGCTAGCTGGTTTACCTTGTGCATTAATGTTTTGGTTGTCTTTCTCTCTATTCTTTCCAGAACTCTCAACTGCTGATTTGCTACTTTCAGCAGTTGTTTTAGAAGTTTTCTCAAGCCTCTTTTTGATGGTAGTCTCAGAAGCTTTGGGTTTGGCAGTTTCTTGACTCTTTTTGCTTCTAAGCTCATACTGTTCTCTGACCTGCATCATGGCATTTTCAAATCCTAATCTGTAATCTTTCGATTCCAACCATTCCTCCTCCCAACCAGAGGGTGAGGGCTGATCTTCTTCTGAGTAACATTTATGGATTGAATCTTCTGTTTCAAACATGTTTATTGTGTTTCCCTCAGACTCTTCTATGATTCCCTCATCTTCATCAAGAAAATTATCTTAGAATGGGGGGATAACTTGTTGATCTGATTCTCTTTGTCTGTTGGGAGTGTTATTGTTTCTTCTAAAGTTTTGGTTATGGTTTTGGTTTCTATTCTGGTTACTGACTGTGACAACCATTTTTTCCATCATTTGTTGTAACCTTTCCACATTTTTAGACAACTTATCATAATTTTGGTCAGATGTGGAAGCTACATTGTCATCTCTGTATATTACCCTTCTCTTCGATTTCAATCTTGCTCTCTTTTCAATCAGATTTGCTTCTATATTCACTGCCCCTTTCTGCATGTCCTCCAATGTGTTGTATTCCTTATCCCTAAGCTCATAGGCCATGTCAACATCAAAGCCTTCAGGGTATTTTGCTAGGGCCATGCCTTATGGAGGTTTCATATGTGGAGGGAGAGCATTATAAATGCTGTTGAACCTCGTTGTGTAATCGTGAACACTCCCTCCTACGTTTCTCTTAAGGGTCATGTATTCTGCTAGGAGTTGGCGGGGATTCGACCTAGTTTCCCATTTGTTTATGAAAGTCTGATATAAGCCCGGAATATCATTGATGCTACCTGGAGGTAGGCCCTTAAACCATTTCTTCACATCACCCCCTAAGCTTTGGGCAAAGATTCTCATTTTGACTGTATCATCATCAATTTCCATGTAGTCAAAAGAATCCTCCATCTTATCTACATGTTGTTGGGTTGTGATGGACTCCTTTGCAGTGAAGTGTGGAATCTTAGACTGATAATCATTCGGTAAGGGTACTAGAGGCTGGGGTAAAACCATAGGTGCATACCAGGCTGCCATGATGATATTTTGATGTGCTATATGGGCCTGGGCAGCAGGTATATGGATTATAGGGATATTATGACCAGCAGAGGACTGATGAGTAGACCTAGGGAGACTGAGCCCCAAGTTTTGTATGAAATGTAAATCAGGAGGCGTAGATGGAGGGGTTTGTCTATTCCCAAGGTGTCTACCACTTTGCTGTTGTGAATCAGGAAACTCAGGGTCTGGCTGGTCTAAGATACTGAATGACCTAGTTCTGGATAAGTTGTTAGGTAGGTCTAGGTCAAGGTGAAAGTGTGATAGAGTCGTAAGATCTTCTGGTGCAAAATTATCTCTATGGATGTGTTTGGAAATAGTTGATCTTTTAAGTGTAGGAGCTCTCTTAAGGATGCTCTCGGGGTTATCGACTATTTCAGGTGGGTCTGGGTTAGGGTAAGCTCTTGTATGGACAGTTTTAGAAGCCAGAATGTTGTTTCTGACCAAGCAGCTTAACCCTACTTGTTACTTCTGCTGTGGTTGATGTTGTTATGGAGGCTGGTCTCCCAGTGGAGTCTAATGTGAACCAAGATAATCAGCAGGCCTGCTGATCACCAGTGGAGTCTTTGAAACGTTTATGGAATATTGGAGTCACTAGGTGGAGGGTTTAGGATGTTTTTTGGAGGGGACACTGTCCACCACAGTGCACTTGAGATGTCCTTTTCGAGGATATCTTCAAACACAGCAAACTCTAACCAGAGATTGATTGGGAGGGCATTTACCAGATATGTCACCTCTGAAAGAGTGTGAGATCTGGAGGCTACCTGGCCCTTTCCAGACTCTATCCAAGAGTATGGGAAAACACAACAAATGGTATAGAGGTTGATGTGAGAATAATATTGTTTAACTGCCAACCTAACCAGAGATTGTAGATCTTTTGAATGCTTAAGAATGTTTAAGGTGTAATGCACTCAGTTCCCCAGCGGAGTCGCCATTATGTTGGGGTTCCCATGTTTTGGCCAGATTGGCAAGACCAAAAGATGAGACAACATCAGAACCACTTTCAGACCTCAGGATCTAGCCCTCCTGGGTCCAGAGAGGGATCTCTCTATATGAGCGAAGATTTATGTCTATTGAGGCTCAAGTGTTATGATTTTAGGCTAGTTATAAGGCTCAGGGTTTGTTTGTTTGATTGTTTGTTTGGTTGCTAGTTATCAGGAAAGAAGGATTCAGTGTAAGAAAAGAATGAGCAAAGAGAGATAAGGCAGAGGTGAAATATTCCAGGAAATATTCAAAACCATTGGGAAATGGAGTCAGGAAAGGATTTTCTTGCTAATCAATAGGCAGGCTTTCAATTGGGCTAGTCATCTGAAACTTAGGATCTTCAAGATGATTATGTGGTGTGGAAAGTAGGAGGGGAGGGGATAACACAAATTCAGAGCACAGAGTTACAGATCAACAAGTCGTACAAGGATCCTAGTGGACAGGGCTAACTCTAATCCCCAGTGTTCCCAAATCTATAACAAGAAGCATCTAAGAACTGAATTCATTTAATTCATACATCAGAGAGCAGGCAATAACATCCACTACACTGGTTAAACCAACTGAAATCATGTCTCAGATAATACATTCAGAAGAGAAACATAAATGGCAAGGAGAGCAGAAACATAGGGTACCTAACAAGGGTAAATCCTATGCCAATATTCTGATGCAAGCCAGTAGAAACGAAATGAAATGAATGTAAACACAGAGATATGAAAACATCACCACTGCTTTAGATCAGGATCCAAAGAAATGTGCTTGTCATATTATATAACAATACCAATCAAGTACAATATTTCCAATAGCTGAACACTCAGTCTGAAAACATATCCTTCAACCTATCTTACAATCTTTACACAGAGACTGTGTCTCAAAAGAAACTACTTGCATTTCTCTGATAACTGATGAACAACCATTACAATGTTTTTTCCTAAGTTTTATAGCTGAAGAGGAACAGAAAAGTTAGGTGAAGAACTAAATACAGTATTAAAACTTCTAAAAAGAAAGAGGGCCGAAGCCCATTCTTCTTGAATGCTGAGTATTTAATTTCTATCACCCCTTTGGATGGAAGAATGGTCTTCTTCAGGTTCCATTTACTTCTGATATGACTTTGATGCATTTTAGCTGTGGTGCTTCTGCAGTACTATTGGTGAATAAACAAAAGGTAAATGAAAGACAGTGAAGTCTGCCATACTTGTGCAACAAATTCTTCTGATCACGTAGGACTGTTGTTGGGGTAGGAAACTACAGGAACATGATGTATAATAAAAAATGCATGGGCACTTTGTCCCCTGATGAAGAAAAAAATTCTACTGTTGTAGAAAACCCTGGTGGTACAGTTTCCTGTGCATTAAACTTCTGATTGATCTTCGGGGTTTTCAATCTAGTACCTTGCCTCTGAAAAACTGGATTAATCCTTTAAAATCTCCAGTTTAATGCTTTGACTCTTTGATTTCCTTGCTGATTTCTCTTTGCCGCTCCCACAGTTACCTTCTGGCCGTGAACTCTATGCTTTTAATGGCTCCGGAGGAGAGTGACAGAATTTTGACCCTGTCCCTTGATTACAATCACGTCAAACACTTCCCTGGGCCTTTTATTCATTAAATGTATATTTGTACATGGCCCTTTCCTGCATGTCTGCCACTGTGACAGGAAAAATGAGCCATGGCGGTTTTCCACACTTGAAACCCTGCAAAACAACAAACTTGTCACGAAATCCATGGACGGGGATAATGGATGCAGTGTGGATGAAGGAAATGGCCGTGTAGATGACGAAATGGAGGAAAAAATGCAGAGAAATGGTGAAAAACGCTTTGGTGGGTGGTTGGCGGTCTGCGGAGCAAATTTGAACGAAAAACCTTAAAAAAACACGAAAATGAACCAATTATATGTAGTGGAATGGGCGCATGTACGATGGATGCTCGTGGGGGTGACGAATGTACAGAGGAGACACGTGGACGAATGACATGGAGGGCCGGGCGATGGCGGAATAGTCAACAGCGGGGGTAATTGAATGTGAACCGTTCGATCTCGTGAGGAGATCAACGACTGAAGATGCATCGGAGGGCGACGGATGGCGGGCCATACCCTGAGTTATCGCATGTGCATCTGGGTTAACAACTGCGCATCTTCAACGAGCGATAGCCATTGGATGGCCCGCCCCAGATCGGATGATCCATGGCAATATCGCTGGGCATCCATGCCCGAAAAATAATGCGCGATGGATGACATTAACGCGCGGGGATGGCGGTTTTGAAATCGTACAGGAGGACGCGTGTCGCGTGATGTATGGAATCGCTGGACGATCGGGAAAAACCGCCCACCGCACAAAGGCGGTGCGATAAAAACCAGGCTGTTTTATGGAACCGTGTATGGGGACCACCAGCGCGGGCACATTGCGAACCGTCAGATCATCGTTTAAACAGACAGCGATGGCGCGGTCAGAGATTTGAACAGAGAAACACGTGCACCGAAGATTTAATGATAGCCATCCGATCTACCAAGATCGACGGTTGAGGTTACGCCCGATGAAAAAAATACGACAAGAGCCTTCTGGATTTCGTGGGTGGTTCTAGTGCCGGATCACGTGGAGGAAGAGGTGCGGGGCTAAGCGGGAAAGGGGCTAGGCCTGACATAATGTTTAAAGTGGGTTTTTAAACCTTTTTTATTGCATTTTAAAGCCTAAAAAGGGCAACGATAGGGAAGAAAAGGGTATGCCGGTTTAAACAAAGGGAAAAGATGGGATTCAAAGGGGATTTTGGGGGGGCTTAGAGGGTTAATAGGGGAAATAGAGGGGAAACAAAGCACTTTGACAGGAGGAGGAAAAAGGGGGAAAAGGGACACTTTGCAGGGGTACAAGGGGTAATGTAGGGCTTTTGGAGCAGAATTTATAGCAATCATTGAGGCTAATAGGCTCCATACCAGAAGAGGACAACAGTCAAAGGAAGGGCATATAAAAGGCTGCAAGGATGATGTGTTTACAAGGGAAATGC